>JASJET010000054.1:16195000-16795000 GCA_034092305.1 Diaprepes abbreviatus
CATTTTCAAAAAAATCAATTTATTTGCGTCCAAGATTAAGAAATCCAAATCTGGCTGCAGGATAGCTTCATCACGTCAGGGTTTTGAGATACTCCAACCTAAAAGTGTCATAATGGCCATTTTGGGGTATTTTCAGAGATCAGTGGTGCTGGCAAGTAAACTCCCTATCCAAAATCAATTACGCGATCGTAAAGTACAACTCTTCCTCTTGAATTTGCATTTTGGAGCGCAAGGATACACTAAATAACAAGTTATTATAGCTAAATGAAAAACTAAAGATTTCCCTCAACTGATATGCCTTATAGAAAGAAACCAAAAAATCTTGACTATTACAAAAAGTCATTCGAGACAGATCACCTTTTCAAATCCAAACAGTCTCATTACCTGACCCAGTCTGACTACTTCAGGTGATATAATTGTATTTTCGAAATGAATGCCTTAGTCCGTCGAGTGTTGGGCACTCTCTCCGAACATGGTCAACAGTTTCATCCTCCTACTGCCCAAGCATATGTTAATAGTCCTATTTCTGTTTATTTCCCTCACACACAGATGGCCACATTGCACAAGAGCATAAATCTCCACTTCAAAGACCAGTGCGTGCTCTTCTAGAGAGTAAATCCTCGACTCCAGTGCTCCTACCAAACACTCCAGCACAGGCTCATTCATCCTGTCGAGACCCCTCTGTAAACCACCAAAATCCATTTCAGGAAAAATTTTGCTCTTCCTCTTAATCCTCTCTGCTTGGTAAAAGTATCTCAAGCGAGTGGTTTAGTTTCAATACCGGCGCCATGTAGTATGTTGCCTAGAGAGCGATGAGCATTTTCCACAATGCTCCACGCTACACGGATAGCCACCAAAGAGAAGAGGTAGATTCATTAGAATCTTCAGTGCGGGACCTTCGTTTTGGTCGTAAACTATCAAAACTTAGCCAGTGCGCACTTACAAAAAGCAAGAAGAAAACGTAGTTTGATCGTTTGGGGATGTAGGCCGGGGCCTGGGCTGAATGTGCGGTGTACGACGGGAATGCTCGTTGCGGGGTAAGTCTTAAAGTGCTTGGGGAAAATTTCTGCATAGCTGCGTGCTCTGAGACGCATTCCTTTGTGCAGTGAAAGTCACACACGTGACCAACAATCTTGTTTGGATGATGGAAGTATCCATACCCTCTTAGATGAGGCCTCCTTCTAGTTTTTTTCTTAAAAAACGGTCTTCCAAAACCGGTTAACGTGTACACTTTCTCAATGGGTTCTCCAGCAAAGAGAGTATAAAGGTGGTATGTGAGAAAGAAGTTGACTAAATTGCCTCAGTCACAGCAGCCACGTAAACTCCTAGTTAAAAAAAATGTCAGCCCCGTAGTGGGGGCAGTCCTCATCGAGGAAGTGGTTTTCCATATTTCCATTTTATAAAACAACGAGTAGAAAACAATAATTAATTTTATTTATCATTACAATTATATATTTACAATTTCTCACTTTATTCCATATCTTTTACAAAACTGGTATACATAAATAAATCTTAACCCTTGACTAAATAAACACAAAACTATTAGTCCAATGCTATAATTTTGACGCTCACAACATTCATCATTATAGTGTTGCGAATGACTGAATATCAGTAATAGAATGTTATATACATGCCCTTGTAACAAATATAAAAGAATTTAAATTGTTGGATTTCCGTTCAAAACGTGGCAATGTTGCATATCCCTTCTTACCAACTAAAGAGGATAAACTCCTCCTTGTTACCGCACGGTTATCATTTCCTAGCGATTTCTTATTGAAATTACAACAAAAAATTCTTTCATTCTGAGACTTCTTCAAATACCAGTCTTAAATAAAATTGGACAAAATAAAAATTTAGTTCGACTTAAATCCTGTCTTGAATTTTAAGAAATTAATTTCTGATTCTTAATTTACGTCTCCAAACTCCCCCAATACCGATTTTGAAAGAACTTGAGATATCTACATTTTTAGTCTAACATGTTTCATTCAGCCTATTGAGTTTGGAAAACTTACTTTTACATCGGTAATGTTCGCCCCGAATAACAATTTTTGGAATCCGAAAAGTATATTTTTAAAACTATAAACTACGCTCCCAAAAACACCCATTTTGGACAAAATTAGAAAAATATAAAATTTTTAGTCTTTCATATTGAATTAAAAGAAAATTATTGAAAGTCTTAATCTGCACACTCAAAAACCAGCCAGTACCAATTTTGCACAAAATCGAGGGATGTTAAATTTTTAGTGCGCCACATTAAATTTTTCAAAAATAATTTTATATTCGTACTTTATACCCTCACAAATCACCCAGCACCAGATTTATATTCACTCCACCATTTTGATTCAAAAAACATTAATTCTGTATGTGCGAGCCGGAAAACTCTCCCATACCAGTTCTGGAGAAAACTGGACAAAATAAAATTTTTTGTGCGCCATCTTGGATTCTTCTGAACCAATTTTGACCAAAATGATATGGGACTACTGCAGAAATTTCCTTAACAAAACGCAAAAAAATTCATTTAAATTGGTACGGCTGTTCCGGAGTAATCGGCCTACATAAATAAATAAAGACATTATATATATATATATATATATATATATATATATATATATATATATATATATATATATATATATATATATATATATATATATATATATATACATGCCGTTCGAATTTAGAAACTCCTTTTCATATTTTACATTTCCAAAAACTCAAGTATACCACCTGTTACATCTAAATGCATAATATACAACAGATTGAAATGGTGCAAAAGAGATTAATTAGATTTGTGGGTTTCAAAATGGGGATACCAAGTGAAAACATCATATATAATGATATACTTAAGTCTATTAATTTGATACCTCTTAGGGAAAGGAGAACATATATCGATACACGCAACTTCTATAAAATTTTACATGGGTTAATAGATCGTCCTGAATTACTAGCTATGATAGACATAAATGTTCCACAGAGATTTTTGCGAGAATTCAATCTGTTTAGTGTTCCTTATCACACGACAAACTATGGATTATCATCATCTCTCACTCGTTTTTCAATTACGGCGAATAAATTCCAAAATGATATAGATTTCTTTAATGACACATTAAATTCATTGAGCTTAAAAATAACGAATGCACTGTGATATATGTATATCTAGTCATTTTATCTATAGATGGTAACTTGTTTTGGAATATGTATTTTATATGTGCTCACCTAATGTATGCCTCTTTGTTTTAACTTTTGTGTTTGTAGGATTTTATTATACATTGTTTTATCTATTTGTACATCTTTAAGTTCATATACTTTTGTATTTGCCTAATTATCTTATTATTTGTTCAATGTTTCATTGAATGTTTCTGTTCATGCGTGTGCTACTAGGGATTTTTTATATTATACTTATATATTGATTTTTTCCTTTGTAAATGGCTGGTCCGTCAATAAACATTTATTTATTTATTTACTGTTTCATATCCATAAAAACTCATCAATAGAAATATAAAATGATCGTCTGATTCATGACAACATTTGCTTTCTAAATTTAAATAATCTTATACTCGTATTGTAGACTTACTATCCAACACGGCAACACTGCATCTTTTCATGTCTTGCTTTTTTACTACTATTTACTATAACAAAATTTCTTGAATGAGTTGGATTTAATACTTGGAAATTTCTCAACTTGCGCTCTCCCCAAAAATAGCAAAAAAAGTTGCCAAGGCGTCCATAAACGGTAAAAGTCTTGTGTTTATTTAGTCAATGTATTAACATATGTTAAAAGTTGCAAATTATAGAATTCAGAAAAAATCTGCAGCCTTCTTCCTAGTTGGCAAACTGATTTTCAACAAATCATCAGTAGATACTTCTTTACTATCAACTTTCTTGATTCCCAAATTTATTTTTGGGGTACCAGTCCTTTTTGGTGTTGTGACACTCTTAAGAGTCTGCGTTTTAGGCGTCGTTTTCAAATTGGGTGTCCTAATACTACTCCTTGGACTTGGTGAATAAGTTGTCCTTAGAAGGTTGGAGGATGGGAGTCTCAAATGCGACGATGCCAGCTTTCTTGCAGCTGGAGACATTGTTGCCAGTCTATCTATTGTAGAGGTATTTGGTCTAGGAGAAGGTCTGAGAAAAAAATTAGATTATGAAAATTCATCGATTTTTAATCAAGAGAGAGGAAGTATTGTCAAAAAAACAAAAGATAAAAAGTATTTTTCTTTCTACTTACGAACTAAACTGCCTTTTTTGAGCATCTAATGCTTTCCGCTTTTGATCTCGGTTTTTTTCTCCTACTTTTTCTGCTAATGCCAGAGCAATCTGCTCCCTCCGTGGCGGTTCTGCCATTTTAAAAGACTGACCCTGGGACCTTAACAAAATAAAAATTATTATATTTAGACCAAACAGTAAAAGACCTATTTTTTTGTAATTGTAAATTATAATTTATTTTATAATAAATAATATATTTTTTCACAATAAAACTAAAATGTTTATTAAAGCTTGTTAAAATAGAAATTTTTTTTTTAAAAATAACAGATCTTACCTTGGTAATGGTGTATCACCTCCATCTAACCTAAAAGGAGTGCCTTCAATTTCTCCCCATGTCATTAAGGGGCTCCCCATCATTGTTGGAGATGGCGAAGGCGTCCTCACAAAACTAAAGCCTCCAACTTTTGGAGTTTCTGGTTTTAACAGTTCCTTGCCATCAACTCCAATTTTACCATCTAATACCTAAATAAATAGAAAATAATTCCTTATTAAATAAAGAAATGCTAAACAAACTTTATTACAAACAAAAATATATTACAAACCTGTATACACTTCTGAATGTAGTAACAACTCGCTTTTTTATTTTTTGTATTTCGATTTATTTATATATTGAAAAGTGATGGGTTATCTGTCCATATCACTATAAGGATACACGGATTTTTTGTAATATTATCAAAAATTACATATTTTTAATAAAAAATTATAAGGAAAAAACTGCGGAATTTTCAGTATTTTTTTAAACAGATATGAAAACAATTACTGTGGTTATACTGAAGGTTACTTTGCAATGTTACCAAATTTTTGACGCTCCGAGTAATAGAAAAAAAAACTAGTGACAATCCAAATTCGATAGTGACTTATTTGCCGATCATTTTTCATCTGCATATATATATATATATATATATATATATATATATATATATATATATATATATATATATATATTTATATATATATGAACACGATCCTGGGGCAGCTTTTAACTTTTATTGTGACTCTATTACAAATTTTTCAACTTTGATGTTTTCACCCACTGATGTTTTTAACAAGCTGGCACATTAAAGGATAACTTGGGCTCTGATGCTGATAATATAACAGTGTTCTTTATAAAACAATGCTAATGTGTCTTTTCACTTATATTAAGCAAATTATATAAGTTGTCAATTCAAAGTTGTTTAAAACGGGCTGCTTAGAACCCTGCTTCTAACACGGGGAAGACATACACAGGTTTTTCCATAGGTTATTGTAATAGTTTTTTTTTAGTTACGTTTTTCGAAGGACCATCAAAGTTTATAAATAAAAATGGTTATTTACAGTATTTCTCTTGAAACTATATAATACGCCACAGCACTACTTTTTTACTTTACATTTATTATTTCACTTTACTTTTATTTCATCAAATCTACGAGAGAGGGAGAGATTTTCCCAATACAGGATTGCACACACCGTGCCTTTATTTCCATAGATTTACAACAAGCGTTTTCTTTTTCAACTTGAGAGAGAGCGAGATATTTCTTTTCTTTTTTACGCGAGCTGAGAGAGTTCTTATTATAAGAGCTGAGTACTTTCTGACCCTTTTTAGATGAGTAGAAAATCTCTTTTTTTTTTTCGTATTCACTTCCTTTTCTATCTTAAAAGCACCCGATGGCTGATAAACTGCCAACCACAATTTTTCCTGACGATGCCGAAAGTATCAGTTTATCTCTCGGTTTCATTCCACCGGTGTTCCGCCTATCCTGCGGCAAGGATCAAATAGATCTAGTACATCTTGGAAGCAATAAAAAATTAAAATATGATATTTCAACTTATTTAGAGAAATAAACAACTTTTAAAAAAGTTTTAGAATAACATTTTCTTGTGAATATTATAGAGAGTTTTGGCATGACCAAATTTATTTAATAGATTTAATTTGTGGAATTATCTACTGACCCCGTTGTGAACGTTTTCACAACAAAAGTGAATAATAACCCATAACAAACCTAAATTCTAATCAGAAATGACCTGAATTGTAACTCCCACAGATTACTGAATGCTGTCTCTAATAATTGTGCCAGAAAAACTAACCAGAACAGAAACTAACCCTTTGAGCATATGTTACTGAATGCTACACAAAAACTGCCCTGATTTACTTTATCGATATATTATTATCTTTTTGTCACATTCTGAAATCTAAATTAAGGAAGAGAACTAAATCTGGCAATTCTGCCACCCATTAAGGCAATATTTTGAAGAACATATGACATTTGACTTCAAAATTTTTAACATGCCCATGAAAATTAATACAAATTTATATTTTTGAACAATTTTTTATGTTTTAAAAAAAGTTTTACATAAAAAGGGATCAATTTCACTTGAAAATGGCTAGATATAACTACTAGCCACAACGTTGTGTTATTCAAAACAAAAAAAAAAGACAATAGAAGTCCAACAGATATCTATTACTACACAAAAGTGACCATTTTTTGTACTGAAAATTATTTATACAAGTAGAAATTATAGTTTAATAGAAGAAACTCTGTGAAAAATCTATTATTTATTGGGTCTTTATAGTGATATGAAACCTGTATCCGTTCAAAAATACCTTAACTTTTATTTATTGGGTCTTTATAGTGATATGAAACCTGTATCCGTTCAAAAATACCTTAACTTTGATAAATTAACAAAAACTTTTCATTTAAATTTACTCATAGAACTACTAAACCCTTCAGTTTATGTTTCTACTTACTTTTGCTTGTGATTTGGCCAATTCATTAATAGTTTCTTTACTTCTTACTTCATTAAAAGGATTTACACGTAAACTTGTATTTTCATAATTTACTTCCTGCCTATTTTTAAACAATTCTAATTCTTGTTCTTTGGTTAATTCTACTCCATCCGGATTGTACATTAAATAATTTCTATTCTTATACCTACAATTTTTAAAAATATATATAAAATTTAAAAAAAACATTCCTCTAAATTTACAAAATGAATAGATTTCAAAAACAAAAATCAAAATATATTAATATAATTTACCCCCAAGTATCAACATTGAATGGTTTCTCAGTTAAAACAGCTTGCTCTTTAATAGAAAGCACAGCCAACATTTTATTTTGATTTTCTTCACTTTCATCTTCAGCTGCATATAGAAATTTATATTTCTCACGATGCTGCTTCTCGTTTATTTCCAAAATTTCTTCGAAACTTTCATTATCTTGTGAAGTATGAGAATTTAAATATTGATCTAAGCTGAGTTTTTTAGCTTTTGTAGATGGTTCTTCACCTGCTTTTATGCTGGTATCATCCTTTTTCGATACAGGTGTATCTGTTTGAGAATGATGTATATTGGCTGGTGTTTCAAAGGTTGCCGGACTGGGTACTGCAGATAAAATTTAAGATTAGAAGAAAATAACTAATTTATAATACAATAATACACTTACATCGTTCTATAGGAGGTTTATTTCCACTATATTTCATATAAAGTTCACGTATTCTTACTGTATCATTCCGTTCCATAGCATCAAGATAATCATTTTGTGCCTTGATTTTTTCCAAATCTGGAAAAAAATCTCTTTGAATGATATTACCAATATCCTAAAAAATAAAAATATATTTATACTTCGAGCTTCTAAGATACATATCAATAAAAGAAGAAATACAAACCTCTACATAAGTTTCCTCGTCCAAGACCTTCATTTTCCGTCGCTTCCTTGGTAATCCGGAAGGTGTTTTAAAAACCAAATCTTTATGAACATTTTTCATTATCTCAAGGGCCCTACTCCCAGGAGTTCCAGGGGTACTTTCCACGGAATCAGTCATTTCTTTTTAAGTATATCAAAGTAAATTGTATATTTACGTTTTTACGTCGTTTATAGGTTAGCAGAAGTGTCAAATGTCAGCTTCAATGTAAAAAAAAATGGAAATAAGTTTTGATAAGAAATAGTTGTTTAATGCGTTGCCTATGTATTAGCAACCATACCTCGTATTGGTGTAAATCAGCCTTTTTATTTGGCATATTTTGTTATAGATGACACCTCTAATATTAAATATGGTATGGCGTTCAGGTAATTTTGTGTCATTGACCTAAAAAAAGTGAAACATTCATATTTTACCGGTAAGTTTTGTTATCATTGCTATTTGTTTATTGTTATAAACATGCTGAATGCATACAGTGCAATTTTATCTGTACTAGACGTTTAAAAGATTACAAATTTATTTATTATAAGAAAGCATTTGGAAACAATAATAATATAAAACGAAAATAAACTTATAGGTTTAATTTCTGCTGAAACCATTTTTATATTTAGTATTATATTTTGGTACATTTAACTCAACGGGTTATTTTTTTATTATTCATTTTGTAAATTCGGTTGCAGATAGCCCAAAAATTATTTTTTGTACTTATTTTCCCCTTTTGGGGCAATATTTTACGAATTTTCCCTCCTCTCTATAAATTATGTATGTACCATTTTGATGTAGATCGATCAAATTCCTCCAGTCAAGATGGACGACGGGTGGATGTAAATTACGTCAACAAAAACAATTGATTATTTTGTATTCATATTAACAGTCATTTTTTTTAAACTTCATGTAAGTCTCCAAAACTGGCTAGTGTTTCTTTTCGTTCAGATGACCCATTTTTGTGTTATAAAATAACAGTAATTTTATTAGGTATATGAACAAATCTTGTTGAATTCGAATCTATAGTTACGTATTCTCTATTCCGACTCTGTCTGCTTTCACATGTGGCATCCCTCGCCTCTCTCTCTAATGCACATAAATTTACATAAAATGAATATTCCTCGATTTAAAGTAAACTCCAAACATTTTATTCACACCTCGTAAGGAGCCGTTGAATGACATACGACTGCGACATCCGCGCGTTTACTCGGTCCTTCGGCCATAATTTTATTTTATATTTTTATTTTAACAAAAAAGCCACTGTTTCAGTTATTTTATTGAGTTTTTTTTTACGTACGAATCGGTTAATTTATGGGAGCTTTTATTAGAAAAGCTTCTGTGCTTTGTTTGAATTTGAAGCTTTAAGAAGTCATCCATATGACGAAAATTATCAAATTATAATCCACCGTAAGTTAATACAGCACTGTGTCGTTCAATGCTTCCACAGGGTGTTTAGAAATTTAGGGCAAAATTCAACTTTTGGTTCCACCCTGTATAACGCCAAATCCAATAGAACATTTTGCAAACTCAAAATAAGATAATGATCCGTAGCTACAATACGTAATTTGCAATGTCATGATCGATCACCATGTGTCACAATGAAGAAATAAATTTATCTAGTGTTGAAGGTAAAGAGAAATGCTTTAAAGTACCAATGAAAATCTCTTTCTATACATTTATTTTTGACCAGCACCGAAAAATGGGAAAATTATTTACATATTTACCTAATATTTGGAAATAAATGAAGCACTTGAATTTAAACCGCGCCCGTATACAAAGTGATTCTCCGAGAACTTTATCCATCGATTCTGGGAAAACTATACTTAGAAAAAATATGAAAATTTGACAGTGTACTAACGTGCATGGGAAACAACCGGCTAAAATATTTTCAATTTGACATCTACTCTTGGTTATACCGGAAGTAGATGTCAACGTGCTTATTTTAAATGGGACACCCTATATATTGCATTCTTGAATTCTACGTAAAATTCTAGACATATTTCATGTATAATGTTCTATAGTTAAGTCTCACCGTTTTAGACATATTTAAATTTTTCATGTCAAAAATGTCGTTTGCGGACCAAAACTAAACTATAAATTTTTGCCATAAGAAAGCCTTAATTATTTAATTTGGGTTAGTTTTCTTGTAGACGAAGATCGACTTTAGTAGTCTTTTTATGATATTTTGAACATTATTAGTACAGAGTAGTCAAAAAAGAAGAATAAACATTATAATTAAAAAACCGTCAAAAGTCAATTTAAGCATTAAAAATAAGGGTAACTTTGTATAAGGTTGTCTATTCCAAAAATTTGTAGTTTTCAAAATATTGGCAATTCAACATTTTTCTATTGTAAAAATGCTATACGACTTTTAAGTTCTGTTGTTAGTTGGCCATGACGGCGAAGCGTGGCGAAAATAAAACAATCGAAAAAGTTGATGCTGGTAGCCGTTACTATGTGGTAGTTAATCATCTTCGGGAAATGTTTAAAAAGGAACTACTATGTTTTATACCACTAAATTTATTAAGAAAACAGTGACTGCAGTTTCAACTCACAGAGTCATTTTCAAACTGAATTACAAAGGTAGACTAAGTATTCAATACAGAAACATGAGAAAATTTAACAATAAATAAAAACTACCTGAAAAATTACATTATTACAAAGAGGAGGTACTAAATTTTGGGAATTAATTATTATATGGCGACAACAAATAACGGGGAAAACCCAAATTCTGTCTGGTCATTAAGCAAATTTATATTTTTATTTTTACTATGTTTATATATTTCTAAAGAATCAAGAATATTTAACTTTTGGCTTTTGTTGAATAATGTAATATGTCAGTGTTGCTTAAATCAGGAAAACTGTGGCTGTGTTCTAAACAATGATTGGCAAAGCTCGAGTCTGTTTTTTGTAGTCTATATGATCGGTGGTGTTCTGAAAAGTGAGTTTTAAAGCTTCTACCACTTTGTCCAATATACAAGCTATCACACTCTGAACATTTTAACTTATAAACTCCTAATTTATCAAATTTATTAATTTTATCTTTAGCATTGTAAAGGTTAGTGGACAGATTGTGTTGAGATTTAAAGGCTACTTTTATCTTATGTTTGGAAAGAGTATTAGCTATTTTTTCTGATACGGTACCACAGTAAGACAAAGAAGAATATCTTCAAGGAGAACTAAATATCATTGAAAGAATTGCAATATCAAACAATTTCTCCCAACAAACCATAAAGAAATTAATAACTAAAAAACAAAAACAACTAGCTTTTAATTCAATATATCCCAAAATAAAAAATGATAAAGATAGTTCATCTTATATATCTTTGTCATACTGTGGTACCCTATCAGAAAACATAGCTAATACTCTTTCCAAACATAACATAAAAGTAGCCTTTAAATCTCAACACAATCTATCCACTATCAATTACAATGCTAAAGATAAAATTAATAAATTTGATAAATCAGGAGTTTATAAGTTAAAATGTTCAGAGTGTGATAGCTTGTATATTGGACAAAGTGGTAGAAGCTTTAAAACTCGCTTTTCAGAACACCACCGATCATATAGACTACAAAAAGCAGAGTCGAGCTTTGCCAACCATTGCTTAGAACACAGCCACAGTTTTCCTAATTTAAGCCACACTGACATATTACATTATTCAACAAAGGGACAAAAGTTTAATATTCTTGAATCTTTAGAAATATATAAACATAGTAAAAATAAAAATGTAAATTTGCTTAATGACCAGACAGAACTTGGGTTTTCCCCGTTATTTGTTGTCGCCAAATAATATTAGTTCCAAAAATTTAGTACCTCCCCTTTTTAATAATGTAATTTCTCAAGCAGTTTTTATTTATTGTTAAATTTTCTCATGTTTCTGTATTGAATACTTAGTCTACCTTTGTAATTCAGTTTGAAAATGACTCTGTGAGTTGAAACTACAGTCACTGTTTTCTTAATAAATTTAGTGGTATAAAACATAGTAGTTCCTTTTTAAACATTTCCCGAAAACAATCGAACCCTACAGAATTGTCACTATTTCTTGCTGTTTAACATTCATTAATAATAATCATGCCGGGGCGATTAAATTACACGCACAAGATTATTTATTATTTATGGAGAATGTGATAGAGTTATTTCCAGAACAGGCGATACATTCACAATCCGATATCCGCAGAAACAGAAACCAACACCACCATCTTTAAGAACTTTGGACCCATAAAAGTAAAAAGAAATAGAAATAAACCAGTTGTTAATAATGAAAATATTGAAACTGCAATTTTAAGATATTTCGCCGCATATCCGACAATATCTACAAGGCAAGTAACATTAGAATCTGGATTATCTGAAACATCAGTTTTAAGAATTTTATGGAAACACAATTTTCATCTCTATGTATATTCCATAGTACAACATTTAAAAGGCACTGATTTCCCACGAAGGGTAGAATTCTGTCAATTTATTTTACTCGGGTCACAAGAAAATGCTGGTTTTTTTGGATAATATTATTTGGTCGGACGAAGCCAAATTCACAAAAAATGGATTGTTTAATCGACGCAATTCCCACTATTGGAGGGACTTTTCATATTAAATTGGATAAGTGATTAGGTTTACTCCGTTTTTAATGTAATGATAATAAAGCTACTTCAAGCTTCCCCAATATTTATTGATCACTCTTAACATATTGAATTATAAATCCTCTAATTCTAAAATGAAAATAAATTCGATTCAACTTATTTTGCTAAGGTTCCGTAAGTTTTTTAAACCTAAATTCAACAACTTATCTGGATCGCCCATTCGGAAACCATGATTGCTAAGACTTGTTTTTTGCATCGCATCGGGACCTTAGTCACTTGCTTAATTTTTTTTTCAATGACTAAGTTTATCTACATCCATTTAGAGAATTAAATTTTCAAAAGCCTTGGTAGTTTAACGTGTATTGTGCTATAAGAAATGACGGAGTCTTCGCCCTGGAATTCTATCAAGATAATCTGAAAGGTAAGTTAGCCATTTTTGAAGACTTCTAGATACAAGATACATTTTTTAACTTATAGGTGAGCGCTACTTCGACAACTTGAGAAATTTGGAAGCAAACTATTTGGATGACGTGTCGCTGGCTGATCATAGAAATCTACACTCCATATAATAGTCACATTTAGTTAACAATCATCTGAAAAAACTTGTTTTATGATCAATGGATAACCAAGAATGGGCCTCATCTATGGCCACCTCGCTCCTCCGACCTAACAGTACTTGATTTTTTTATTTGGGGACAATCAAGAATAAAGTATACAACACCGCATTAACTACTATGGAAGATTGCATGCAGCGCGTCAGAATAGCATTTGAAGAACTTAATCCTCGGTGAATAAGAAGAGCCACCCATGAAGAGTTCCTGTTTAGGTGCGAAAAATCTTTGGTAGTTCAAAGGCGTCAATTTGAGCATTTACTGAAATCATTTTTATAACTTTATTTTATTAACAACTGGTTTATTTCTATTTCTTCCTATTCTTGAAGTTTTTTATAATCTTTTTAACAGTTGGTAGTGTTACTTTCTGTTTCTTCGGATATCCGATCGCGAATGTACCGCATGTTCTTGAAATAACTCTATCACATTCTTCGTAAATAATAAATAAGTTTAAATAATCTTAGTGAATGTAATCTAATCGCCCCGGCATGATTATTATTGGTGAATATCAAATGCAAGAAATACTGACCATTCTGTAGGGTTCGATTGTTTTATTTTCGGCATGCCTCGCCGTCATGGCCAACTAATAACAAAACTTAAAAGCCGTATAGCATTTTTACAATAGAAAAATGTTGAATTGCCAATATTTAGAAAATTACAAATTTTTGGAATAGATAACCTATACAAAGTTACCTTTATTTTTAATGCTTAATATGATAAAATTATAAAAATTATAAAAATAGGTACTTTCTATTTGAAAAAAATTTACTTTTGACGATTTTTTAAATATAATTTTTATTCTTCTTTTTTGACCACGCTGTACTAATAATTTTTAAAATATCATAAAAAGACTACTAAAGTCGATCTTCGTCTATAAGAAAACTATCCGAAATTAAATAATAAAGACTTCCTTATAGGAGGAATTTATAGTTAAGTTTTGGTCCGCAAAGGTCATTTTTGACATAAAAATTTAAATATGTTCAAAATGGTGAGACAAGTATAAAACATTTTACATGAAATATGTCTAGAATTCTACGTAGAAATCAAAAATGCAATAATATATAGGGTGTGCTATTTAAAATCTGCAAGTTGACATTATTGTTTTCTCACAATCAATCGATAAAGTTCTAGGAGAATCACCCTGTATAGTTGCAATGAACTTTTTTATACAGGGCAATCCAGAAAAAACAATTGAATCATATTTTTTTTTCAAAAGTGAGCAAAAGTTGAGTATAGTAGGGAATAACTTTTAAATTAAAGTATTTCTTTATAAAAATATTTTCAAAAGTGCTCTTAGCGCAATTTAAAATTTTTGACCCTCCCTCGTATACCATAAAACTTTCTTCGGATTTGATAGGTGTTATTTTGGTTTGGGGAAATGCATAATTATTTCAAGATAAAATAAATTTATTAAATTCAAACATAAATATATATATATATATATATATATATATATATATATATATATATATATATATATATATATATATATATATATACAGTGCCTTCATTTCAAAACGAACCATCCTTAATAACTTTGTTAAATAGAAAAATTTAAAAAAAAGAAAAAACACGTCAATTTAGATATACAGGGGGAAGTTTAATTTTGCATTTGTTAAAAGTCTGTCAATCACCTCCTCACCTCCAGCTAACCTCACTTTGATATGTCAAATGGGAACCCCACCTTGTGACACATCATTGTAAGCAGCATAAAATTGTCTATCCAACCGTATAAAAAAAATTAAATCGGTTGACGTACAAGCGAATAGTGTGCAAAAATGTCTTGTAATAATGCATAATATATCGGCCTCGAACTTTGGTATGTCAAATGATTACCCTATAGTGTGATACATCATTTTAAAGGACGTACGCTCTGCTATCCAACGATGTCAAAAAAAATTAAGTTAATAGACGTTATAGGCAATTAGGATGCAAAAATGTGTGTTAAATATAAGCAGTTTATTCAGTTTTATTCAGTTGAAGAAAATTATTTTATTAAATGTTCAAAATGTGCGCCGTTATTAGCGAGACAATAAAAAAGCCTATTTTGAAATTCCCCACGAACATTGGCAAGGGTTTCTCTGCTAATTCCTCTACATTCCCGAACAATTCGATCTTTTAAATCGTCAATATTTTCAGGTGGGGTTTTATAAACCTTGCTTTTTAAATACCCCCAAAGAAAAAAGTCTAGAGGGGTTAGGTCTGGAGACCGTGCTGGCCATTCAATTGCACCACGTCTGCCAATCCACGTCCCTGGAAAATGTTCATCAAGCCACTCTCGAATTGCCAAAGCGTAGTGCGGGGGAGCTCCATCTTGCTGGAAATGCAAATTATTTTCATTTAGTACCATAACAGCATTTTCATCCACTTGATTTTCTAAAGATTGCACAATGGCAGGGTATATTGTGTTTTCTAAAAGGTTTAAATAAATTTGCCCAGTTAAATTATCTTCCAAAAAAAATGGCCCGATGATTTCATTGCCATAAATTCCTGCCCACACGTTAATTTTTTCGGGATATTGAGTATGCCCTTCTCGGAAAAGGTGCGGATTTTCATTATCCCAGTATCTGCAGTTATGTCTGTTAACCAGTCCATTTAGAAAAAAAGTTGATTCATCACTAAAGCAGATATTCTTAGGTAAATGGGGGTCCTCGTCAATTCGTTGGCACATTAATTCGCAAAATTGAATTCTCCTATCAAAATCGTCTTCTCCGAGTTCTTGAAGAATTTGAATTTTGTAGGGAAAAAACTTATTTTGTTTTAAAACTTTATGCACAGCGCCAGCAGAAATGTTGGTTAAATCTGCGACCTTTGAGATGGATAAAGTTGGATCTATTGCAAACTGCCCTAGTACCTCGATTTGGCATGCTTCATCTACAACCCTTTTCTCAATAGATTTTTTATTACAAACGGATCCCGTTTCTTCAAACTTTCGTACCAATTCGAGTACATATTTATGGCCCACGTTTTTGTCTTGATGCCTCTCGTTAAATGCTCTGGCGGTTCTACGAGCGCACCGATCTTCAGCTCCATAGAGAAAAATTATTTCTATTCTTTCGGCTAGCGTATACACCATTTATATTCACGTTTCAACTAGGAGTCACAATGACAATTTTAACAATAATAAACAACTGGTGTTTAAAGATCTTAAAAATTTTATTTATTGCAGTGATTTCTTGTACCTATCAGGTACCGCAAAAAATATCATTGAAATAAATACACTAGATTGATTAGACTGCAATGAATTTTGCGATGAATTTTAAAACAGGCTTAGTTTTTTTCTCGCAAATATTTTAACTGTTTATTATTTTAAAAAAATATTTATTTTAAATTTAAAATAATATTTTACTCTATGAAGTAGCCATTTGACATAATAAAGTTTAATGTGATAAGGTGTCTATTATTACCACACATCTTTTCTTACTATTCGCTTGTACATCAACAGATTTTGATTTTTTTTATTGGCTAAATAGCAGATCGTACGTCCTTTAAAATGATGTATCACACTATAGGGTAATCATTTGACATACCAAAGTTCGAGGCCGATATATTATGCATTATTACAAGACATTTTTGCACACTGTTCGCTTGTACGTCAACCGATTTAATTTTTTTTATACGGTTGGATAGACAATTTTATGCTGCTTACAATGATGTGTCACAAGGTGGGGGTTCCCATTTGACATATCAAAGTGAGGTTAGCTGGAGGTGAGGAGGTGATTGACAGACTTTTAACAAATGCAAAATTAAACTTCCCCCTGTATATCTAAATTGACATGTTTTTTCTTTTTTTTAAATTTTTCTATTTAGCAAAGTTATTAAGGATGGTTCGTTTTGAAATGAAGGCACTGTATATATATATATATATATATATATATATATATATATATATATATATATATATATATATATATATATATATATTTAAAGTATCCTTAATCTAGTGTACCGATTAACATGCCCCACCTTATCTTACCTAAATTAATAATAATGACACGCATTTACTTCGTCATTTACAAATAAAATAAACAAATAAATCATACCATGCTAGTTACATATTTACAAGTACTCTTGGGTGGTAATTAAGACCCATCCGAAAAAGACATTAATTATTCTAAAGGGCCAATGTCATGTGTACGGTAAAATAGTGATACGTTTTCAAGTGTGCTACTTAAATCTGTACCTGAATTAGAACCAGACGTGGGAACATTTTTGTTGTTTAACGATTTTTTTTAAAGTAAACATTTCGGATAACAAATTTGATTAGTGTAATTTATAACCCCCCGTATCTTCTAGGAATTTTTTTGTTGGTATTAGAATTGAGAGTATTTAATTTTCAATTGATTTTCGGGTTTAGGAATTAACTAAAAAGTGGCTCCTTTAAAAACAATCCTACCTACATTTAGATTCACAAAAACATGCTAGCAAAATATAACCTAAAACAACTTCGAGAAAAACCATCATAAACTTATCTGCAAGAATACTTTCAACAGCAGAAGAACAACTACTAAGCAAGGGGCTTAATTTCGCAGTAACACCAAAAAGCATGCCCGTTTTAGATATCATAAGCTCTGTAGAATCTATACAAGTAGACGAAAACCTTTCAGACGAGTTTAGGTGGAAAATAAACTCAACTTTGGAAGACAAGAAAAATCCAGTTCAAAATATCTCCAAACTAGAAGCATCAGCCTTAAAAGAACTTCGTAAGGATGAATCCATAAAGATTTCAACAGCGGACAAGGGAAATGCAACAGTAATAATGGACATCGTAACATAGGACCAAAAAATCGGAGATATCCTGGAAAAAGGAAAATATAAACAATTAGCCCGTGACCCCACAAAATCCATAAAGTCAAAAATCTACAGAACGCTCAGGAAATACCAAAACAATATACCTGACAACGTACGATCGGCGCTCACACCACACTACAGTAAGCCACCACATCTTTACGGACTTCCAAAAATTCATAAAACGAACATACCATTGAGGCCAATAACCAGCTCCAGAGGATCCCCAACAAATGCACTGGCGAAGTTTCTCTTAAAAATCAGACAACCTTTAGAAGGTAAGACGAACATATGTTAAAAATTCTACACATTTCGTGAACATTATTAGTAGCATCAATCTAGAGCCAGACGACAGACTAATAAGCTTTTATGTGGAGAAAGTCTGTATACTAATGTACCATTAGGGGAATCACTAGACATAATCAAAACTAGACTTTCAAATGATACTACTTTATCAGATCGAACCACGTTACCACTGGACGGGTGATGGACCTTTTGGAGTGTTGCCTGCGTAGTGCTTACTTTCAAGTAAAGGACAAGTTCTACGCTCAGGACGACGGGCTTCCGATGGGTTCTTCACTCTCTCCAATCGTTGCCAATAAATATATATATATATATATATATATATATATATATATATATATATATATATATATATATATATATATATATATATATATATAGAATGGTTCGAAACGCAGGCTATAGAAACGGCAACAGTAAAACCGAAAGTCTGGTTGCGATATGTCGATGATACTTTCATAGTATGGAAGGGCAATGATCAAGAACTTGATGATTTTCTGAAACATCTAAATACCTTTCGACCTACAATTAGGTTTACCATGGAAAAAGAGGTAAATGATCAATTGCCCTTCCTAGATGTCATGGTGAACCGTTCGAACGAAACTATTAAAACTTCAGTATACAGAAAGCCAATACATACTGGACAATATCTTAATCATAGTTCTAATCATTCTATTGTAACAAAACGAGGAATTATACGCAACCTCTATAATCGCGCCATATCTATATGCAATAATGCCGAATCATTGGAAAAAGAGGTAGCAAATATTAAATCCGATTTACAACAGAATAACAACTTTAAAACTAATTGACCATGTTATAAATAATTTTAGAACAACGAACACTTGACAGCAAGAAACACCTTCCTTCTTCACAATTCCATACGAACGTCGGAGAAAATAAGACGAATTGCCAGTAGTTATAATATAAAAACAGCCTTTAAATCAGGAAATACATTTAGAGCTCATTTAACAAAAACAAAACCTAAAACTACCGATAAGAAAGAATGTGTTTACAAAGTTCCATGTGAGTGTGGTGAAATGTATATTGGAGAAACCAAACGACCGCTAGAAGTTAGAATTAAGGAACATACAATTCATACACAAAAAGGGGAAACGTCGAGATCAGGTATTGCAGAACACTCCTGGGGTAAACAACACCATATAAAATGGTCTAAGGCTGCTGCAGTATATATGGAACCAAATATAAAAAAAGAAAATTTATAGAAGCAACATGCATCAAAAACAATAATGGAATCTTCAGTAAACCGAGTATTGAGAAACCTAATCTTTGGCAACCACTACTTTGTAACATCAAATCATTGAGGTGTGTACAGTGAAGCGAAACGTTGCACTTCAATGGACACAGTCCCTATATAAGCTCGTAGTCTTAAGACAAAACATTCAGTTTATACTTGATAACGATTAGAGATACAACCTAATCGAAACGTCGTAAAAATAAAAATAAAGACAATGCAAGTCCGACTACATTTTAGTCATAATATAACTCCTTAAAAAGTTAAAGTAAAAAAGTCTTAAGTTTTTGGAGACACTAGTGTTTCAGACACGATCACCTCAATATAGGAATCAGTCGCCACTGTTATTTATGGCAGTTACCCGTCAAGGCTTCGCCCGCTTATTCGATGGCGTTATAATTTGTAATGGACATGTATTCACATATTTCACGAACGCGATTTTATTAAAAAGATTCTTTAAATAAAAAACAATATTATATAGAAAAGGTTAAAGTGTGGAGCAGTTAATTCAGTTAATTCTAGACGAATAATACAGGGTGTTTCATTAAGGGTGTCCGGGTTCTATATCTCAGGAAGTGGGAGTCGAGGAACTTTGGGAAAAAATCCCTTTAAGGAAAGTGACTTAGAGAAATTGTTGGAAATAATTTTTAAGTTCCTAACTCTGTCGCTAGGGGGCGTAATTGCTACGGTCATGTAAAAAGGATATTTTTCTGGAAAATATTTACACTGGGAATTTTGCTATAATTCTGTATCTTTTTAGTTTAATACTTTTTGCTGTAAAATGTAAAGTTAGGGCAGGACAGGAAGGGGATAGTCCATTGATATAAGTTACCATAAGTTTGGTTTGGCTGAAACAAATTTGATAAACTGGATCTCTAATAGCTATATTATAATGAATGAATTTCGCGGCCCTCAGTAGAGGGCGTTCTTTGGAACCTTTCTCTTTTTTTAAACGACTTCTAAAAGAAGGAGGTTCTCAATTCGTCGACTATGTATTTTTTTTTATGTATGTACACCGATTTCTCCGGAACGGCTGCACTGATTTGAATGAAAATTTTTGCGTTGTGTTCAGGAAGTTGCTGCGGTGGTCCCATATTTTTTTGAAGGCAATTGGTGCAGTGAAATTCAAGATGGCGCTGACAATATGGCGGACAAAAAATTTAATTTTGTCCAATTTTCTCCAAAATTGGTGTGGTGGAGTTTTCGGAGTCACACATAACGAATCCAAGATATTTTTTAAAAAATTCAATATGGCGGATAACAAAATCACTTTTGTCCGATTTTCTCCAAAATTGGTACGGGGGAGTTTTCGGGCTCGCACATAACGAATCTAAAATAATTTTTAAAAAATTCAATATGGCAGATCCAATATGGCGGAGGAAAAAATCAATTTTGTCCAATTTTCTCCAAAATTGGTATGGGGGAGTTTTTGGGGTTGCCCATAACGAATCTGAAATTATTTTTTAAAAAAATCAATGTGGCGTGTCCAATATGGCGGATAAAGAATTAATTTTGTCCGATTTTTTTCATAATTAATATGGGGGAGTTTTTGAGATCGCACATTACGAATTTAAAATTATTTAAAGAAAATAAATATTGCGGATCCAAGACTTCAAAAAAATCGGGTAAAATTAATTTTTTATCCGCCATATTGGATACGCCATATTGATTTTTTTTTAAATAATTTCAGATTCGTTATGGGCAACCGCAAAAACTCCCCCGTACCAATTTTGAAGAAAATTGGACAAAATTAATTTTTTTGTCCGCCATACTAGATCCGTCATATTGATTTTTTTTAAAATAAATTCAGATTTGTTATATGCGATCCCGAATACTGCCCCGTACCAATTTTGGAGAAAATCGGACAAAATTGATTATTTTGTCCGCCATATTGAATTTTTTAAAAATATTTTGGATTCATTATAAGCGACCCCGAAAACTTCTTCCCACCAATTTTGGAGAAAATCGTACAAAATTAAATTTCTTTGTCCGCCATATTGGATCCGCCATACTGAATTTTTTAAGAATAATTTCAAATTCGTCGTGTACGACCCCGAATAATACCACATACCAATTTTGGAAAAAATCGATAAAAATTAATTTTTTTGGCCGCCATATTGTTAGCGCAATCTGGGATTTTACTGCACCAATTTCGTCCAAAAAAATATGGAACCACCGCAGCAACTTCCTGAACATAACGTAAAAAATTTCATTCAAATCGGTGCCGCCGTTCCGGAATAATCGGTGTACATACATAAAAAAAATACATTTTCGACGAATTGAGAACCTCCTTCTTTTAGAAGTCGGTTAAAAATTACATCAAACTTAGATTGATTCGGTTATTGCAATATTTTTGTTTAGTAGGCTTTGAACCTGAAACAAGTGAAATTCTTTACTCCGTCGTAAATCCAACTTTTACATTTGTACGCTTTTTGACATTTTATAAACATTTTTACAATGGTAAGAAGAAAATTTTGATATTCTAGAGTGTTACATCAGAAATGAAAGAAAAGCTATGGATAATTATTTTGACATGTATCCCGAACGATGACAACCCAGAAGAACTTATTTTCCTAAATTGGTTAGAAACTTTCTGAAGTTTGGTAGTTTCGGAAAATCTCGGCCTAAAAATTACATAAAAAACAACGAGAATTGTAATATAAATATTTTTGAATATTTTAATGATAATTCGACGTCGTCTAAAATTTTTATTTATTATTTTGTTACAGTGATGCAATTTATAGAAAATGGACAAAAAAAAACTAAATTATCTTATACAACTGAAATATGACATTTAGAAAAACTTTTTCAAATAACTTTTTTCGATATTTTGAGATATAACCCCACTTTTGAATTTTTTTTTGGAAAAAAAAATTAAAATTTGACAGATAATGCAAATCACGTGACTTCTATTTTTTAGTTAATTTTCATCTTAATCGAAGCAGAACTTGTTGCCAAATCACAAGAGGCACGTTTTGCTTAGAATCGACCGAGAAACATAAAAAGATATTTTATTTTACAAAAAAAAACGATTTTTTTTGTTAATAACAAATTACCTAATACATACCTGTTACAAAATATGTACAAAAAACTCCGGTGGAGCTATATCTTTTCATCGGCTGCGAAAACTCACTAGGCTCCCGGACTAATAGGAAGAATAAAAGAAGCAGTTTTAAAGCAAAAACGACCTGTCAAATTTCCACTTCTTTTCCAGAATTTTAAAACTCGTATATTAAAATTTACCAAATCGCATATTTTCTTCCCATGCAAAACTAAAAATTTGTAAAATAAACTACTACAAGTGTTGTTTCGGACACCCATTTTTTCAAAATGTGCTAATTTATTTGAAAGTATACATTACGCCTTTCATTTCAAATTACCCATAAATTTCTTGTCGAAAAAGACAAATTAAACCCAATAATTTCAATCGGAAATATATCACTCTTCGATTTTCCTCTTCCAAAAAAAAAATATTTTTCATCGACTTCAAACGAACGATTTTTCCCGACCAATGACAAATTTATTAAATTTATATTCGTTTGTTCGCTTGTTTTTATTTTAAATCTTTTCTGGCGTTCTGTTTATAAAATTTTTCGATCTTCAAAGAGAACAATTTATAACATCTCTTATTGTTTTATTTAAATCGGAGATTAAGAACCTTTTATAAATCACTTTAGGCCGTAACAGCTCTAGTCAAAACACGATATATATCATTTGGGTATTAATTAATATCGAACACATAAGTTTTATTTCATAATAATGGTTCGGATTTCGCGTTGTTAAGTTAACAGGCTACGGGGGGCTCTTAGAGATCTTACAGAATAACCAGTGCAGTGCACATTTTGGTGGCGGTCCTTTGATCCAGGAAAGTGATGGTAACTGTTAATTTTTAAATAATTTGGCGCAGGGTATGTGTAATGTGTATCGACGCAAATAAAATTACGTAAATTACCTAAGTAATTATATATATATATATATATATATATATATATATATATATATATATATATATATATATATATATATATATATATATATATATCCGCATCATATGGGATTTTTTTTTCAATAGCTTTATTTGAGTTTGGCATCAATTTCTGCTTCGATCGAGATGAAAATTAACCAAAAAATAGTAGTCACTTGATTAGCATTTACGAAAAATTCAAAAGTGGGGTTATATCTCAAAATATCGAAAAAAGTTATTAGAAAAAGTTTTTCTGAAAATATCAATTTGTACTGAATTGATATTTTATTTGGTTCTGGCATGTTCTTTCCCAATTTATAAATATAATTAAATTATCGAGAATATTACTTCGTAGGAATGTTTTCATTTTTATTTTGTACGCAAGGGATCTAGCTGTATAGTCCTGAGGATAATCTCATAGAGATCGAAACGTCGACAAATACAGCAAAGTGTTCCATAAGTTGTTTTATTGACCTGGTCCAACTAAATCTCAGATTTATAATCAGTTGAGGTCACTTGGAACTTGGAATATGTTTTACGTAAGTTGCGTTGAGTCTTATTTTGCAGCAGTGGTGCAATTTACAAAAAATGGGCAAACAATCTTCTACAGCTGAAATTTTGCATATGGGCTAAAAATTGCATTTAGAAGAACTTTTTCTAATAACTTTTTTCGATATTTTGAGATATAACTCCGTTTTTGAAATTGTTACCAAAGTCAAATTTCGAATTAAGCTATTAATAAAAAAAATCCCACATGATGCGGACTTTCCTGTATATTCCATATATATATATATATATATATATATATATATATATATATATATATATATATATATATATGTTTTGTCGGATATTTTCACGGGTGTGATGTGTAATCGAAGGTTTTCGGGCATCCCGTGTATGTGCTGAGCGCCTCTCAGGACTGTAAGGCAGCTGACGTTTCGGTGAAATCTCATTTACCATTTTCAAAGCTCACTGTATGGCGTACAAGCAATGGCTTACCCAAAATACACAAGCCCGGAGCCTCCTTGAGACCAATTGTAAGCTCTGTTGCCTCCAACTCAGTCTCTGGCCACCATTCTCCAACTCTTCGTCGAAAAAACTGCGTCCTACGTTAAAAAAACTCGCAATATTTTTGCGAAATAATTAAAAACATACGTTTACAAGAAGAAGAATGTCTAGTTAGTTTCGACGTAACATCACTTTTCACGCAAATACCTGTTAGAGAAGCTCTTTCTGTAATAGAAAACAAATACAATCTGCCAAAATATATCATCGAATTAGCTAGACGTTGTCTTGATAACACCTACTTTACTTATGAAGGCCGACGATATAAACAAGTCGAGGGAGCCCCGATGGGATCGCCGCTATCTCTTGCACTCGCTAACTTATTTATGGAAGACTTTGAATCAAAAGCATTGGAGACTTCTTCACACAAACCACGACTGTGACTGCGTTACGTAGATGACACATTCGTTATCTGGCAACATGGACAAGAAAATGTCAAAAGTTTCCTGGATCACATAAACAGTATACATCCAAAAATCAAATTCACCATGGAGACAGAACAGGAAAGAAAACTACCGTTTTTAGATATCCTACTGAAAAGAAAAGAGGATGGCTTGCTTTCGCACACTGTCTACAGAAAGCCCACTCACACCAACACATACCTCAACGCCGAGTCATCACCCCCCAATTATTTGCAGTAGTGAAATCACTTGCGTTTCGATCGCAGTCCCTTACAGATCAAGAAATTTACCACAAAGAGATGAACATACTGCAAGACGCACTAACAAAAAACGGTTATAAAAAAGAACATATAGACAGGGCTCTAAAAAACAAATATTTGGCCCCAAAAAATCGCGAAAACCAAGAGAATAGCTCCAAAGCTTTTGTTCCACTACAGACAAGATCGCAAAAATTCTCAGGAGACACAACATTGAAACAATTTTCACCAGAGACCGTAAAGTAAAAGATCTCTTGCCAACACCTAAAGAAAGAATCCCACTAAAAAACCAGGCAGTGTACGAAATTCCGGAGATTGCGGAGAATGCAGCTCATCTTACGTAAGCCAAACCAACCGTAAAATAAGCGCCAGAAGAGACGAACATATGAACGCTGTCAAGCAAAAAACAACTTCTTCTGCTCTGGCTCAACACTGGTTAAACACAGGATATAAGATTAATTTCTCGGGAACAAAAGTGCTATCAAGATGTGAAAACTTATCCACAAGAGTTATAAGGGAAGTCATTGAAATTGCAAAGAGGCCCAACAACTTAAATAGCAGAGATGATAGCCAGCGAGTGCCTAATACTTGGAAAAATCTGCTTGCAAAACATCAACCAGTACCACTTAGTAACGAGACAGATTATAACTCGGCAACGCAACCCCTAATACTGGCAACAGGGCCGATGACGCGCAGCAGGTCTCGCAACCTGATTGGCCAGAACCATTCGGAAAACGAACGCGTCCGACGGACGCACGAGACCGACAGCACCCGAGCCGTAGGCGTCAGTTCGCTCGTAGACGCCATACAGTGACCTTTGAAAATGGTGAATGAGATTTCACCGAAACGTCAGCTGCCTTACAGTCCTGAGAGGAACTCAGCACATACACGGGATGTCCGAAAACCTTATATATTATTTGGAGGGTTTTCTTGGAGTTTTTAGTCCCTTTCTTTAATTAAAATGCAACAAACCAAGTTTCGGTTGGAACTTCCCAAGCCTTTTTCAAACATTGTTCAAATACTGCAAGAATACATTACATTTGAACACCCTGCTATTATAGATATTAATAAAAAATTAATCCTACCTTAATTTGAATTATCACAACATCAAAATAAAACAAATCAGAGACAGAACAAGACACTTTAAAATTATAAATTATACTGAATTATACAAATGCGGGAAGGTCAACTTTTTTCAATAGTGTTTTTACTTCTCTGTATTAATAGATAAGGATAATATACTTAAAGGTGGCAAAGGGATGGCTGTTTGCTAAAACATGTGGATAGTTTCTATTTAAATAAATTATTATATATGTCACTTAATTGTTTCGTGTCGGTTTTTGAGTTTACATGTTTTTTATTTTTTTTGGATTTCTATCATCTTATAGAATTGTCGTTTCTTATTATGATTTTCGGTTTTTAAAATTTGGGTTTTTTCAAAGTTAAATTTATGATTAGTTTCCGTCATGTGGTTAGTTAGGGTTGTTTTATTTCTTTTGTCAAATTTATGTCAATTGACTCTATTTTTTATATATTGGCTTGTTTGCCCTATATACACCGAATCACAGTTGTTGCATGGAATTTCATATACGACATTACTCTTTTTATCATTTGGAATTTTTATTTTTAATTTGGAAAAATATTTTTCAATAAGTTATGAGCTTTGTGACATATATTTTCCTTTTTAAATATGTGTTGTATGTTATGCGAAAGCTTTGGGATGTATGGAAGCGTTAGATATTTTTGGGTATTATTTATGTTTCTTTTTATGAAATTACTACCTTTATTATAAAATATTTTTAATCTCTTTTTAAATATTGACTTAATTAGGTTGTTTGGGTAATTGTTTTTTAGTAGTGCTTCCTTTCCTTTTTTAATGGCATTTGATCGAAACTCAGGATCGGTTAATTCAATTGCACGATCAGCAAGACTGAGGATGCATCGAGTCGTAATGTAGATATCTTGGAGACCAAGTTTCTTTTGTGTACCATCCCGTTCTAATTATGTTTTTAGTATTGTGCAAAGTGAGGTCTAAAAAGTCAATTTTATTATGTTGTTCTATTTCGATGGTGAATTGTAGTCTCTTTTGTAGCTATTAAATAGATTTTTGTATTCGGTTTTAGGTACTGCAGTTATGCAATCGTCGACATATCTATAAAAGAATGAAATAGAAAAGTTTAACTAATTTATAACTGTTTCTTCGAGGTCTTCCATCGCTATTTGTGCGATAACACTTGGATGCTGCCATTTCAATCATTATATAAAAAACTTTGATGAAGGCAAGTATTGTCATCGGCTACTAAAACCGACTAGGCTCCCGGACTATATAATCATTTTTGGCATAATCACTTTTTATTGAGCGCCCGTAATTGTAAAAAATTGATCTCTAATTGTCTTTCGGCCTCCTGAAAAAGTTTTTGCGGACACCTATGCAGATTCCATTTTTCATCAGCCCAAAAAGAAAATAACTTAGAAGCTATAACGCCATAAAATCTTCATAAGCGTTAAAAGTTCACTAAGAATATATAAAAAGAAATCATCACAATACAAAGGGAAGTCTTGTATTTTAAGAAGTTTTATAAATAAAACAGACAATGCCGTTTTACTGTTTTGACTTTAAAGATCAAATTGTCTTGTCGGGTACTTAAATTTTATAAAGGTTTTATAGACATTTTATTACTTTTTTCGGTCTACTGACAAGTAGGCATTATGTTTATTGTTCAATGGGACTAATTTTGGACGTTTTATTTACAAAAAATAACTCGTTTGTTGGTAATAGTTCAAAGAAATTATTTTTAAATTTTCAGAAAATATGGAATTTGATTTTTTTTATTTGGACATGACAGGTCTTAGTATAAGTTATGTCTATAATAAAATGATGTACAGGATGAGTTAAAAATTAAACAGAGTAATAAAATTCATCAGTAGACTACATTTACTACAATATGCCGAGTGGGGCAAAAAAACGCATACTCCTTGGAGTCCTTCGCTTAGGATAGAATTATTGCTGTTCTCGAATACATGAATAAATACAAAAAAAATCCATAATTTCAAAAAGCGAGCCATAAACGTAACGTCAGTGTGAAAACCAAGAAGTACTGCAGATCAGATCGGACTATTGATAAAATATTGATATTATTTATTGGAAATAGCTGCTTTTTAAGGGCAAGAGTAGTGTTAATAACGCAACTAGACAAAACAATTGTGCATTCTGTACATAATCTCAGAAGTAACCGGGAGAACCTGTTTTTCGAGTACATAATACCAAATATCTAAAAATTCTGACGTAATGGGCCAATTACTTCGGAAATGACCCCCCTCAAAGTCTGGAGAGGTTATGTTAGTCTTATTGTCATGTTTATTTAATTTGGTTTAGTTAATTTAATGAGCCGCACGATTGTTGGGTGAGTTGAGTAACTCAATGACTCTATTTCCAATCATGAATAAATGAGGAAGATTCTTAGGTCAAGAACTAACCTGAAATAAAAGGAATGCCGGCTCAAAGAACCATAAGCTTGCCTCGAAACTGGACTGATCAATCTATGACGACACAAGCACCAAACTAAAAAAGTCAGACAGAAGACTAGCACGCTCATTCCAAACCGAACAATCGTCGAGCACAAAAATGACTTAAACCTTCGGTTTAGTTGGCTTTATATAAGAATATATATATATATATATATATATATATATATATATATATATATATATATATATATATATATATATATATATATATATATATGAAGTAAAATGCGAACAGTAAATGCAAACTTCTCTCCATCATATCCTTTCTGTGTTAGAGGTTGCACAGTTAGAATAAATTGTTATAGAACGCAATTTATCTTATTCCACCACCATCCGAGATGATGGCCTATATATATATATATATATATATATATATATATATATATATATATATATATATATATATATATATGTAATCGAAGGGTTTCGGGCATTCCGTGTATGTGCTGAGTCCCTCTCAGGACTGTAAGGCAGCTGACGTTTCGGTGAAATTTTATTCACCATTTTCAAAGCTCACTCTATGGCGTCTACGAGCAAACGGCGCAAAAATGTTGCGAGTTTTTAACGTAGGAGGCCGTTTTTTCGACGAAGGGTTGGAGAATGGTGGCTAGATGTTCTGCTAGGGCCTAAGTTGGTGGGCCAACAGAGCTTACAATTTCTCAATAAGAACAGAGAGACAGAAAAGAAAAATTATCCGATTAAAAGAGTCATCAAAAGCATCATTAAGGAAACAGCCAACGGAGAAGCCAGAAGTCATACACAACTTATCTGACAAAGTTTTGACACCAGCCGCCAAAAGTGTTTTAACCAAAGGTTTTAATTTTGCGGTAGCACCATCACGTATCCCAACCGATAACATAATATGTGGAGTTAAAACAGCTCTAACCAACTTAAACAACGACACAGCAGAGAGTCCGCCAAGAAATTTCAGCTGTTTGGCGCAAAGTAAAACCTCCAAAAAGTAATCTATCTGCAGAAGAACATCGAGCCTTACAAGATCTGCGCAAAGATACCTCGATCGTAATACTTCCAACTGACAAAGGAAATTCGACAGTGGTCCTAAACAAAACAAACTATCATGAAAAGATGATCGCCCTGCTAAACGATCCTGCCTACAAGCCTATAAACAGAGACCATACCACTTATCTAGAAAAGACCTCCAAAATATTGATCAGAGCATCTCCACTTACCGAAGAAATGAAGAAGAGCACACCAAGGGAAAAATCACCCATATGTCATAAATTTTATGACTTACCCAAAATACACAAGCCCGGAGCCCCCTTGAGATCAATTGTAAGGTCTATTGGCTCTCCAACTTAGGCCCTAGCAAAACATCTAGCCACCATTCTCCAACCCTTCGTCGAAAAAACGGCCTCCTACGTAGACGCCATACAGTGAGCTTTGAAAATGGTGAATGAGATTTCACCGAAACGTCAGCTGCCTTACAGTCCTGAATAAAATCTTAGGTTAGTTAGCTTAGCGGACGTGCCTTGTACCGAATAATGCGACCCCTATCCTTTGGGCAGCGCGTTTGGTGTACTCAATTTTATAGATTTCTGTTTTAATTCACCGTCGCGCCACCACATGGAGGTTTTTACAAATTTTGTCAATCTGTGTGGTTCTTGTGTTATCGAGTGAACCATCGAGATGTCGCCTTTGTCGTCCTATTTGCTGTTCTTAATTTTAAATTCAGCTTTATACGATACAGAGGCGAGATGATGGTTTGTACCGACTGCGGTGGCCTGACGAGTCCCATATTAGGACGAAACAGCGCTATCGCCATCTGTCGGACCCGGAGTCTTTCCATACTTTGGAATGCTCCGCACTTTTTAACACAAGAATAGTACAGATTGACACATTTCACGTCCGCTAAGCCAAGATTTTATTTTATTTTTATTTATATATATATATATATATATATATATATATATATATATATATATATATATATATATATATATATATATATATATAAGAAGAATAAAAATCGTCAAAAGTCAGTTTTTTCAAATAGAAAGCACCTATTTTTATAATTTTATCGTTATTCCATTCTATATTTTAGTTTTTAAAGTATTGGCAATTAGTTAACAATCCAACACTACAGAATTGGCACTATTTCTTTCCATTTGACATTCATTAATAATAATCATGCCGGGGCGATTAAATTACACGCACGAAGATCATTTAAACCTATTTATTGTTTATGGAGAATGTGATAGAGTTATTTCAAGAATATGCGGTATATTCGCGATCCGATATCGGCAAAAACAGAAACGAATATCTTTTCGTCAACATACTCTCAACATTCGTTAGTGAGCACCCAATATATTAAAAAAAAATACTTAATAGACTCATTGCTTAACACAAACTAAAAAAAGATCAATCACTCTGTCCCCCGCACACCTTCAAAATTATATTGTAAATCACCATATAATCGTTTGTTTATCGAAATCGCTTCTTATGCCAAGAGTAAAACTAAACGTACGTCAATCATCGGCATACCTTTTTGAAAGTTACACTCGGAACTGTATTATTATTTCTGGCCGTGGATAACTTTTCATGTCACCCAAAATAAACAGGCAATCCGAAATCCATTAGGCCGCGAGACGTTTTTAAGTATCCTAATGTATTTATCTCGATTTTTGGACGATTTATTGCCGAATTGTTTTTCATAGTTTAACCCATTATTCAAAAAATTGGTAATTTTTTTACTATAAGGAGCGTTTTACATAAACTAAAAGAAAAGTAAACCCAACGTTCCTTGTATAAGCAACAAAATAATCGAGTATTCTATGAAAACATTGATAGCCCAGGAAACGGAGTGTTAAAAATCAAATACTGCCTGCGATCTGGTTGCAGAAATGGATAGGAAAAGGTGGTAGAAATGATGTCTCATCTCGTGTCTCAACAAATTTTGGTTGGAACATTGTTTTTTTTTTAAAATAGGCCGAAAAATTATTTTTCCACGTTTTTTTGGATTTTACTGAAAATCTAAGGGATTTAGAGAGAAATGTTCCAGAGACGAATTGTACGTCTTGAAAATATCTTCAAAACGAGTTTTTGTTTGTCCAAATCGGTCTGTAAACAAAAAAGTTATTACAAGTTGAACATTAAAAATGGCTTGTTTTTCAATTGTTAATAACTTTCCTAATATTTATTGAATTGTTTTCAACTTTTACCAGAATGTGAGTTTCAAAGTGCTTAAAAAGTGTGCAGAAGTTGGGCGCTGTCGGTCCAATAATTTTTTTAAAATTGCAATGGTTTATTAGAAAAAAGAAAAAAGTGACTATTTTTGATTGGCTGTACCGTCGTCTAGGAAACTGCTACAGAGTTCTGTCAGTGCTCATTCTCTTCGTAAAGACTTAAGCTATCATGTAGTAAAAAAAGTGGATATTTTTCATATTTTGTTTATGCAAAATCGTTATGAAGATATGGGTAGTTTTTCACTTATAAATAAATTAATTAACAACCAAATTTTTTGTCCGATTTGTTAATGAATCATATCATTGGAAAACTGGTAAAAAAACACGAATTTTGAAAAAAAAAAGTCTCTACGACCAATAGGAGCCGAGTTGGCAATTTTTTTTCAAAAAATCACAGAGCGATTGTTTATATTAAGAGCTGAATTTTTTACAGTTCATTAATAAGAGCCTAAAGCATATGAAATCATTCAGTTGAGGTTAATTTATACACAATCAACCCTTCAGGAGGTCACTAAACTGAGGGTACGTGCTTGACGCCAGATAAGGTAAGTTGGAGGGGGTAACCGAATCGCACCGAGTACAAAGTGGGAGCGTGTCTTCAAATCGGCGCGCGCTTGCAAAATTAGCAGTATCTCCGCTTCTAAATAACTTGGAGCTTTCATTCTTTAAGCTCATCGAAAAAATAATATTGGCACATGATCAACCTACTTGGATTAACCCCCCCCCCCCCGCAAATTGCATTTTTTACATTTAAATTTTTTTTTACTCGTTTTACATGTTTTTTCATTGAAAACCTTACTATATATATATATATATATATATATATATATATATATATATATATATATATATATATATATATATATATACTTTTATGAACAATTATATTCGGCCCCCTCCTACCCTCCAAAAATATTATTTCTAGTTCATACATATGTAATAAATGCGAAATCTTGAAAAATATAATTTGGGGGGGGTAGGAGGGGGCCGAATATAATTGTTCATAAAAGTATATATATATATATATATATATATATATATATATATATATATATATATATATATATATATATATATATATATATTTAATAAGGTATGTAATTGTTTTCAATGAAAAAACATGTAAAACGAGTAAAAAAAATTTTAAACGTAAAAAATGCAATTTTCGGGGGGTGGGGTGGTCCGAGAAGGGTGAACATGTGCCCAATATTATTTTTTCGATGACCTACCTCAAAAAAATCAAAGAATGAAAGCTCTGCGTTATTTAGAAGCGGAGATATTGCTAATTTTTCAAGCGCGCACCGATTTGAAGACGCGCTCTCACTTTGTACTCGGTGAGATTCCAACTTACCCTATCTGGCGTCAAGCACGTACCCTCAGTTTAGCGATCTCCTGAAGGGTTGATTGTGTATAAATTAACCTCAATTGAATGATTTCATATACTTTAGGCTCTTATTAATGAACTGTAAAAAATTCAGCTCTTAAAATATGTAAACAATCGCTCTGTGGTTTTTTGAAAAAAAATTGCTAACTCGACTCCTATTGGTCGTAGAGACTTTTTTTTCAAAATTCGTGTTTTTTTACCAGCTTTCTAATGATATGATTCATTAACAAATCGGACAAAAAATTTGGTTGTTAATTAATTTATTTATAAGCGAAAAACAACCCATATCTTCATGACGATTTTGCATAAACAAAATATGAAAAATATCCAGTTTTTTTTACTACATGATAGCTTAAGTCCTTACGAAGAGAATGAGCACTGACAGAACTCTGTAGATGTTTCCTAGATGACGGTACAGCCAATCAATAATAGTCACTTTTTTCGTTTTTTTATTAAACAATTGCAATTTTACAAAAACTATTGGACCGACAGCGCCCAACTTCCGCACACTTTTTAAGCACTTTAAAACTCACATTCTAGTAAAAGTTGAAAACAATTCAATAAATATTAGGAAAGTTATTAACAATTGAAAAATAAGCCATTTTTAATGTTCAACTTGCAATAACTTTTTTGTTTAGAGACCGATTTGGACAAACAAAAACTATTTTCAAGACGTTCAATTCGTCTGTTGAACATTTTTCTCTAAATCCCTTGAATTTTCCGTAAAATCCAAAAAACCGGGAAAAAATCAATTTCGCCCAATTTGTTAAAGAAAAACAATGTTCCAACCAAAATTTGTTGAGACACGAGATGAGACGTCATTTCTACTACTTTCTCCTATCCATTTCTACAATCATATCGCAGGCACTATTTAAGACATGTTTACCTCCCAAAAAGCTCTTCTTTTCCTGGTCTATGAAGCAGAAAGAAGAGGACAGGAGATCACGTGACTAAGAGGACTTTACGTACGCCATATTGTTCCTACTTTCCTGTCATTTGTGTTGTCTTCGTTTTGTGAATGACAAATTGAGGTATACTTGTTTTTTTTCTTTTTTTTTTTGAAAAACCAAACATGTTAGTTGTGCTGTATGCAGTTGTTGCAGTGTGGATAAAAGAAATTCAACAGGAATTATATTTCTTAGGTTAATGTAAACCAAAAACAAGCATATTTTTTACCTTTTCAAGTATTTCCTGATGCTTTTTTGATTTAAAATGATCTAATTGTTACAATAAATGACAACTTATCCTTAATAACACTGTTCTGCATAAAAATCATCCCCGCCAATCTAATGTGTTACCTATTTAATCCTTACACTAACCTGTAAATTGTTGTATCACGTAGCAAAATCTACAGAACATCAACATGTTTTGATGGTTTGTAAAGCAGGTATAAGGAGGTACCTATGCAATAAATAAGTTGTTATATAGCATATCAGTGATGTGATGTTGCCAAATCTGTATTTTCTCTAAGTTTAGGGAAATTTAGCGCGATCTAGCAACACCGCATTTTTTTATTTAAATAAGTAACATTAAATTTTATATTGAAATAATTGTAAATGCAACATTTTACTTACTTGCTCTGTGTCAAACACTATACTACACTACAATTGAATAAATAATATTATGATTATAATTTATTAGGATATATAAATATGAACCTTACAACCAACGAACGAGGTCCTTCAGCATAAAAACCTTATTTATAGTACATTTGATCTTCAAGCCTCTCTTTACAAAATAAAAAAAATATATTAAAAGTTGAATGTAAGATCTGCCAGTATCATTAATGGATGTCTTCTGGTCGATCTTTGGTTTCGGTCCCTGGTATTATACAATTCCTCTATCATTGGTTAAGGTTCAGGTTTTTTTTCAAATTTAGTTGTCAGGGCAGGAAGTCTTGCAGTAAGAGGCTGGATGTTTAGTGAATTCATACAATAATTGATTGGATAGTTTATGTAGTGGATTACTGAGATGATGAATTTTAGTCATACTACGTAAAGCTCCAGTTTTCATCTATTCAGGTTTCACTGATGATGGCTTTCTGCAGTATTCCAATTGATGTCAGTATATTGCTTTGTATATAAGTTGCTGTTTTTCTTGATATCCTTTTTTCTTTATTAGTTACATTACTAAAGTATTGGTTCTTTGTATTTATTTTTATTTAACAGTTCTAGAGTGCCACTTTAAGATAATATTGTGATCTATATTTACACTTAAATATTTGACTGACAGCTTGGTGTGTATTACTTGGTTGTTAAGTAATATAAAATAAATTTAATCCGTAGAAAGGACAAAGATTTTAAAGACAATCAGTAACTTCATAACAATAAAAAAAACAATTACACTATTTTTTGACTTTTGACAGTTAATTTGACGTGACAAAATGTCACTTTCCCCAATATGGCGGCGAGCTTACTACGAATATTTTTGGTCTGACAGCTCAATTTCAATCTGTCATCTGTTTTATTTTTTGAAATTCGTGTTAAATGATCTTGGCGTCTCCTTTTATTTCTATCTCATTAATGAAAACAAAGTCGCCTTTGCGGATATTGACAGAAAAAAGTAGGGTTAACTTTCCAAAATTTGATAGCTGTCACTTTTAAACAATCTTTAAATTCACAAAATCTCGATAATCACTGCAACAAAATTACCTAAAATATTATCGCACTTTTTCAGTCTATAATAAGCCGTTTACACAACCGCAAAAAATTCGATAGTATCGTTTCTACATTTCAGGAAACAACAAACCTACATAATCACTTTGTTTTCATCTAGAATCCTCCGTAAAACTCATCTTAGCGCAATAAATCTGAGCAAAAGTGACACGTTGGCCGCCGAAAAAAAAAGAGGACCTAGCCAAAGGCTCCTTGATGTTTTCCCTAATGATTAATTAGCGAAGGCGACGTTTATAAGCGAGCGTGTGACGAGTTGTCACGTGTCATTTCGATTGATTGATGGCGACATACAGGGTGGCAAATCGTCCGTGACCTGAGCTACTTGGTGGTCCCGAAAAGTAATTATATTTTATTTGATGGAGATCCTATAATCTTATTATAATTTCAAAATTTTTGAAAATGTGCTTCGTGTATTGAAGTGTTTGTATGTATCAGGATACGTTTATAACATGAAAAGGTAAATGAAGGCAATTCTTTTTTAAATACTAACTCGACACGAATCAAGATTTCTTTTCTTTCGGCGGCTTGTGGATGATACTTTTTACGGCTGTTTTCCAATTAAAATGAAGTTCGTACCCTTATACAAAAAAAATGAATTTAGTAATATAGTCGGGCCAATAGTTTGTTGACAATCCTTTGTTTCTAATAGCATCTCTTAGTATGTTTGACCTAGATCAGAGGTTCCCAAACTTTTAGTCCCGTAAACCAGGAACCAATTTTTTCTATTTTCCGTAGACCTTCCATGGCTGCTTTCCTAGAATAGAATTTTTACAATTTTATTAACTTAAATATGTTTTTGTCAAAATGTCAACGTAAAAACAGACGCTGTTGAAATTTCTCATAATATTTGCGATAAAGGACATGCTTAACGACACCGATTTTGACATATAAGTTCTATTTGCCAGTAATACGTGTTTCATATCGACATTTTTGTATGGTTTTATTTTTCCAAAGTTTACCTTATCGTTATATTTTAACGAGTTTTCAAGTGATTTCTTGGTATCTATACCTGCGCCTAATTTATTACTAAATAACCTATGTCGTACTTCTTAAAACAAAGTAAACAACATATAAATCTTAAATTCAAGTGCCGTTGTATTGGGGTTTTTGGCCCACCTATGTTGTGACAAATTTAAGTCCAACATTGAGCCTTCCCTAGGAATGTTAAGCAATTAGAGACCAGTGGGGTGGGTGACAAGTTTTGACCTCTCAGTTTGTATGCTAATAATAAAAAAACTAAGTAGCAAAAATTTGTAAGAAATTTGTTTCATCAAGAAGTAATCTGCGAACATTTTGTTATCATGGTGTTCAAGTTTTCATTAATTCCAAAAAAAAAAATAATTTTATTTTGTTTTGTGGATTTAAACAAGCGTTTATTTTTCATAATTTTTGCATGATTTGTACCCAAATTAAGCGAAATACGAAGGTGAGGGTTTATATTTCGGGAATAACAAACAAAAACAAATATTTATCATTGAAAATGGTTTAATTGCTTTTTTAAATATACCCTTTTGCATGCGTTTGATCCATTCTGAAAATTATTTTTGCCAAAACAATGATTTTGAACGCGTTCACTCAATTTATCCTTTGTGTATGAGAACAAAAATAAATCATTGTGTGCCAAATCAGGGCTGTACAACAGATGACCCATAATTTCCACATTTTGAGTGCTCAAAATCATTTGTTTGAGCCGATGTGAGAAAGCTTGGATTATCATGGTGGAGAATGATCTCTTGACTCTGATTTGTGTTCCTCAATTCAACCAAGCATTCCTGCAAACAAATGATTGTATGCCATTGAGAATTAACCCTACTGCTATCTACTTTCGAGCTTATGTACATAGATCTAAGACTGGTCATCTGTCAGCACATCGATGGTATTTTTGAGCGTTTCCTTGTACCAATGGACACGAGCCTTTTTTCGAACCATTGTCAAATTATGCGCGATCCAACATAAACATAGCTCCTTCACGGCCAAATATTTATGCATTATATTATATAAACTCATGTTACTAATGCCTCAGTTGCACGGCATGTCACATTATGATCTTGCATTATCGGTTCAAGCTCATTATCAATAATTTCTTGCATTACAATCGATTTTGGACGACTTCCACGCGACTCGTCCGCGAGCAAAGGACGGTCACGATTGAACACCCTAAGCCAACGATTTACAGTGGTTTTTGTAGGTGCTTATCAACATATAAAGAAATTCATCAATACACTAATAAAACGTCAATTTTGAAAAATAATCGCACGAAAATATTCGCGTCCATATATCTAAACGTTCTGAGTATGTATATCTCTAAAATAACCATGGATATGTCGGATGATACCTAGCCAGAGTTATAGAGACCATGGAAATGGAGAAACTAAATATTAATGTCACTTTATCTACACTAAAAAAATGAACTAAGTTTAAGGTAAATATGCTGGAAACAAATTTCACAAACGTTTTATTAAATGCAGAGTTCAAAAAATTCTGAAACTACCAGAAAAAGGTGGAAATATTTCCCTTAATTAGTGTACCATCTGTAGATTCGAACTTATTGCTTCCCGTCAATACAGGGCAGACATGCACATTTCACCATAAGAAAATTGAGTCCTTTAAACAACCTATATCATACTAAACAAAAAGTTTAATACAAGTTGCGCCATCTCCCGGAATGTCATGCAATGTTGAATAATAATGTAAATTCCTTTATTATCAGGGTATATGTACCGAAAATGAAATAACTTTTCACTTACTTTATGAAATTTAAAATACTATTTAATCAAATTTAATATACAACGAACTGATATTTGAATGAATTGCTTTAAATTCAAAGTAAATGTAAATTATTCACGATTTTGGTACAAAATCATTAAATTTAATGTAGAATGGACATTAAATTTGCACTAAGTTTAACGTTATTTTTAACAGTACAACTTATGGTCGATACGTAAGGATGAAAAATTAAGAATAATTGCTCCCAGAAGTTTTGGCGAGGTTTTTATTTATTTTTCTCGCTACCTTTTCGCCTTATCCAGTAGTCACAGTTCATTTATCCTTTACACATATTTATTTATTGTTATCCACTTGATTATAACAATAAAATTATTATATATAATAATTTTTAAGTTGCAAGAAATCGGAAATATTTATAGTTCCAAAATAATATACTGTTATTAAGGAAAAGTCACTTTACCAATAAAAGTGGAAGCCATGTTTTTCAAATTTATAGTTTTTGTTTTGTCACTTGTCGAAGTGAGGAGCCAAGAATTTAGAAATCAATAACAAGTACATGATAAAGTGTCAGCCAAGTATTCATTGAAACTTGGCGCACATCGAGCGTCTATCTACATGAGCCGGTGTCAAGGATTTTTACACACCCCCAACTTTACACGCTACACACATGTTTGAATAAAATTAGCGTAAGAAAACGTTGTAAAAGTCATGAAAAGGTTTTTTGTAGTTTGTTTTTTTCTTTGTCACTATAACTGTAAATATGTGAATAAAATAGCAACATTCATCATCTTGTTTCAAGCTTAGGCGACACATATTAAATGCGGATGAAGGCCACAACCCAAGTCTTGCCAACCAATTAACTTTAACAATCTCGTGGTTCCATACTGTCTAAAACCGACGACAGCTTGTTCAAAGACTGTTCTAGTAGTTGTTGCCATCTTACAATGCATACTAAATGTAATGTGTAGTTATAATGTTGTATACATACCTACTGTATCAGAGCATTGTAAATAATATATATCAGGAAATAAAGAATTTTAAAAGTAAGTAAGTTTAAAAGTAAAGTAAGTTGTAAAAGTGTATCCAAGTAAGTATTTCTTTAAAATAGAAGTATTATTATCTTTAAAGAAAGCAGGTATTTTCAGTTCAAGGTCATAAATAATAGACGTGAAACTGAAATAAGGAAAACAATGTTTTTATTTTCAATTTCCAACTGCCTATACCTAAGTGCTCCCAGCAGGCGCGGAACTAAGAATTGAGAAAAATACAATCGCTCCCTATTTGCTTCATTAGGAAGGTGGATGTTGCTGGCACCTCCGTCGATAATTCGCTCTAGATTGCCACATTGTACTCTTGTAATATCGCCGTCCCCCCCTCCCCCCAAAAAAGAGAGAGATCGGATCTACCCCTGCCTCTCAATATCTTCTAATGAAGCTATCGGAACCGCAAGGAAGTAATTTCAGTTGTGTAGTGGGAAATAGGACTCATTTTTTTACACAAAGAATTAACTATAATGAATTATATATTTTCCATTTTGTTCAATGGTCTTTTGCCATCTTTCTTGCAGCTTCGTGATTCCGCGTTGGTAGAAATTTTGGTACTTATGAGCAAAAAACTAAACCAGGTGCTATTTCATGTCATCATCATTTGTGAAAATTTTACCATTCAAATAGTTTTGCAAACTTTGAAATAAATGGTAATCAGATGGAGCCTAGTCAGCGACATCATTTTCCCAGCCAAGCTTCAATAATTTTCCACGAATTATTAAAGATGAGTAAGGCTTTATATATAACAATGCAAAGATTACCATCACAATAAAGGAAGAACACACACAGCACTAAACCAATAAAAATAGGATGAGGGGTCAGGCAAGGAGATACAATGTCACCGAAACTATTTAACCAAGCTCTAGAGGATGTCTTTAAAAAATTGCAATGGGACAATTATGGGATCAACATAAACGGAGAGCTATTGAATCAACTAAGATACGCGGATGATATAGCTTTGATAACAGATAAGAAAGATGAACTGCAGAAAATGATTGAAGAACGGGACAACGCAGCGTCAAAAATAGGATTAAAAATGAACTATGACAAAACGAAAGTAATGACAAATCAAACTGAAGAAATGGTTATAACGGTCGCACAAAGGAATTTGGATATATATATATATATATATATATATATATATATATATATATATATATATACCGGATGTCAACGAATCTATTAGACAAGTCATAATTTCTAGAGTATTATGTGTATCAAAATGAGAATTGGTACAGGTAAATGTTATGTGAAGAGGAGAGTTTTCGCATATTTTCCACTTTCCAGCCACTTCCGGTTTCACCGGAAATGGCCCCGGTTTTGAATTCTTAAATAGAACACCCTGTATATTTTAACATCTTTGGATTTCTGAGACAATTCTAGATCAGAATGTGACATTTTAAAAACTTTTTACGTCTACTTCATTTTTTTAGAGCCACTTTTAAAATTGCATCTAGGTGGCCATGATCGGACGCAAACTAATCTAACGGCCTTAGGTGATGCCAAAAAAATACAATCGCAAAGTTTTAGTGACTAGTATGAAAGACAGGAATTGGATTAAAAATTTAACAAAATTAACAAAAAACTAACAAAATAAACTAATAACTTAGACGACGCACTTAAAATATTTGAAAGTACAGTAGCTGAATTTGTTAAAAAGTTTAGTGTAGTAAATGTTCAAAGTGCATTCCTTCGTTTTCACGACACATTTCAGCTCGTTCAATTGTTTCTCTCAACACGTTTTGTAGCATTTGGGGCGTTATACTTCTAAATGCCCGTAAAATTCTTTCTTCTAATATTTCAAGAGTAGCCGGGGCTGCTCCATAGTAAACCCTTTCTTTAACATATCCCCAGACAAAGAAATCGAGCACAGTAAGATCCGGTGAGCGGGCTGGCCACCGTACCGGACCATTGGTTGCAATAATTCGATTATTAAAATGCTCTATTAAATAATTAAGAACTTCTCTAGTATTGTGAGGCGGTGCTCCATCTTGTTGAAAGTAAATTCGCCGTAAAACTGCTAAAGGTATATCATTGAGATGATTTTCGATTTCATTTTGAAGAAAACCTAAGTATCTAACCCCTGTTAACTGACCTTGAAACAATATTGGCCCAATTATTCGGTTTCCAACGATACCAGCCCAGACATTGACACCAAATCTTTCTTGAAAATTGCCCTCTCTCATTTCATGCTGATTTTGTTGGGCCCAGTACCGAGTATTTTGCTTATTGAACATACCATTATTTGTAAATCCGGATTCGTCGGAAAATAGAATAAAATCGATAAAACTTGGGTTAACTCTATGATTTTGAAGCAGCCAATCACAAAACACTGCCCGTCTATCGCCATCCTCAGTATACAAATGTTGATTTAATTGATATTTAAATGCTCGATATCCATGCTTTTTCAGTATTTTTCTTGCTGATTCATAACTTATCTGCAGTTCTTGACTAATTTTTCTTAACGAAACTGTTTTATCAACCTCAACCATAGCAAGTACGTTAATCTCAGTCTCTTCATTTATGATAAACCTCTGTTCCGCCTCTTGATTTCCTATTTGCCTAAAACGAGTCTCGACATACGGAAAATACTGGTGGGCTGGATGTTGCCGATTCGGATATCTATGAGCATACAACTCGACAGCATTCCTTGAATTTCTATGACACTCTCCAAATATTAATAACATATCCACTTTTTCACTTTGAGTATACATTATTTTAACGAAAATTTAAACTAAACTTAACGAAAATTAAGAAACTTTTACGTCTGTTCTTAGAGCGTATGTCACTGTCATTATCTACTCAAGTGAGTGCTTTGTTTTCCAAAGAAGACTTGATAAAAACAGTTGCAAATTATTATGCATCATGGCTGTCCATGGCGCACTTGTCATAAGTAAATAAATTATCCAGTATTTTGCTTAATAATATTTAATTTCTGTTCTTATGTCTAATCCAATCGCAAATAAATTAGTACCGTTATATTCGTCAAAGAATGCTTTTTTCGAAAAGTAGTTGTCAAAAAGGGGTCGCCATTTGAAAATTAATAGTTAGAAATGAAAACGTAATTTTGTCAACTTGTCTTATTCCTGTCTTTCATACTAGTAACTAAAACTTTGCGATTGTATTTTTTTGACATCACCTAAGGCCGTTAGATTAGTTTGCGTCCGATCATGGCCACCTAGATGCAATTTTAAAAGTGGCTCTAAAAAAATGAAGTAGACGTAAAAAGTTTTTAAAATGTCACATTCTGATCTTGAATTGTCTCAGAAGTCCAAAAATGTTAAAATATACAGAGTGTTCCATTTAAAAATTCAAAACCGGGGCCATTTCCGGTGAAACCGAAAGTGGCCGGAAAGTGGAAAATATGCGAAAACTCTCCTCTTCGCATACCATTTACCTGTACCAATTCTCATTTTGATACACATAATACTCTAGAAATTATGACTTGTCTAATAGATTCGTTGACACCCGGTATATATAAAGACAATCAAACTGAAGAAATAAAAAGAAGAGTCAGACTATCCTGGATATCATTTGGTAAACTCCTATACGTCCTAAAAAACAAGAAATATCTAAGAACTAGAGTGTTCAAATAATGCATACTATCTGTCTTAACATATGGATCCCAAACATGGACATTTACCAAAAAATACTGCCAAAACACAAAGAGTAATGGAGAGACAAATGCTAGATATTAAACTTATAGATAAAAAGAACACATGGATACGGGACAAGACAAAAGTAAGCCTCGACACCAGAACCCAAGCTTAAATGGACATTCACCGGTCATAATTTGAGACAGAAAGACAATAGATGGAACAAAATAATTCTAGAATGGAGACTTTGGCAACACAAACGAAAAAGTGGAAGACCGCAAATGAGATGGACAGATGACTTAAAAAAGCAAGCCGGACAAAGATGAGTACAGACCGCTCAAGATAGAGAACAATGGAGAAAACAAGGAGAGGCCTATGTCCAAAGATGGATGTTTGATGCTCATTAGATAGATAGATAGAGAGTAAGGCTTTGCATTCTCGTGATGGAACACAATTCCTTTGCAATTTGCCAATTTTTTTTTCTTTGACTGTTTCATCCAGTTTCATTAGTTGTTACCAATATCTGAATTGACCGTCCGGCCTCTTGAAAACAGCTCAAAATACACAACATCTTTGTAGTTCCACCAAATTGACAGCATGATCTTTTTTAAATACAATTCAGCTTAAGACCTTGCTTGTACTGGTTCATCACGCTTGAAGCATGATCGTTTTCGAATGATGTTACTGCAGGTGATCCATTTTTCATCACGAATGATGATTCTTTTCCAAAAAGGATCGGTGTCATTGCGCGTGAGATGCATATGGTAAATACTGAGTCGTTGTGTTAAGTGAATTTCTTTCAAGAGAAGATAATGAGGAAGGCAAAAACTGAGACTTTTCTATTTAGAGTTCGGGGTCTTCGCCTCATATTGGCCTTTGCGGATGACATAGATATCATTGGAAACACAACTGTGAACGTTAGAGAAGAATTTCTAAAACTAGAATCTGCAGTAAAAAATATAGGTTTAAAAATAAAACCAAGTACATGACTATATCAAGAACAGAGCTAAGGGATCGAATAGGACAAAATGTGATCATGGACCAATACAATTTTGAAGGAGTCCATGAATTTAAATATTTGGGTGCCACTATTACATCAGACAATAATATGACTCAGGAAATTAACATAAGAATACAAAGTGTCAATTGCTGCTGTTTTACATTATAGAAAAGAATAAAGTCTAAAACGATCTCTGACGATAAAAAATTAGAATATATCACTCCATCGTACGACCGATTATGACATGCCTGTGAGTCCTGGATCATGACAAGATAGGACGAGAACAGACTAAGAATTGCATAGAGAAAAATCCTAAGGAGTAATACGGACCCATAAGGAAATAAACAGGGAGCTAGAACTATATGACCAACCGGACATGTAAACATAATAATTAAAGCAGAAAGAGTGAAATGGGCTGTCCATGTCAGGGGGCAGAAAGATGGAAGAGTAGTCAAATTAGTATGGGAGAAGGCCCCAACCTGTAGAAGACCATTTGGAAGCCTACGACTACAATGGAGAGACACTATAGCATCACATGTTAGAACCTTGAACATCACAGATGCGGAGGAGCTATAAACGGACAGAGTCCAATGGAGACAAGTCGTTGAGTCAACCAAAATCCACCCCGGGTTCTAAGAGCTACAGAGAGAGAGAGAATTCTGTCACGTTCTGTTATGCAATCAACACTCTAAACTTCACTTTTTTTTTTGGGAACCTCAACAGCTTTTTTTCGAAATAAAAAAGTAAAATGTACCGAAAATGTTCGTTTTTGTACTCCATGCTAAAATTGACCCTAAACTAACGGCTCCAAACAAGTTGCTTCTAAAGTAATCCAAATGTGACTCATCTCACCTCCCAAAAGACACAGAAAAATCATAATGCTGACAGAAGTCTTTCGAAGCAATTACAACGCTCTCTATGTACAACAACCAAAAATACTTTCTTGTCAACCCAATAAATTAAGAAAGTTTTGATATTCAAAATGGAGTTCAGGATATCAGACTATACTAGTACTTTCTGTAAAGAAATACTCTTAATTTACAAAAATATTTTTATCCTTGTAGATACTTACCCATTTACAGACAGCGCTTTTAATTTTTAGGCAATTGGAGCAATCTCTAGTTCTAAAGGGTGTTTTTTATAGAGGTATAGAACTTTTAAATGGAATAAAACAAAGATGAATTTTTTAAATTGACATGAAATTTACTTTATTCGAAAGATAACCTTCTGGCATTATAATTTAAATATGACTTCTGGCATATGACCGCCACGGCTGGCTCGGACGTAGTCTAATCTGGAGGTCCAATTTTCTATGACTTTTTCCAACATTTGTGGCCGTATATCGGCAATAACGCGGCGAATATTGTCCTCCAAGTGATCAATCGTTTCGGGCTTATCGGCGTAGACTAGCTACTTCACATATCTCCACAGAAAATAGTCTAGCGGCGTTAAGTCGCACGATCTTGGAGGCCAATTCACGGGTCCGAAACGTGAAACTATGCGGTTACCAAACATTTCCTTCAATAAATCAATTGTGGCACGAGCTGTGTGACATGTTGCGCCGTCTCGTTGAAACCACAGCTCCTGCACATCATGGTTGTTCAATTGATGAACGAAAAAGTCAGTAATCATGGCTCTATAGCGGTCACCATTGACTGTACGGACCAATGATTCCACCAGCCCATAAAGCACACCAAACAGTCAGTTTTTCTGGATGTAACGGTGTCTCAACATACACTTGAGGATTATCATCACTCCAAATACGGCAGTTTTGTTTATTGACGTATCCATTCAAACAAAAGTGAGCTTCATCGCTAAACAAAATTCGCTTATGAAAATCGGGATCAACGGGAATCTTGTTTTGGGCCCATTCACCGAATCTACGCCTTGCTAGGTGATCGTGTGGCTTCAATTCTTGCATGAGTTGGATTTTGTAAGCACGCAAACCAAGATCTTTCCGCAAAATCTTCCATAAAGTGAACGGACACATATCCAATTCCTGTGCACGATGGCGGATAGACTGATTCGGGTCTTGCTCTACGCTACGCTCTACAGCAGCAATGACTTCTTTTGTACGCACTGTACGACGTCTCTGTGGAGAGTAAACGTGGTGCGAAAACGTTCCATAATTAATCGAATTAATTGCTCTGATGGACGATTATGTTGACCGTAAAATGGACGTAGTGCGCGATACGTATTTCGAACAGAACCATGATTTTCAAAATAAATTTGCACAATTTGGAAGCTTTGTTCAGGCGTCAGTCTATTCATGTTGAAATGCCAAACCAAACTAAACATAAATCACTTGACAGCTGACAAAATGGCCGCCAGTTAAAAAAGTGTTGCCAACTTAAAGTTCTATACCTCTATAAAAAAAAACACCCTTTATAACCAGTATTTATTTAACCAACTTGCTTCATATTTTTAAACATTCTAAATAGTTAAACAGAAGTCAAAAACCTTATTTTTAGTACATGATTATAAAATCCTTAATATCAAGACTTTTTCATATTATGTAAATTCGCCTGAAAAAATCGTCATTTTTTCATGTGAGAAAAGATTTAACTTAATTATTATTATTATTTACATCAAATAGTTCCTTTTTAACACGCCACTGACGTAGTAGTTCTTAACGACCCCCTTAATGATTTATCGTACCCGAAAATCCAGTAGGCCATGTGTTGAAGTTCACGGCCAACCTAGATGCTAATCTTTTTTTATTAATTTCGAAATTTGTTAGGCAATTTCTTATCAGCTTTCAAGGGATATTTTCGACAATGTGTGCCACGTATTAAGTGTTTTAAAAATAGCGCATCATTGGATATTGATAAATTTTCTTTGCATATGGTGATTGAGTGAGACGTATGTTCCCATATGGTAACACTTTATCATTGTCTTTATGTGATATTATGAAAGTACAATCGTTTCCTAGAATCCGAGCGTTTTAAAAAATGATATTTCAGGCGTTATATTGATGCGATGTGTCGGATTTTATGTCAATATACAGATGATTATCGACTATTAAAAAATGTAATTTAGTTTTCTCGTTCGTAATAAGAGCTTTACTGATTTCAGGGTATTTAAACTTTATTTTAAACATTTAACATATCATCTGTACAGAGTGTCCGGTAAGTATGTGTCAAACTCTCGACAGTGTGCAGAAATATATAATTTGGAGATATTGGGCGTGATTGACCTTTTGAGCCGACTTGCATATTTTAATGAAATATTGGCATGTTATATAATCACTGAAGACTCACGAATCCAAGCTTAAACAATCCTAGACATTACCAAGGATGTCAGGAACGGACTCGCCACTATATTCAAAATTTTGACTGGTGGCAATTTTCAAAGCTAAAGGTCGTACATTTATTTCGAAAAAAATTACCATTTTCAAGAAAAATCAATTTGTTTGCGTCCAAGAAGAGCACGAAGTCTGAATTTTCGATGAAATTTTCCAAGTATATTTGATTGATCCTGTCCATGTTCTAAATGTATTATCCTACAAGTCTGCGCTCCATCTCTTTTGTTTCTTTTAAGTTATAATCAACCCTTTTAAATGTTCTTCCAGCCGGTAAATTTCGATTTTTAAATTTCTGGACATAAATTCTTCTTATTTATACTACCGTCATAACAAAATATACCGTATCTGTATTTTTGAGTTTGATGCGATTTCTGGCTTTTAGGGGTATCCTAAATCGATAAATGCTCTATCTGCATCTTAAGCTTACTAATATTCACAAATTAACATATCAAGTTTTTAAATAAAAAGCTCAATAATTAAAATATTGGCCATCATCAGCTATGGCTTGTTCCCATTTTCCTGTTCAAAAATGTATTCCACGCGAAAAAAATTATTTGTTTTTGAGGCTAGCTATTCATCACGCCAAATTTTCACTTCTTCGTGAGAATGTATGTTGTTCTGAAAATCCCTGCTGCATTGACCGAAATAAATTGTAGTCTGTAGAAGCCAAATCTAGTGAATGGAGTAGCCGCCAGTTCCTGTTCCAAGATGCCCTAGGCAAGTAAAACGGTAAACTGCTTTCAAGGCCTCATTTCTACCTTCGAACATACCCCTGTAGAAGTAGCATAACGTCAGAACTAGGGCCCGGTTGTTTGAACGCTGAATAACGTAATAATATTTTTATTTATATTTGAAAAAGTGTTGATAAACAGTAGATATTTAATTGCTTGGTACAGACATACCGATTTTATGCTATCCTTTTCTAATTGCATTATTTAAACGAGTATCATCGGTAAGTCCTTCGAACATACCCCTGGGTACGTCAATTCTGAAAACAAAGTATGAATATATGGTTGCCTAAATTTTTATTATTGTTATTGTCAATATCTAAACAATCTAACAATATTTACCGATAAAAATAAGTTTTTAAATCCACTTTTTGTTAATATTAATTGTAAACTTTGCCTTTATAGTAATTTCTAACACTTAAAAACACCGAAAAAAGTCACGACAAGCAATTAAACTGAAAGACAAGATAAGTAAATATGTTTATGTCTGTCAAACATTAAAAAAGCGTCTCCCCCACCGACCATAAACAGCCTTCAGTTTAAATCTAGAGTATGATCGAAGATTTCTACATATTTTTTGTGTTTAAGCGGGATATCTAGTAGCTTTTGGGACCTAATTTAACGCATTTATTCTGTGAGAAGTAAAATAAATACAATTAAGACACTTTTTGCATCTTTTTAACCGACTTCTGAAAGAAGGGGTTTCTCAGTTCGTCGACCATGTATTTTTTTTTATGTATGTACACCGATTACTCCGGAACAGCGGCACCGATTTGAATGAAATTTTTTACGTTAGGTTCAGGAAGTTGCTGCCGTGGCAGGGGCGGATCCAGCGCCTCTCTTTGGGGGGGGGGGGGCGGTGATATCACAAAAGTACAGTATGTCAAGAAAGGCAAGTTGTCAACGGGGGGGGGGGGGGGAGTGCAAGCAGCATACTCATTCCTAATATAAAAGGCAGAATGGGTTCTTCTTTCCTGAACTCAAAGCTCTTGGGAAGGGGGGGGGGGATCGCAAGTACACACATTCCTATACTATATTCAAGAACTAGAGAGAGTAATAAAACTGTTACTGAAACCTCCAACGTACCTGCTCCAGTGCCGCTGGTAACTGAGAACTGCCGTAAATCTAATTATATTTCATTTTATTACTGTAACATAAAAATTCTGATAGTTTAATTTAATTTCTGTCAGTGAGCAAAGTACACCTTACAGTTTGTTCTTAGTGATTTATCTTGTCTACGTTTGTTTTTATATATTATATATCTAGATAATAATGTTTAAAGCTCTATTGAGATATGTTCCAACATGACAGGAGTTGGAAAATCTACTATGTACCGAATACTGAAGGAGAAAAAACGACTGGAATTGTTAGTACTCCCAAGCCACATTCGATCACAAGCAGATGAAAAACCTCGTTGGAAGAAGAATTGAAAACTGCAATTAAAGGAGTTTTATATACATTTTATTATGAGAAGCAGATCCCAACCGTCTACAAAATTCTAACTAAAATGAATGAGGATCGCGATTTACCTGCAATTAAAAGAACTGATCTCTGGAAATTGCTTAGAGAACTTAATTTTTGCTGGGAAAAACCAGATAGAAAATCTGTTCCTATAGATAGTCCGGAAACTGTCCGTTGGAGAAGTAAATATATCTCTCAATTAAAAGATAGAGTTGCTAGAAATAACACAATTAACAAAATTAGTAATTTAACTAAACTTTTGAAAGATTTTTTTGAATAAAGTTACTGCGGAAAATTGGAAAAAATCCATATAATAAAAGAATAAAAAGAAATGTGAGAACTCGATCTCATGATCGGTGAGATAGAGGAACCAATTATAATTAATTTGAGCGAAGATAGTTCCACTGACTTTGATTAGGAATTATATACGTAATGTTAATTAGTGTAAACTCAATTTATTATTTAAATTTTTGTTTTTGTTGTATTTTATTGTTTAATATTGTTTATATGTTTATATATATATATATATATATATATATATATATATATATATATATATATATATATATATATATATTTATTTTAGTACGTCCAACTCTTTCATTTTATATATATTTAATTCCAATTAGCCGTAAGTTTGTTATTATGTTATTATTGTATTTGTGTCTTTTTCTTAAGCGTGTAGAATTATCATGTTTATCTTATTTTTTGGGGCTATCGTATTTCCATATAATAAAGTAAATTAAATTAAGATATCAGTACAATAGAAATAAAAATAAGTAGGTCTAATTTTAATTACAACATAAAAAAGTAATTACATTTAAATCCCTTTTTAGTGTTTATTTGTAATACTGCAGATGGTTTAAGAAATAAATAAACTGAAACGTCAGATATCCTAAAAATGTTTTTAATTAATAATAAAATGACCGATAGCCCCAAAAATATTTTAATATTATATGGACGAATTTATTTTTTTATATATGTTTACCTTTTTGTATTTTTAACAATGGATATTTTGTAAGTATTTAAATTATAACTTCGAATTTTTTGAGAGAATAAGGTTACGTTTTAGTCCATTATTATAGATCGGTATTTTTGATTATAAAATTTCTAACCCGTCCCTATGAAAAATATATGTGTCTAACTGATTTTGCTAAAGACACCGGACTAAAAAACACAGGTAGTTTGCGAAGAGAAAAAGGATAAAAAATGATTCATTTCTCTCTCTAGTTCTTAAATAAACTGTAGTATAAGAGGAAACATCGAGTCCATTTTCCTAAACTCCAAGCTCTTGGGGGGGGGGGGGCGATCGCCCCCACCGCCCCCCCCCTTGGATCCGCGCCTGTGCCGTAGTACCATATTTTTTTTGGACGAAATTAGTGCAGTAAAATCCAAGATGGTGCTGACAATATGGCCGCCAAAAAAAATAATTTTGTCCAAATTTCTCCAAAATTGATATGTGGGAATTTTCAGGGTCCTACACAACAAATATGAAATTATTTTTAAATAATTCAATATAGCGGATCCAATATGGCGGACAAAAAAATTTAAATTTATCCGATTTTCTCCAAAATTGGTACAGGGGGTAAAAAATTTGATATAGCGGATCCAATATAGCGGACGAAAAAATTAGTTTTGTCCGATTTTCTCCAAAATTGGTGTGGGCTAGTTTTCGGGGTTGCACATAACAAATCTGAATTTATTTTTAAATAATTCAGTGTAGCGTATCCAATATGGTGGATTAAAGATTTTACATCTCTCGATTTTAGCTAAAATCAATAGTGGGGGATTTTTGTTAGTGTTAATTATGAATTTAAAATATTTTTTGAAAAACTGGATCTGGTGGAGTCAATATGGCGTCCTAAAAATTTTACATTCTTCGATTTTCTCCAAAACTGATATAGGGTGTTCTTGAGGGTGTAAATTATGAATTTAAAAGTATTTTTTTCCGGATTCAATATGGCAAATCCAATATAGCGGACTAAAAATTTTACATTTTTCGATTTTGTTCAAAGGTGGGACTAAATCGTTTTGGAGGACGTAAATAGCGAATATAAAATTATTTTAAGAAAATCGAATATGTCAGATGCAATATGACGGTCTAGAAATTTTAAATTTCCGGATTTTATCCAAAATTGGTACTAGGGGGCTTTGAAGGGTTTAAATTTAGATTAGATTAAGACGTTAAAATTATTTTTTTGAAATTTAATATGGCGGATTCCATATGGTGGGTTGAAAATTTTACCTTATTCTCATTTTTTCAAATTTGGTTTTCGGGGTCGTGTATTACGAATATGAAGTTAATTTTTTACAACTATTAGGTTGATAAGATACAATATGATGGACTGAAAATTTTACATTTTCCGGTTTTGACTAAAATTGATATTGCGGAATTCTTGGGGCGTATACAAACTCAATATGCAGTGTAAAATTTATCGGGCTAAGAAATTTACGTCTCCAGTTTTTTAGATATCGATATTGGAAGGTTTTAGGGCCTATATTACGAATCTAAAATTAATTTGAAATTTAAAATAGTGGATGTACTATGACAGACTAAATATTTGTTTGACACAATTTCATTGGTATTTGGAGAACTCAAAGAATCAAAGAATTTTTAGTGGTTCATTTTAGAGTGATTTACAACTTTGGATAAAATTGGTACTATTTTCTACCTTGAAGTCATTGCGAGCTACACCAATTTCGATTAGTACTTAGTTCAAATGATTTATGGATATCATAATGAATTCAAAACTAAAAATCGAAAAATAAAATTTTTATTAAAAAAAAACTGATCTTCTAAAGGTGCTCTAAAAAGTGAAAAATAACTAGAAATTTTTATATGAAATTGAAATTTTTAAAGTCGGCGCCAAATTATTTCTAAATAAAATAAATAACTACTAATCTATACAAATTGTGGTAAGAAAGCAATTACAAATAAAGCATTTTTAATCTGTTTATGCGAATCACATTTTGTCAGGTATTAGTTTGGCGCCGATTTCAAAAATTTCAATTTCATAAAAAAATTTCTAGTTATTTTTCACATTTTAGTGCACTTTTAGAAGTCAGTTAAATTTTTTTTTACAAAAATTTTATTGAGTTCAATTTCTTAATCGGTCGACTGCTATTCTACACTAGCAGATACGCGTCGCGGCTTCGCCCGCTGAACTAGTGAGGAACGGTCTTTGGAGGCTAATACATTACGCACCCATATTTATTTTACTTTATTCGCTATTATGCTACTTCTATTTATATCAATGTGAAATAAATTTTATATTATTTTTGCAAATTCTTGCTAGATATTAATGAAATTTGAGCAAAATCGATGCAATAGTTTTAGCGTTTTATGGCAAAATAATAAAAACGTATTTTAACCCTTTTCAACTCTACTATTTGATCAAAAGGTATCGACATATTTATCAAACGACACTTTACCTCTTTCCACCATTTTAGAGTGCGAATTTCGAAAAATCTCTCCTTAGTGGGTACTTTTTCACGATATTGCTAATCTTTTCCCAAAATGTAATGATTCTGTCTTTAATAGTTTGAGCTGTATGTTGATATGCCACTCAATCAGTATAGATATTTGTTTCCACGTATTATGGATATGTTCAGTCAAGAAAGATAAAACACATTATCTCTAATGTAGGCAAACATTGTTTTAAAATGAAGAGTTTCCTCGAAAAAAAATTGTTATAGTGTCTTTCAAACAAGTTATTCTAAATAAAAAAGGTTTTAAAATACTTGACTTGTTTAAATAAATATCTATCTTAATCTGTACATGCCTCTCTCTCTCTCTCTCTCTCTCTCTCTCTCTCTCTCTCTATATATATATATATATATATATATATATATATATATATATATATATATATATATATATATATATATATATATATATATATATATTAATCCGCAAACTGAATTTTTCTTAACATTAACGCAGTGGCTAAATGATCCAAAACAGTTACACCCACCCTAAGTAATAAAAACGTGCCACCCAAAAGTCTTGTGCAAAATACAACATATCCCTGTACCGGTTAGAAATATTTAAAATCCTCCACATACCACCGTAAACAAATGTTGCACTAACTCATTTGTTTTAAAGAGAGAAAACAGAACCTAGAAGCTAAAAATTAGAAAGAAACACACAATAGTGTGAATATAATAAGTTATTTGACTGAGAGAAAGAGATGGTGTAAAAAGTAAATGATTGTATGAAAGAATGAAAGAAATAGAAGATCGAAGTTGAAATCAGGCATGGCAAGCTGGGATGTATCCAGTTACTTCCCTGTAATCGATCATTTCCAACCCTGTTTAGACAAACTACTTCCCTAATGACACTTTATGGGTCGTACGTCATTTTTTGTCGTGTTACAAACAAAACATTTAGATTAGTTTTTAGTGAAGTAAAAATATAAGTTGTAATATATCAGATAGTTGTGTTTTAACTACGTTCCCAGTCAATTTATGCGGGTCCTAGGGGAGCAGAGTTGTAATACTATATATATATATATATATATATATATATATATATATATATATATATATATATATATATATATATATATATAGAGAGAGAGAGAGAGAGAGAGAGAGAGAGTTCTTAAAGTTGAGTTAGTTATTTTAACAGCTTGTAGCACTCGTAAAAAGAAATCGATTTATCAAAAATCGTTTATATAAAAGTTTGCAAAGAAAAAAATTGTTAACAATTATTTAAAAAATTTAAAAACTGTACTGCAAACCTTATTTAATGATATTTTCAACCACTGCATTGTAAATACTGACATAGGAAACATCTATCATTACGCCTCTACAATGTTCCATTTCAGAAAACTCATTTTCTGTTGCAAAATACTTCACAAAACACAATACAATGAACGAATTAAAATCAAATTTGATATCCAAGTAGAAGAGGGTTGACACTATTAAACTTGACTTGGCAAGGTCCAGGTTTTTTCTAGTATTCGTCTTGTATTAGGGTGAGATCTTTTGTAACCATCATCCGTTTAAGGTACTGGACTAGTAGAGAACGACCAGCACGAATTCAATCCTACGCGACGACTTTTTTAAAAAGATCGTGGACCATTAAAGTGGGTAGAGTCCCAATAGTCGCTACACATTAAAACTGACAGAGTGAAAACTCGGGGTGTGTCGACGATCGTGGTCTCAGGACTCTAGTGCGAACCCTCTCATTAATTTTTTGTTGCTTATTGCTTTTTATGTCAATTTCCTGCTTCATAATAAACAATTTTCTAATACATTTGGTGGTAATTTAATTTTTAATACGATGTTTTAATATTAGATGGAGGGAGACCGGCGTCGGATTTATTGCGTTGGCTCTATGACTTAATATATAAAACGATTTTTTTACCCACGTAATATACGAAGTAAGTACAGATAAGTATTTGGTAACATTGCTATAGGATAAAAATAAAACTCATTTTAAAATATAAATACATTTTTTAATAAATAAATAAATTTACAATACTTAACAATATTTGAAATAAATTCCTAAAATCTAACAGTTCGTAAAATACTTTGTTTTAATTTTTGACATAATACTATCTGTCATAAAGGATTCTAGTAACACAGAAAAATTGAAAAACGTAAACTATACATATTTGATAGTTTTGATTTCTATAGCTCGAAACAAAAGAATTAAGGTTAATAAGTATTTTATATACTATTACAAACTAGTCCCTAACAACTATCTGTATATTTACAACTTTGGCAAAATATTTTGGCACTCGATAATTGCTTGTTTTATTTTTACAAAATCTATTACCACAAACAAAAAAGTGGAGATACTGTATTGTCAGGGACTGCAAATTAAGGATTTTAAAAGATTTTGAAAAACAAAATTTTTTGTCGTAAGATTCAAATTTGATACATAAATAAGAATTATATTTTCATATTTTGGCGTTAGAAATCATGGCATATTCGTAGTCCAATCACAGTGCAACTAAAATAACGAGATGAAAGTACATCTATTCGGAAAAATTGTCAATTACTAAGCATCTCTTGTGTTCAAAATAACTGAAAATAGTCCCGTAATTATCTTAGTATTACTTAACAGAACCTAACAAAGATACACATCTATAGTGTAATAGTAATTCTCGTTGAAGTTCGTTTATTGCAGCTCCGATCGAGGTAGCAGAAATCTTACTCTATATTTTGGTTATACCCTGTTAAGACTATATATGATTATTATTAATTATTCCCCTTCTAGCACTTTTTTGCCTGTGTTAGTAATTTTCACTAATACGCTAGTCCACAAAAATAGCGGATATTTATTACGATTGTCGATTATTTTTAAATAAGTTTCTTTAAATATTCGCCATTTTTAGCCATCTACATATATTATATATTTACATATACCTATACATAATACTTCTTTGGTTATTTGAGTATCTATTAGCAAGTACTGCATTATAATGTATCAGGTTCACAAAAATTTAGTTTCGACTTTAGAAATGATTTTTAAAAGCAGAGAAACGAATTTCCGTAATTTTGACTCATCCTGTATGAATTAACTCCTTCGGTAAATGTTATTCCTAATGTAAAAACATATAAAATACTATCTGAAAATTAAAATTTGGAGAGAGATTTTTTTTGTTACCATATAAAGAATGTTTTTTATAGAGGTATAGAACTTTAAGTTGGCAACACTTTTTTAACTGGCGGCCATTTTGTCAGCTGTTAAGTGATTTATGTTTAGTTTGGTTTGGCATTTCAACATGAATGGACTGACGCTTGATCAACGCTTCCAAATTGTGCAAATTTATTTTGAAAATCATGGTTCTGTTCGAAATATGTATCGCGCACTACGTCCATTTTACGGTCAACATAATCGTTTATCAGAGCAATTAATTCGATTAACTATGGAACGTTTTCGCACCACGTTTACTCTAAATGATAATACGCATCCACAGAGACGTCGTACAGTGCGTACAGAAGAAGTCATTGCTGCTGTAGAGCGTAGCGTAGAGGAAGACCCGAATCAGTCTATCCGCCATGGTGCACAGGAATTGGATATGTGTCCATTCACTTTATGGAAGATTTTGCGGAAAGATCTTGGTTTGCGTGCTTACAAAATCCAACTCATGCAAGAATTGAAGCCACACGATCACCTAGCAAGGCGTAGATCCCGATTTTCATAAGCGAATTTTGTTTAGCGATGAAGCTCACTTTTGTTTGAATGGATACGTCAATAAACAAAACTGCCGTATTTGGAGTGATGATAATCCTCAAGTGTATGTTGAGACACCGTTACATCCAGAAAAACTGACTGTTTGGTGTGCTTTATGGGCTGGTGGAATCATTGGTCCGTACTTCTTTAAAAACGATGCTGGTCAGAACGTTACAGTCAATGGTGATCGCTATAGAGCCATGATTACCGACTTTTTCATTCATCAATTGAACAACCATGATGTGTAGGAGCTGTGGTTTTAACAAGACGGCGCAACATGTCACACAGCTTGTGCCACAATTGATTTATTGAAGGAAACGTTTGGTAACCGCATAGTTTCACGTTTCGTACCCGTGAATTGGCCTCCAAGATCGTGCGACTTAACGCCGCTAGACTATTTTCTGTAGGGATATGTGAAGTCGCTAGTCTACGCCGATAAGCCCGAAACGATTGATCACTTGAAGGACAACATTCGCCGCGTTATTGCCGATATACGGCCACAAATGTTGGAAAAAATCATCGAAAATTGGACCTCCACATTAGACTACGTCCGAGCCAGCCGTGGCGGTCATATGCCAGAAGTTATATTTAAATTATAATGCCAGAAGGTTATCTTTCGAATAAAGTAAATTTCATGTCAATTTAAAAAATTCATCTTTGTTTTATTCCATTTAAAAGTTCTATACCTCTATAAAAAAAAAACACCCTTTATTTGCAATTGAATTTTTTGAATTTACCAAAACATAAATTATCAAACCTGAAATTAAATTTTTCTAACCTCCAATTTTGATCCGAAACGGTTACTTAGTGAACATTTTTATGCATTTTCTTCCAGTTCGTTTTTTCCACAGTGTTATAACAATCTGAACAAACCAAACTGAAGGTCTTCATTCCAGCATTCCCATCACCTTTATTTTTGCAGAAGCACAACTCAAAGGCCTTTTTTCTCTAGTAAACTCCCCGATTTCTATGAAGAGTTGAATAGAACAAACCTAACCCCCCTGATTTAGTCTTATTTTTTTGCATTTTACACCAGTCACAATTTGAAAAATTAATTTTATATATACATCTTTTCAAACAACTTTTATCCAAAAAACTCATCGAGGAGTAAATTCGTAACCGTTTTGATGTGCGCTAGTTAACGTCGTACTCCTAAAATTCCCATCGTTACCATAAAACCCTTGATACGTCCCATACATCCCCCTACCGAAATTCGGCGATCTCATTCCTTTATCATTACTATAAACGGTGTTGTAATTATGTAAAATATTATGCGGATGATAGACAGGACCATAGTTACAAATTTCGGCGGAATAAGGCTGAGTAATCGGGCCAAGTCCGGCCCCTAAAATGTTCGATTGAAGAAGGGACGACGTCGAAGTCTGATTGGTCGTTTGATAACGGTTTTGAAAGATCATTGAAGCGTGGGAGGTGTGCAGCGAGTCTGATTGACTCGTTTGAGTGTTGTTGTGCGGATCGGTTGGTTCGTCATCTGAAAGAAAAGAAATTTTAATTAGTTATCTAAAATGAAGATTTACGTTTATTATGTAATATTTCTTCTTATGTATCAAAAGGTCCCAACATTAAGATAGGCTAAATGCCCTTTCAAGGCCTCACAAACGAAACCTAAACTTTCAAACTGCTTCTCCATGAGTTTGGGCAAAAACCAATTTTTTCTCGAGACTTTATTTTTTCGTTACGAATGATACCGTATAATACACATATAGATCAGGGCTTATTGGTAAAATATCGGGATTTTGTGGATGAGAAATAGAACATGGAGATTTTTCATGAGAGCCTTCAGAATAACCTGAATAACGATAATTTTGATATGCGTCATTTTAAAAAGTCGGGCAACATTGTTTTTATTAATAAAAATATAAAATTAACGAAAAAATTTTTTTTTTAATTTTCTCTCGTGTAACTTTGAAGATATTCATTTTAGAGGAAAGTTGAAGAGGAAAAAAAGTTTCGTAATTAAATTTGCCATAAGATAGAGTTGGTCGGAAATATCAAAATACATTCCCCTTATTGGAAAATAGCAATAAAAAAAAAAGGAAAAAAAGCAGTTTTTTAATCGATTTTTTTCGACTATATAAATTTCTGTGAGGACCTTCATATTAGAGCAAAGAAAACTTTATGCCATGATAAAATAACACGCTAAAATTCGCTAGGATTGAATCGATAGTTTTTGCACAATAATTTTGCAATCCGATTTCGTTTACGAAAACTGACCATTTTTCAAGTTTATCTGAGTCCAGAATATCACGTTAACGTATTTAAATTTATTTTCGACATGTAGTAGGGAACTCAAGTTTTCCAACGCTTTTTTCAGAATCAAAATCGTATGATTTGGACGCCCTCAAGAATTGTTTAAATAGATTGTTGATATTTTGCTTATAAACAAATAGATTATCTCGGCGGATTTTCATTGGATTTTTTTTGCAATAAATCGTTTGAATGTACTTGCAAGACGCTTCTTTTCGAGAAAAAAAAATTCAAATCCGTCAATTGGTTTCCGAGATACAAACTGTCAAATTTGACAGCCTGTTACAGTGAATCTGTAAACAATACAGACCTGATTCTTGAACCAAAAACTTTGTCTTGCCGAATTCTTTTTTGATACAAATATTTAAATGTTTATGTTATCGGAAACTTTAATAAAAAATGAAAAGAATATCGCTCAAGCGCGTGAGAAATTAAAAAAAAGGGGTGAGAGTTCTCATTTTTAAATTGAATTCGAAGATTCAAAATACGTATATGAAAAAAATTTTCATTTTCTCGGCTTCTAATGAAGCGATTTTGATCATTTTTTTAAAACCGATGTACCGCGAATAATGGAACTCAAATATCATAATGCCATGTGCCCAGCATGCATTCATTTTGTTATAAAGAAATTATAGTATTGGACTTTCCAAGCGAATCTTTGTTTATTAATATAATTAAGTATACTACAACGATATATATTTACTTTAATTATCAAAATTGTTTAACCAATCATTGTTTAAACAAATTGAAAAAAATTTTGGTTTTAAATTATTTTATTCGTAAAATACAGATAAAAATAAAATAATTATTTCATATATAAAATAAGGCCTTATGATACAGGGTGGGCCTTAACTGCATGAGCGTTTTGTTTTGTCTATAATTCAAAAACCGTTAGGGGTACGGGGGCACGGGGGGTGTCGTTAGACGCGCCATTTCGTGGAATTTTTAGTCACCATGGACGCGTTCTCGGGAGCACAGCGTGCGTTTTGTGTTCGCGCATATTATGCCAACAATAATTCTGTGACTGTTGCTAGGCGAATGTACCGCGCTCACTTCGGTTTACGTGACATCAGAGAAGCACCATGCGCAAATTCTATTCGCAAATGGGTTAAAATGTTTGAAGAAACCGGGTGTATAATAAGAATTAATAATGCGGGCCGCCCGAAGTCAATACGGACGCCGGAGATTATTCAACGTGTTCATGAATCAATCAGAGAAAATCCTCGGCAATCGACTCGTAAAAGAAGCCAAGTCTTGAACATCAAGAGGACCACTTTGCGCAGGATTTTGCACCGTGATTTACATTTAAAAGCTTATAAAATTCAGGTGACACAAGAGTTGAAACCTATTGATGTTAATCTTCGACTTAATTTCGCTAATGTTATGCTTAATCGCTTTAACAATTTTTCTAACATAATCTTCAGTGATGAGGCTAACTTTCATGTCAACGGTCATGTTAATAAGCAAAATTGCCGGTTTTGGTCTGAGACTAATCCTCACAAGATGCAATAGCCCTAAGGTCGTTGTGTGGGCTGCAATATCGGCCAGTGGAATAATTGGGCCATACTTTTTTGAAAATCAACGAGGAGTGGCTGTGACAGTGAGAGCTGAGAATTATTGTCAGATGTTGCAAGAATTCTTGGTCCCAGCTCTTCGAGAATTTCAAGGTTACAATTCTAGTACCTGGTTTCAGCAGGATGGAGCCACTTCCCACATTGCTACAGTCTCCATAGACCTACTGAAAGAAATGTTTCCTAGAAAACTCATCTCACGAAGAGGTGACATTGAGTGGCCCCCAAGGAGTCCAGATCTGTCTCCGAATGATTATTTTTTGTGGGGATACCCAAAGTCAAGAGTGTATGAAAATAATCCAACAACAGTTGAAGAGTTAAAGCAAAACATTGTGCGAGAAATGAACACTATTTCCCGAGCAACTTGTCAATGTGTTTTTCAAAACCTGCGAGTGCGACTTCAAGAATGTCAAGAAGGTGGAGGCGGTCACTTAAATAACATTATTTTCAAAAATTAGATTTTACTTAAATTTCAATTTCTTGTACTTTTTAAATATATAAATAAAAAAATAATAAGATTTATAGTTTTTTTTATTGCATATTGAAACCACTCACACAGTTAAGGCCCACCCTGTATAAAATATCAAAATCGCTCCATTAGAAGCCGAGAAAATGAAAATTTTTTTCATATATGTATTTTGAATCTTCGAATTCAATTTTAAAATGGGAGCTCCCCACCCCTCTTTTTTTTAATTTTTCACGCGCGTGAGCGATATTCTTTTCATTTTTTTTTTAATAAAGTTTCCGATAACATAAACATATAAATATTTATATCAAAAAAGAACTCGGCAAGACAAAGTTTTTGGTTCAAGAATCAGGTCTGTATTGTTTATAGATTCACCGTAACAGGCTGTCAAATTTGACAGTTTGTATCTCGGAAACGAACTGATGGATTTGAAATTTTTTTTCACGAAAAGAAGCGTCTTTCCAAGTACTTTCAAACCATATATTGCAAAAAAAAATCCAATGAAAATCCGCCGAGACAATCTATTTGTTTATAAGCAAAAATATCAACAATGTCTTTAAACAATTCCTGAGGACGTCGAAATCATCCGATTTTGATTCTGAAAAAAGCGTTGGAAAACTTGAGTTCCCTACTATATGTCGAAAATAAATTTAAATACGTCAACGTGATATTTTGGACTGAGATAAACTTGAAAAATGGTCAGTTTTTGTAAACGAAATAGGATTGCAAAATTATTGTGCAAAAACTATCAATTCGATCTTAGCGAATTTTAGCGTGTTATTTTATCATGGCATAAAGTTTTCTTTGCTCTAATATGAAGGTCCTCAGAGAAATTTATATGGTCGAAAAAAATCGATTAAAAAACTGTTTTTTTTTTTAAATTATTGCTATTTTGCAATAAGGGAAATGTATTTTGATATTTCCGACCAACTCTATCGTATGGCAAATTTAATTACGAAACTTTTTTTCCTCTTCAACTATCCTCTAAAATGAATACCTTCAAAGTTACACGAGAGAAAATTTAAAAAAAAATTTTTTCGTTAATTTTATATTTTTATTAATAAAAACAATGTTGCCCAATTTTTTGAAATGACGCATATCAAAATTATCGTTATTCAAGTTATTCTGAAGATTCTCATGCAAAAATCTCCATGTTCCATTTCATATCCACCTAAAAACAGATAAGCCTTGGTCTAATGGCGCTTTTGATTTTACACCACCCCTAAAAAGGTAAAAAAATCAATTTTTGGTCGAGTTTTATGATTTTTGGGCATTTTTTAATGGTTTTTGTTCAATATGAATCACAATAAACAATAAATATGGCTGTAAAGACTTGTATTTTTTCATGCCGAATCTTCCTGTAGAACCGGCGATACCCCTAAAAATGCAAAAAGAAACGTTTTTGGTCGATTTTTGTTATTTTTTAGTGAAGTTTTTATTCATAACTAATCCACTAATATAATGTGCGTCCAAGGCCTCAACGTATAAAATATAAAGTCTAAAAAAGGTGTTTTTAGGACTAAGGATGGGGAGTGGGTGTTTGGGGTGCATTTTAATGGCGTTTGATGCCTCTTGTAACTGTTATTTTCCTTTCAAAGGACATACCTACCCCCCATTAAGATAGGCATCCTTTGAATGTTACAGCTTCGATTTTTTATGTTAATAATACAGCAACAGTCTCTTCCAAGAATATATGTTCTTAATGAAACTTTTTGGCGCGTCTCAGCTCGGGGGAAATTAAAAATTCAATCAAATCATAATGACTAAATCAAATACTTCCATATATGACACGCCCACAAGTTGAATCGTGGCTCATAGGTGACGAAAATACCGAAACTTCGAGAAGATTATATTTAAAAATAAGAAAAATGCTGATTTTCTTCAGTGTCTGATCCTATAATTACATAAAGAATACTTCAAATCTAGCTATCGCATAATTGTAAAAAAATTTGTTCGTAAAAAAAATCAGCTAATAATAACAGTAATTAAAACTAAATCGATACGCCCATAACATTCGCATTTTTCAAATAAAATCGAACTTTTCTCAAAAACAAAACATTAAATCCGGGTGTTTATACGAATTTTTCTCTAACAACGAGCGAAATGGGCTCAGGCCAATGAAATAATTACGTTTTAATGGTTTTTACTTTATACACAATATCGAATTTACGATTTCGAAAGTTTGTGAAAGCGATTTTCGTTTAAAATCTGGCGCTTTTTAAGCGGTTTTCGGAGTTATTTATGAAGTTTGGTAGTGCACGCTCGAACACATGGCCTTATCGATTATAAACAACTTTTAAACAGGGTCGGTGTAAAGTTTTTTGATTGGGAGACGGATTAATGGATGCAAGTGGCCTCCTAGATAACCCGATTTATTCCTATTTGATTTTTGTGATATTATTTTAAATGCAAGCAAACTGCATTCTTGAACGTATTAAATAAATGTTTTAATGTTATATTACCCAAATCTGGAACCTTTTGACTCACCATACTTACTTAAAATAATTATTCTTCATATTCTATTTATTCCATACAAGTTAAACTTAACCTTAATGAGGAAGGTTGTTAGATAATCGAAACGCATTTGAAAAGAAAGATGAAATATATAAAAAAACATCATCATGGCTTATGAAATTGTTGGAATACGTGATGAAATAATTAGTTGGTTTTTCATTATATAATTTATTATTACAAAGAAACTAAGCCAACTGTAAAAAATTGCACTAAATAGTAAAAAATAAAAATATTTATACCTAAACCAAGTAGAATGGACTACTCTTTATCAAAAGCACATCGACCAATCAGCCTCACATCTTTCATTTTAAAAACGTTAGAGAGTGAATTAGAAGAACATTGGAAATTTACTGAAATGGTCCTCCATCTAGTGGCAGGTCCCATAGAAAGATCACTGAACAACAAAGAGTCCACCCTGAGTATATTCGTAGACCTAAGAGGATCGTAAAAATTAAGGTAGACGATGTCACAATTCAAGGACCTATAAAAAGAGGCTTTCCACAGAGACGGATAGGGTACTATCACTTCTACTTTGGAATATAGTCCTTGATAGTCTAGTCAACCACCATAATTACGAACATCACTACACCATAGCTTACGCAGATGACTTATTCATGCTGGAAATATGAAAATTCAGGTGTGTAGTTTGAGAAAGCATGCAGACTGCATAAGAATAATAGTGATGTTAGAAAAACCTACTATTTATAAATCCATAAAAGACGGAGGTGGCCCTTTTTAGTAAGAAAAGGAAATATGGTACATTAAGATCCTTACACTCTTAAAAACCAAACTGACCTTCACGACAGAGGAAAAATACCTAGATATAACCTTTGACAGTAGATTATCATGGAAGACAAAAGTAGAATAAAGAAAGCATACATACGAGGGTAAGGAGAAAAGTTCTCGGCCTGACCAAGAGATGGCATTCCAATCGGCGAAAGTTTACGTTTCCTGCAAATGCGCCAACTACATTCGCAGCAATGTTTAGACCAATTCATGAGGGATCCGATCGATTTTGTGCGGCGATTTGTCACCATGGATGAGACATAGGTCCGCCACTACACGCCAGAAACCAAGCAGCAGTCGAAACAGTGGGTGGAAAACGGTGGTTCAGAGCCAAAGAAAGCGAAGTCGATCACATCTGCCGGAAAGGTCATGGCCAGTGTGTTTTGGGATGCCGAAGGGGTCCTGTTAATTGATTATCTTGAAAAAGGCAGAACAATTACAGTCGAATATTACTCCAACTTTCTTGACTAGCTGGATGTCAAAATTCGCGAGAAGAGGCCTAGCTTGAAAAAGAAAGAAATCACCAGGACAACGCACCTGCTCACAAAGTATGTTAGCAATGGGAAAACTGCGGGATTTGAGATACGATTTGCTCAGCCATCCCCCCTGTTATCCTGATTTGGCACCCTCAGACTTCCATCTCTTCCCACACGTGAAGAAATTTTTTTCTGGAAAGCGCATCGCGTCCAGTGAAGAAGTTGAAATGGCCGTAGATAATTATTTTAACATCCTTCTAGACTCTCACTTCCGGGAAGAAATACTGATGTTGGAGAAACGCTGGACCAAGTGTGTTGAAGTCAAGGGAGCTTATGTAGAAAAATAAAATCTTTTTTTAACTGAAAATCACAGTCTTTCATGGGAAAAACCTGGGCGTTTACCCCAAGAGTTGCCGTATGGATCTATATGGCTATCATAAGGCTAATCTTGACATATAGAGCTGTTAATGGGGACCAAAAGCGAATCAGAGAATAGTAATCCAAAAATTAGACCTGATTCAAAAAACAGCATGTGTCAATATTACAGGAACCATGAAAAATACACCGACTAGAACACTGGAGGTAATCCAAGACGCAGTTTTTAAGACTATGATGCTTCTCCACACTGAGGGAATTAAACCAAGTATAAGATATAGTGCAGTACCATCAGGCTTGTGGAGAGAAATTTTGGATATGGTTCCACTCCTCGAGATAAAGACGAACACTATTACACCAAGGTTTTCAACAAACCCTACACTATACAACTCTCATGCACAGATGTGGCAGATTAAATTAACATCTACATAGATGTATTAAAAAAAGTAGGAAACAGAATATGAAATTTATTCTAAATCCCCATCATGAATATTATCTGGACAATGAGTAACTATGCCAGTATAACTCAAACAGAGTTTACTAGCATTACTATAGCAGCAAATAAAATTAACAATAGAAATATTGCTAGAAAGAAGGTAAAAATATATACAGATGGCAGAAAGGCATTATTAATCCCCAATTGGTCACGTATTTTCTGTGGTATACTGCTGGAATGCCATGAAGTCTTGGCTGCAGCTCAAAAGGAAGCCAACTTAAGCTGAATCAAAGCACACAATTCGTCCGATGAAAATCGCATTACTGACTCGTTAGCTAAACAGATAGCTGAGATGAAGATGCTGGAACCAGACCCACTGACTAAATCAGCAATGACGAAGTTGATCAAAGATTACTCCTATTACTTCTTTGAAACACGATGGGATGAAACAATAAACTGTGACTTCTCTAGGAAGTTATTAAACTACCCGGGGGTGGAAACAAACAAAAGATAACTGGCGATGTCCAGTCAAGAGTGCAGTACACTGACAAATGCCTTTTGGTAGTCTATAAAAACTGTATGTCCTTTTTTGGCGTTCATTGATGAACTCTTGTTAAGATAAATCACATGGAAAGTTGTGAAAAATAATCTTACGGAATTAAACACGAGTAAATTCCATTTTTTGGCCGATATAAAATTTTGAAGTTACTGTAAACACCACAAATAGCGTCCGCATGTCAAAAAGTTCTGAGTACGTATAACTTCCAAAATCTCAAGCTTGACAATGGATATATGAGATTATTTTATTTAATTTTGCTTTCAGTCAATTAGCTTAATGCGTATTCTTTGTGGATGTCTCATTTCTCGCCTTATATCGTTGCTTGAAGGTTGAAGACAATGTTGAAAATTGACTAAAATGTGGTTGTAGGACTTGCATTGTCTTTATTTTTGTTTGTTTTTACAACGTTTCGATTAGGTTGTATCTCTAATCGTTATCAAGTATAAACTAAATGTTTTGTTTTAAGGCTAGGAGCTTATATAGGGACTGTGTCCATTGAAGCGCAAAGTTTCGCTTCACTGTACATACCTCAATGATTTGATATTACGAAGTAGTGGTTGTCGAAGATTAGGTATCTCAACCCTGGGTTTACTGAAGATTCCATTATTATTTTTAATGTAAGCTGCTTCAATAAATGCTCTTTTTTTCATATTAGGTTCCGTATACATTGCCGCAGCTTCAGACCAGTTTATATAATGTTGTTTATTCCAGGCGTGTTTTGCTATATCTGATCTCGACGTTTCTCCGTTTTGTGTATGAGTATGAGGATACAGGAAGCACACACATACTGGACAATATCTTAACCATAGTTCCAATCATTTTGTTGTAACAAAACGGGGAATCATACGAAACCTCTATAATCGCGCTATATATATATATATATATATATATATATATATATATATATATATATATATATATATATATATATATATATATATGAAGTAAATGCGAAACAGTAAATGCAAACTTCTCTCCATCATATTCCTTCTGTGTTAGAGGTTGCATATAGTTGTACGTTTGCTGAATGTGATTTCAGCACTACAACAGCATAATGTGGATATAACCACTGCTAATGCATCTCACACGGAGGAATCCGTGAAATCCGTATAAACATATATATATATATATATATATATATATATATATATATATATATATGCAATAATGTCGATTCATTGGAAAAAGAGGTAGCAAACATTCAATCCGAACAGAATGGTTATCCTTTAAAATTAATTGACGATGTTATATATAATTTTAGAACAACGACCATTTAACAGCAAGAAACACATTCCTTCTTCACAATTCCGTGCATTAAAGGAACTTCGGAGAAAATAAGACGAATTTCCAGAAGTTATAATATAAAAACAGCCTTTAAATCAGGAAATACACTTAGAGCTCATTTAACAAAAACAAAACCAAAAACTACCGATAAGAAAGAATGTGTTTACAAAGTTCCATGTGAGTGTGGTGAAATGTATATTGGAGAAACCAAACGACCGCCAGAAGTTAGAATTAAGGAACATAAAACTCATACACAAAAAGGAGAAACGTCGAGATCAGGTATTGCAAAACACGCCTGGGATAAACCACACCATATAAAATGGTTTGAAGCTGCGGCAACATATACGGAACCTAACATGAAAAAAAGAAAATTTATAGAAGCAGCTTAATAACAATAATGGAATCTTCAGTAAACCCAGTGTTGAGATACCTAATCTTTGGCAACCAGTACTTCGTAGCATCAAACCATTGAGGTGCGTACAGTAAAGCGAAACTTTGCGCATTAATGGAGTCAGTCCCTATATAAGCTCGTAGCCTTAAGACAAAACATTCTGTTTATACTTGATAATGATCGAAACGTCGTAAAAACAAAGACAAATAAGGACAATGCAAGTCCGACAACCACATTTTAGTTATACCGTTGCTGTTGTTATTATTGTTATTTATAAATTACGAAAAAAAACTCGTCTCGGTCCTGTTCACTCTTTTGATTCTAAACAAATTTTAATAGGCAATCTCTCCCAAACACCACTGTTTACATATCCGACATTTCTAAAATAAAATAACCGAAAGTGAAACTTTACGACCGCACTATTCTGTAAACACGCGATAATTGTGTTTGGGATCTTCAAAAAGCCGCTAGGAAGAGTTAGTTTAAATGTCAGTTAGTTTAACTGTCGATTTTGACGAGTTAATTTGAAGATTTCAGATGGTTCGATTTCAAAGATTGTTTAGATGTGTGTGATTGCCAGGCGGTCGTTTATCGGGGTTTTACGTGTTTTTTTATCGTGTAAATAAATAAATTTGGAGAAGGGGTCTGAAATTTACTGCTTTTTCTTTGAAAATTGTGCTATTTTTTTAGATTGCAGCTAATTTAGTTTCGGATGTATGTTTTTTAGAGTGTTGCAACCAGACGAATATCGAAGACACTGTATTTATCATTTTTCATTAGTTTTATTTATATAAAGGGTGTCTCAAAATGTTTTTCGTTTTTGTTTCTGATGAAACATCAGATTTAATTCAGAATTGTTTAACTGTTGTTAAATTATAGAGTAACTTTTAAATTTTTATTTATGAAAAGCAACCATCTTTAAATGTGCATCATACGCTTCTTCACAAGCATTTAGCCTCGAACTGAAATTTTCATTTACTCTCTGGAGCATCGCTTTTGGAATTGCGTGGATTTACATCCGTGATTCTTTGCTTTAGAATATTTAAGTTGGATGGTAATGGGTTGAAAACCTTACTTTTTAAATGTCCCTGTTGTAATAATGCCCCTGATGGAAAGGACATACGAGGTTTGTCCCAAAAGTGTCGAGCCTACCTTCATATCTCCACATTGGTATTATTCTTTATCATCCGGTGAGTAACATCCTTCAAAGTAGTCCCCATTTAATTGAATAACACGTTCCCAGCGGTGTTTCCACTTCCTGAAGCAGTCCTGGAAGTCAGTTTTCAGAATTGCCTTCAGTGCATTCGTCGCATTAGTTTCAGTCATCTCTTCGTCATCGAACCGGTGTCCTTTGAGCGGCATTTTTAATCTGGGAAAGAGACGAAACTCGCAGGGAGTTACGTCGGGACTGTACAGAGGCTGACGAAGCTATACGACTTGGTGCTTTGTTAAATATTGCTGCACAAGGTTCAGCCAATCACCGCTTGTCCAAAGCTGGCCGTTTTCTTCTAACTACATCACGCAATCTTTTCAATACTTCAACGTAGTATTCTTTAGTGATCGTGTGGCTTATCGGAGCATATTCGTGGTGCACAACACCTTCATAATCAAAGAAAACTGTCAACATTGTCTTCACTTTGCCCCGACTTTGACGTGCTTTTTTTGGTCTTGGCGATTCAGAATGCTTCAACTGTGAAGACTGTCGCTTTGTTTCTCTAAATGCCTTATTCATCATATTAATTGTTTCCGAGCAAGTTTTTCCAAGATTAAAGCAAAACTTGATGCAAATTCGTTGATCTATCTTTCCATCATTTGTTACAATAACAAAATGTGACGAACGAAAAAAAGACACTGTAAACAAACGCACACCGTTCACGAACTAACACGTCCAGTCGGTAACTGCGCACACCAACGAGTTCGTGAAGACTATATGAATGCAAGCTCGATACTTTTGGGACAAACCTCGTATAATTAACAACTAATTTTGACCATCACTAAAAGTTAGGATGTTTCTTCCTCGGTAACCAGCGGTGGACTCGTCAGTGGGGTCCGCCGGCACTTTTCCCGAACACTCTTGTCATGCTTACTATAATTTGGAACTTCTATTTAAAGTCATTTTTACATCGGAATTAACCGGTAGGATCTTCTTACTACAATATCCCATAGAAAAAAAATCAGTCGGTGTTAAATCTGGACTCCGCGGTGGCCAGTTGATATCCCCTCGGCGAACTATCACTCTTTCAGGAAATAAATCATGAAGAGCGATCAAAGAATCATTCATGACGTGAGAAGTTATTCCATTTTGTTGGAAAAATGTATTCCGGTTGTAGCCAATCTGGTGTTACATTTCTGGAGTAAAAAAAGTCCAGATCATATGGCAATAACGACTGGAATTAACAGTCTGAGTGCGACCACAGTTATCCTTAAAAAATAGGGACCGATTATTCTTTAGCTTTATATGGCAGCACAAACGACAACCTTAGGCGAGTGTAGGAGTTTCTGACGTAGTTGCAGCAGATTGTCAGGAGCCGTTGATGTGAAAATCCGATTCATCAGAGAACCATATGTTATTGAAACCCCTAAAATAGTTTTTCATAGACCTACAGAATTCAAGTCGTTTACTCGGAATTATCGGGTTTCATTTCCTGCAGAATAACAATTTTTTAGGGGTAGAAATGTAAATATTTGCGAATAATGCGATGGACCGTGGTTTTGTGCAAATTCAGAGAAGCTGTACGGAGCCGTAGACTGACATGGATCGTCTCTAACAGACTGGCGAACGCGTTCAACATTCCTGTTCGTTTTTGATGTCCTTTTGCGTCCGGATGATCTATCCGGTAATGTGTTTCCAGTCTCTTCAAACTTCAACAATCAATGCTTGATCAAATTAGCACTTGACACATTTGTCTAAGTCGGTAAATTTAAATATATCCTGTACAGACTTCGAATAGCAGTGTCAGAATTGTTGTTTTTATAAAATGCTTGCACGCAAAATGTGAGCTGTGTTCGTATGAAACGTTCCATTGCTACTAAACTTGAAAAGCCTATCAAGCGTTAGATCAGTATTTGGCTCGTAACAGTCAAAACAAAAATGAAAAACATTCTGAGACAACCTTAATAACTTTAGAAAAAAAAAACTGTTTACATCAGGTTTTACCTTTTGCTCCACAACTATTAGGCGTAGATCTAGATGTCGTTCGTTGTCTTTGGTGGTTGGAAGGACTTGGAACTTCTGGGGTTCTGAAACAAAGGAAAACGTTTTATAAGGTTTTTAAAATATGTTATGTTATCGCAAGGATGCTAAGTGAATCCGTAAAACCAATACAACGTATTTAAGAAGGTAAAATTTGGTCCATAAGTACAAGGTGGCCAAATGAGAGATGACGCCTGCTATATCTCAAAAACTGTTAATTCCACAGCTTTCAAAAAAATATTTGTAATAAAAGCGGCCTTGAAAAATTGCTAAAAATTATTTTCAAGTTCCTACAAAGGTCGCTAGGGGGCGTAACAACTATAGTTCTGTAATTTGCCAGATGAGGTTGCATTGAAAATATTTGCGTTTTAATCTTGATGAAATATTAAACTTTTTCTATTTTATACTTGTTATTTGACAGTTTTAGTTAAGTGGTTTGGTTGGACTCTTTAAAAAGAGCTTTTCGCGCTTTATATTCTCTATTAGAAATTTTATTTATACGTGTTTAACAGTGGCCATTAGAGGGCGCTGTATAACAACTCAACAATTTTCTCTTAAATTTTAAATGGCATATTGGCCGAGATTTTATTACAAAAATAAGGAAGAGGATCTTAAAAGAAGTAGGAAAATAAATTTACATGTTCTTTGGCATTTATTCTGGTCTTTGACTCCGTGCAAAGGTTTTTTCCTTACCTAGCATTGTTTTGTTAACTTTTTCCAAACATAACCTTAAAATTGAAGCTTTTCTGTTTATTATACAATATAAATGAATTATGAATACTGATGAGAAAATAGAAAATTTATCATCAAAAAGAATTAAGACCAGTCACATTTCCATTTAACCACCGCAGTAAAAGCTTTAGCAAGTGTATTAATGTAATATTATGGGAAGTAGATGTGATATTTTTATTATCAATTATATCAAGAATGAATGAATGAAAGCTCTTAAAATTGGATTAAAAATAAACAAATAACTGGTGGTGGTAAACTACCTATACCACTATCAAATATTGAAGAAAGACTATTGGGAATTGTTGGTTGGACTACTGTTGTAACACACTACATCTGTCTTACGTCGCAACATGGTATAACCTTCAAATAAGTACACCAATATTACCTTTTTAACGACTAAATTTCGTACACAAAATATTCATCCATCTTCCACAATAAGTCGGAAGAAATGGCAATAAAAGAGGAATATTTACAGAATTAACATTTTGAAAGCTCAATATACCCAGTAACTACAAACAGCTCGGAAATATAAACCAAATTATCCAGATTGTTTTGTCTCTTTCAGGTCACTTAACTTGAGTATAGTTGTAATAAGTATGTCATACTGCACATTTTTGTGGGCAAAATAAAACATTATATATAATTTTTGTTTTTATTTAGAGTATGTAAAAGAGAGTATATTAAAAAAAATCTTATTAAAACATTTGTAAACACAAGAATTGTATATCCAGATTTGGTTAACAAATATTTTTTATTTTATTGTAACAAAAATTTTCTGTATTACACATTTTTGTATTTTTAACATTAACAAAGCACACTGTGTTTTAATTTACGTTAGTAATAAAATATTAATTTATATAAATTCAAATGGTGGTAAATTATGGTATTTTCACCCCTAAGGATATGACCCCCTATTTTTTATTAAGGTAACCATATATTTACGCACCTAATTTAATTGCAAAAAAGTTGACATCTTTCGGGGTTCCCAAAGATAAACTAGTAAAAGAGGGTGAGCCACCCCCAAAAACTTTTTTTTTTAATAACTCAAGTTCTGATTAAAATAACTCTATAAAACAAAATGAAAATTATTTGTTATTCGAAATGATATTAAACTATGGTATTTTCACCCCCAAGGATATCATCCCTTATTTTTGATTAGGGCAAACCATATATTTGCACATAATTTAGTTTTAAAAATTACAAAATTTAATGCAATTTTTTGAAAATATTTTGTCCACCAATACCATAAGTCAATAAGTTGTCGTGTTTTGGGGTTTCTAAAAATAAACTAATAAAAGAGGGTGAACCACCCCCAAATACTTTTTCATACATCTCAAGTTCTAATTGAGATAACTTTACGAAACAAATTGGAAATTACTTGTTATTTGAAATATAGTATTTTGATCCTCAAATATATCATTCGAAGGATTTCGTACATGTATAATTATTCTTAAAATTGCCAAATTTCAGTTGATATGAACGTTACAGAGCTTTCTGAAATTTTTTGTTTTAATAAGAAAATACAAATTTATTTCATTGGTTAAGCATTCATGTCTGTAAATTATCATAATTTATGACAAGTAGTGATTTCTAACTCTTTCACGTTCATTTAAATTAGACAATTTTAAGAATAATAATTATGTATGAAATGACGGTTTATTTTTATAAAAAATAATGAATAATATCCTTGGGAGTGAAAATACCATAGTTTAACATCATTTCGAATAACAAGTAATTTTAATTTTTTTTTTGTAGTGATATCTTAATTAGAACTGGAGATATTTAAAAAAAACGTATATGGGAGTGGCTTACCTTCTTTAAGTAGTTTATTTTTTAAACCCCGAAACACGTCAGTTCAAGTTACTTATTGGATTCGTAAAAAAATATTATCAACAAATGTGGTTTAATTTCATAATGTCCAGAATTAAATTTTGTAAATGAATTACAAGATTAAGTAATGAGATTAAAACAACATAGTAGAATCTACTTCAACTAACAAATAATTTCCACTTTGTTTTGTAAATATATCTCAATTAGAATTTGAAATTGGAAAAAAATTTTTTTGGGGATGACTCACCCTCTTTTACTTCTTCATTTTTTGAAACCCGAAAACATGTCAATTTGAGTTAATTATGGTATTCGTGGAAAAAATACTTTGAAACAATTTCATTAAATTTCGTAATTTTCAGAATTAAATTACGTGCGCAAATAGATGGTTTACCGTTATAAGAAATAGGGGATGATATGTTTGGAGCGTGAATATACCATAATTGAACATCATTTCAAATAACAAGTAATTTCTATTTTGTTTAGTATAGATATCTCAATTAGAACTTGAAATTTAAAAAAAAAAAACATGTTTGGAGGTGGCTCACCCTCTTTTACTAGTTTATTTTTAGAAACCCCGAAATTCGTCATCTTAAGTTACTTATATTATTCGTGAAAAAAATATTTTCAAACAATTCCATTAAATTTCATAATTTTTAAAATTAAATTGCGTGCGTTAATATATGGTTTGCCTTAATAAAAAATAAGGCATAATATCGTTGGGGGTAAAAATATCATATATTAACATCATTTCGAATAACGATTAACTTTCATTTTGTTTTGTAAAAATATCTCACTTAGAATCTGAAATATTTCAAAAATACTGTCTTTAGGGGTGATCTTTAAGGGCAGTTTTGTCCTCGTTAGAATGATTCTCCGCTGACAAAAAAAATACGTGTCTCTTATTTTTGTACCCTCGACAATATATTGAAATTTCATTGAAATCGAAGCCGGACACTTCAGGTTAGTAAGTAGTGGGTATTTTTGATTCAAATACTGCCGACCATTTTTTAATTCACTTAGAAATACAATTAGATTTACTGGAACCTGTAATTTTTTTTTATAGGTTACTAAAAAGAATAAATTTTAATGAATTTGAACTAGATTTGGATAAACTGAATTTCTTTAGGTATTTTTGATAAGCGTGCGTCAATAATGGGTTTTTACTGTATTTCCCTCAAAATTTCACAAAGAAATTAAAATTTTTTTTTCTCCTGAAATGATAAGTATATGACAACTATGATCTCAATTTACACATTTCCTACTTAATAATTTATTCCCACTAAAACAGAAAATTGTTTTTTAATTCGAAACACCCGCCCCGCTAATTGCGACACCGCGGTTCGAAACCCATAAACTCGAATCGTAAACTTCACGAGCTTTTCAAATATTTTCACTTAATTTGATCATAAACACCGGTGAAAAGTTAACTTACGGGACAAATTTAAGCCAAAACGACATCTTAAATCTAGCGGAAGACACTTACATTGCACCGTAAGAATGGTGGAAAACAAACTTTCGACTGTGAAGTTATTTTGGGAAGATTTAATATGGGCGCCCTTAAATTAATTTAGTGTACGAGGGATTTGCAAAAAATGTGGATTTATTCGACTTCAGCAGTTGGATTCTGTATGCATATTGTTTTGACATTCCCTTTCCTTGTTTTTTTTTAATGTTTGTTTTCGTATCACTTCCAAGGTAATATCACTGAATGCAGTAGCGTAACTAAGAATATGTGCGCTCCCCGCAGATTTTTGAATGGATCTTTCTATTTTGTACCAGTCTTGATCCTTTGTATTTGTTCATTTTCCTCAAGGGACTTAACAGCGCCCCTGCGGAGTTATTTACGCCACTGACTGAATGGTGGATAATTAAAAGTGAATTACATTTAATTGTTAATTTCCTATTAAAGAGAAATCTACAGTGCTGGCTATCACTAGCCCTGTTATCAGGGCAATTTAAATAAAAATATTTTGAAGTATTTTTAGATCCTACCAAGGCATTTGATACGGTATGCTACAAGGGTCCTCTAGAAAAGGTGGAATATATTGATATGAGTTTCTCGCCTTTTAAGCAAAGTAGTGTTAGTAGTTCTCGGAAACTAACTGTGATGGTACAGCAGGGGACCTATTCTTGATCCAGTCCTGTTTTTCGCGTATATAAATCATCATCATCATCATCATCAGCCCATTTCTGTCCACTGCTGAACATAGGCCTCCTCAAAAGATTTACATCCTCCTCTATTCTGAGCCACTGCGATCCAGTTTGTTGCTATTCTTTTGAGGTCGTCTGTCCATCTGGTCGATGGTCGTCCCTGACTGCGTTTGTCCGCTCTCGGTCGCCATTCCAAAACTCTTTTCATCCATCTGTTGTCCCCTATTCTAGCTACATGTCCGGCCCATCTCCACTTTAACCTTGCAATGCGCACAATGACATCATCTACCCCCGTTCTCCTCCTGACTTCCTCGTTTCGGACCCGATCTCTCAGGGACACTCCCAGAATGGATCTCTCCATTCTGCGTTGTGATATTTGCAGTTTCTTAGCAATTGTTTTCGTCAATGTAAGTTATTTGTAACATCGTCAATTAGTTTCAAAGGATAATTATTCTGTTGTAAATCGGATTTAATATTTGCTACCTCTTTTTCCAATGAATCGGCATTATTGCATATAGATAGAGCGCGATTATAGAGGTTGCGTATAATTTCCCGTTTTGTTACAACAGAATGATTGGAACTATGATTGAGATATTGTCCAGTATGTGTTGGCTTTCTGTATACTGAAGTTTTAATAGTTCCGTTTGAGCGATTCACCATAAGATCTAGGAAAGGCAATTGATCATTTACCTCTTTTTCCATGGTAAACGTAATTGTAGGTCGAATGTTATTTAGATGTTTCAAGAAATCATTAAGTTCCTGATTATTGCCCTTTCGTACGATGAAGGTATCATCGACATATCTCAACCAGAGTTTCGAACCATGGACGACTGGAGAGAGTGAAGAATCCATCGGAAGCCCGTCGTCCTGAGCGTAGAACCTGTCCTTTACTTGAAAGTAAGCACTACGCAGATAACACTCCAAAAGGTCCATCACCCCGTCCAGTGGTAACGTGGTTCGATCTGATAAAGTAGTATCATTTGAAAGTCTAGTTTTGATATTGTCTAGTGATTCTCCTAATGGTACATTAGTATATGTGGAAAGTCTGCATCGGGCTCCCGTAGCCTGAGCGGAACCCAGCTTGTTCTCTAGGCTGGTAAAGATCCAATTTAACTGCATGTAACTATAATTAAAGATTTACGTTTGAGTGACACTGTCATTGCTTATGCAGATGATACTACTATTTTATTTTATGCTGAAACTTTGGAGGGTGTGGCACTATCTAATTTTTTTTAAACATTTTTTATTATTATGATTAATTTAAACTTTTCGGAATACTTGTCTCTTTTCCATTATAATAATTTGGACGTCTGGTAACAGAGCAACAGCTTAAAACATGCGGAATTTCTATAATCGGCAACATTGGATAGTGATATGTACTAATACGGGAACAGTTTAAAGATAAAAATCTAACGAGTCTTATATGTGAAGAAGAAAGATGGGACTATGTATTAATATTTTCCTTATGTAGCCATATTTGTTCCAAATGCTAAGTCATTGCGATGATATTAAATAAATCGAACAAAGAATACCTTTGTTACCGGGTGACAGGTAACACTGACAAACAAATACTTGTAATACTAGAAACTGCTAAAAACCCAATCAAAACTTATTCCGTAATTATTAAGATTAACTCGTATATACAGACACTGCCTGGTAACTTTATTCTCTGTAGTGATTTATAGAAGTATAACCTATTATTCACCTTTCTGTTTCACCCGATATTATGGATTTATCAAAATTAGATTACATTCCATAAATTTTATTTAAGACAAAGGGGTTTTATTTTTATCGATTGCAACAATCAGATTTTGGATTCCTGGAACAATTCCGTCATTTTTATCATTTTGATTGTCTAAAATCCCCTTTTTTATTATTTTATTTTCATTATTGTGTGGATTATAATATTATAACTGTCTTTTCAATGTCAAGTAAATTGTTATCAATATCAAATTGTATTTTTAATAGACATATGAGTAGTTAATTTTTATTACGAAATATACGTGGGAAATAATTCACCAAATAGGTAAATATGTTGTTACGATTTTTTCTTTGTTTATTTTCACTCACTGGGTCTGAATAATAACATAGCTTTTCTGAAATTACTTTAATAACTATTTGTGCACTCTAACTGTTCAAATATAACTCTAACTATAAGCCTATTCCATTTTCAAAGCTGACTGTATGGCGTCTACGGAAATTTCGATGGATTCAAGAATCAATCTTGCCTTGTCATTGTCTATATTAGCGACTTGCTGGCAGGTGTCAAAATCTATTTTGTGTCCTGTTCGTGCTGGTGTTGAAAAAGTATCGATGTTGTCTGTTTGCTTCTTATACTGAATTTATGTTCTTCTAGTCTCGCTGATATTCTTCTGTTTGTCTGGCCTATGTATGTTTTATTACAGGTACCACATGCGATTTTATATACACCTTGATTTTCCAGATTGATTTTGTCTTTTGGATTTCTTAAACAAGAACCTATTGTTTTGTGTGCTTTCCACTAGCAACATGATTAACAATGATGACTAATTGATATAATATTTTTATAAGGACACATGCGAGCTCAAACAGCTCTTATTTTTTTAAGGACACGTCCGAATTCAGTCTTAAAATATTTACTATATCATTTAGCTAAAAAGTTTTGGAGAAACTGACATTTTTTGCACTTTGACAAGCCTGAGAAAAATTATACACGAATTCCTGTCTTACTTTCATATTATTAATCGAACGCCAGCCCTCTTTCCAGCAAAGCAGCCACGAAAATTCCGGATTTCTGAATTTTGATGGACCCTGTGACCTACGGGCTCAACTATGAAATTCATCAAAAACTATATACATGAAAAAGTCTGTATCTCGTACAGAAATGGCTGAAAAAGAGTCGATGATCTTCCAGATCGTGGTTTGACACGTGTGTTTACAGAATATCAAAATAAGTGTGTTCTAAAAAACCCACATCTTATTCTGCGACAAGGACAAAGTATTTTAGCTCGAAAGGGACTATCTTTGGTCTGGGCATAAGAGAACATCGATAAACGTTGGTCAAATGTTGTTTTTACTGACGAATTTTGGCCCAGAAGCAGTTATATATATATATATATATATATATATATATATATATATATATATATATATATATATATATATATATATATAAATATATTAGTTAATATTGGGATGTACAGCAAGTGAAAGAGGACTCTTTAAAGTTAATCCAAGCTTTCGAAAATCTTTATTATCATTTTCATCTTCAGGGAGAATCTTTATTTGAGAATGTTCACTAAGATGTTAAATGGTTTTATGACGGGGTACATTGGTAAAAGAGACTAAAAAACTAGGGTCACAGACCAAATCACAACAAATAGTTACATAAAATTGATTTTAAAATTTAAATTAAAATAAAAAATGTAAAAAACAGGAGGAATCATTTTGGTCGTTCCTTCCAGAGTCACATGTAACTGTAAAAAAGATTTTTATTTGCGAAAAAACGTCACTAAATTATTTTTTGATTCATGAAAAATTACCAATTAATAATTCAATAAGTCCGTAAATTAAATTTTAAATTACTCTTGCAATGGTAATTTGAGAAATGACATTTTCAGATTACTCTGGTAATGGATAATTGTATTCTTAAAATGATTAATTACTTCGTCAATTGATAATTTCAAAAATAAAATTATGAATTACATCTTCTTTCTTTCTTTCTTTAGTAGCCCAACAACCTGGGGTGGGTCTTGGCTGACTGCACAACTTGCTTCCATCTCACACGGTCGTCCATGATAGTTGGGTCAATGGGTAACCCCATTGTTCTTAAATTTGACCATATGTTATCTCTTCATCGCATTCTTGGGCGTCCTAAAGGTCTTTTCCCTGTCGGGGCCTCCTCGCAAATTAACTTGGTAAGGCGGTTATGATAGTTGGGTCAGTGGGTAACCCCATTGCTCTTAAATTTGACCATATGTTATCTCTCCATCGCATTCTTGGGCGTCCTAAAGGTCTTTTCCCTGTCGGGGCCTCCTCGCAAATTAACTTGGTAAGGCGGTTATTAGGGAGCCTATGGACATGGCCATCCCATCTTAGGCGTTCGGATTTAATTTCTTGTACGATGTCACTAGCGCTATATATCTGTTTGACCTCGGCATTTGTTCTTATTCGGTATTGATTAGTATTGGGGTCGTGATAGGGTCCGAAAATCCTTCTAAGGATTTTCCTCTCAAAACATCTAAGTTTCATTTCCATTGCTTTTGTCAGCGTCCACGTCTCACAGCCATACATGAGCACTGGCCTAATCACTGTTCTATATATCCTGATTTTTGAGGTTCATGTTAAGTTCTTGGATTTGATGGTGTTGTTGAGACTATACATACATCTGTTTGCTGCCTGAATTCTCCCTTTTATCTCCTCTGTGATATGAGTTATCTGCGGTGATTGTCGCTCCGAGATATTTAAAACGCTCCACTCTTTCAAAGTTATATGTGTCTAATGTTACATTTTGTCCTATTCTATCTCGATTCTTTTGTCTGTTTATGCAGATATATTTGGTTTTTTCCTCATTGACCATTAGACCGGTTTTCCTTGCCTCTATCTCTATTTTGTTGAAAGTTTCCTTTACATTGGTGACGGTATTTCCAACAATACCAATGTTGTCCGCGTATGCTAGTAGTAATTTTGGTCCATTTACTGTTATTAGTTCTGTTCTAATTTGTATTGTTCTTACTACTTTTTCCAGGATTATATTAAAGAGGAGGAATGACAGTGCGTCTCCTTGTCTAAGGCCACTGTTTGAATTACTTCGTCAATTGATAATTCCAGTTACTTCACTGATTGATAATTTTATTATCGAAATTATTAATTGATAGAGTAATTGATAATTTCGATTAGCTGATTAACGATTTTCTAATAATTGATTAATCGTTAATTAATTAATCACTGATTCGATATATTTTAATGATAACGCACGGGTATTCTTCCCCTGGAGCAACTAATTATGTTTTGTCAACACGTTTTTATGGGATTATGATAATTGTATACAGAGCAATTATTTATATTAAACATGCAATATAATATCAGTCAAATTGCCACTACGGCAGCACGTATGTGCTCTTTACATGAAATTTCGGAATAACTTTTGGAGTAAGAGCCGCTTGATATCACTAATTTGGCGCAAAATATTGTTTTTTTAATTCATTTTAATATCTAGTTGTTGTTGCGAACCCTTTAAGATTGATATACAAAAATTAATACTACCAAACTACATAAATATTTCTATAATAATCAGTTAACAAACAAAAAACCGAAAAGAACCAAGCACAATAGCTGCATAACTGACGATTTTTTCTTCATATATTTTCAAGCGTAAAAGAAAAACTAAAAGAAACCTCACAAAGAAAATTAGTCTCGCCTAATAACTTCTTCGCTTTCCCGGCCATATATCTAATCAGTGACAATTAAGACATAATTCTATTCGAAAAATGCTGTAATAAACGCTTGAAAAAGGGAGTCATTTGTAAGGGGGACAGCCACGTGTCAGAAAAAGATAGATGCGGTTAAATAGTTGAGGGTTATTAATCCAGGCACGCTTGGCAGGTACAAAAATAGAGTATCTGCAATAGGAACGACGACAGGATGGTTCTCGGGCGAGGAATGTTGGAAATACATATTGAATCAGTCAGAAGAGGTAATTTTTTTGTCAAACCATTGTATGATTTCAAAATAAGCGTGTACAATTACGTTATTACTCTTAAAACTCCTCTTTACAGATCATAGTTAATCCTTGTAGTATATCATCTGTCTCGAAATAAACGGAATTTTTAATTTAAGCTGCGCCTGTATGTAGAATCGCATGCGTCATTTTTTTAAATAATATTCTATATATATATATATATATATATATATATATATATATATATATATATATATATATATATATGTTAAGGTGAGTCCTGAAGGCGCTTGATACGCACAGCTCCTGCCAAAAGTAGGTAGTTGGCACGAAACTTACTACCGCATTATTTGTAAAGGGTGTTTTTTTATAGAGGTATAGAACTTTTAAATGGAATAAAACAAAGATGAATTTTTTAAATTGACATGAAATTTACTTTATTCGAAAGATAACCTTCTGGCATTATAATTTAAATATGACTTCTGGCATATGACCGCCACGGCTGGCTCGGACGTAGTCTAATCTGGAGGTCCAATTTTCGATGACTTTTTCCAACATTTGTGGCCGTATATCGGCAATAACGCGGCGAATGTTGTCCTCCAAGTGGTCAATCGTTTCGGGCTTATCGGCGTAGACTAGCGACTTCACATATCCCCACAGAAAACTAGCGGCGTTAAGTCGCACGATCTTGGAGGCCAATTCACGGGTCCGAAACGTGAAACTATGCGGTTACCAAAAGTTTCCTTCAATAAATCAATTGTGGCACGAGCTGTGTGACATGTTGCGCCGTCTTGTTGAAACCACAGCTCCTGCACATCATGGTTGTTCAATTGATGAAACGAAAAAGTCAGTAATCATGGCCCTATAGCGGTCATAATTGACTGTGACGTTCTGACGACCAGCATCGTTTTTAAAGAAGTACGGACCAATGATTCCACCAGCCCATAAAGCACACCAAACAGCCAGTTTTTCTGGATATAACGGTGTCTCAACATACACTTGAGGATTATCATCACTCCAAATACGGCAGTTTTGTTTATTGACGTATCCATTAAAACAAAAGTGAGCTTCATCGCTAAAAAAAATTCGCTTATGAAAATCAACGGCAATCTTGTTTTGGGCCAATTCACCGAATCTACGCCTTGCTAGGTGATCGTGTGGCTTTAATTCTTGCACGAGTTGGATTTTGTAAGCACGCAAATCAAGATCTTTCCGCAAAATCTTCCATAAAGTGAATGGACACATATCCAATTCCTGTGCACGATGGCGGTTAAATTGATTCGGGTCTTCCTCTACGTTACGCTCTACAGCAGCAATGACTTCTGTACGCACTGTATGACGTCTCTGTGGATGCGTATTATCATTTAGAGTAAACGTGGTGCGAAAACGTTCCATAGTTAATCGAATTAATTGCTCTGATGGACGATTATGTTGACCGTAAAATGGACGTAGTGCGCGATACGTATTTCGAACAGAACCATGATTTTCAAAATAAATTTGCACAATTTGGAAGCGTTATTCAGGCGTCAGTCTATTCATGTTGAAATGCCAAACCAAACTAAACATAAATCGCTTAACAGCTGACAAAATGGCCGCCAGTTAAAAAAGTGTTGCCAACTTAAAGTTTTATACCTCTATAAAAAACACCCTTTATAAGCATAGAGGAGGGTTTTCCGGTCGTACCTAACCTCAATAGGCTGAAACCAAGAGGTTTTTGAGGTCGCTGAATTCAAATATAATGTCTATTTTCAGAAATTCAAGATGGCCGATCTCAAAAAGAGGCTGTGTCCGTAAAAACTATGAAATGTTAGTCACAAAGAGGTATTAAAATGTCAATAAAAATAAATCTGTCTAGATCTAGGAGTTTGATAATATAATCTAGTAGATAGCTTCTAGAACCTAACCTAAAAAAGCAAAAATCGTTCTCCCATAGGCATAAAACGAAGTCAACGATACTCTATACTCTACAAAAGAGTTTGTGGGGTAGTTTAATTGAAATACGGTGTCTGTTTTCAGAAATTTCAAATCGCAGCTCCAAAATGGCGAATATGGAGGTGAAAAGTATCAAATAATAAACACAAAGACTACATAAGCTCTTAAACACTAAACTTTTTAACCCAGAAGCCTTTGATCTTTAACTCTTAGCCCCGAAATCCTTAAGCTCTGAACCCTTAAAACTTAATTCAATAATCTAGAAACGTATAACCCGAAGCTCTTAAACCATAAAACCCTAAGGCTTTGAACTTTAAACCCTTTAACCATAAACACTTACACCCAAAATTCCTTTAACTTTAAAGTCTTAAGCCCTAAACACCTAAGATATTGAACCATTAACCCTTAATCTCCAAATCGTTAAACCCTAATCCCTGGTTCTGATTTGACAGCCGAGTATTTAAACTGACAAGAGCAACAATAAGTAACCAGATCGGGTTTAACTCTTAAACCTTTTTAGTGAATCTGGCTGTTAAAGTCTGTGATTCAAGGGCTTCGTTTTTTCAAGTTAGCTACGGATTTAAAAGTTTAGGGATCATAGCTTCAAAGATCATAGGATAAGGTTGAAGCGAGATTCAAGGACTTAAGGTTAAAGGGTTAATGACATTAAGGTTTTTGGGTTTCGGATTTTAGCGCTTAGTGTTAGAAGGTTTAGGTTTTATGGATTAAGTCTAAAGGTTATACTGTAATACTTATGTGGGACCCACCAAATTTCTGTCTATAGGTTGTTGAGTGCTGTTGATTGAGAGACGTACAGGCGCTAAACACATAGACCTTGGACTTATAGAACCTACGTCTATAGACCTACGTAAATCCTAGATTTATGGAATTTCCATTTATAGACCCATTGACCTTCATTCCATAGGCTCTAGGACCGCTTTCTTGGGCCCTTCTCCTCTAGGTTCTTAAACTCTGTGCTCGTTTTATTGTTTTAATAATGTCAATGTACGCAGTGTGTTGAATGTTCTAGTTTTAATTTTGATTTTAAAAGTTTTTAATTGTATACGACTTGTTCTGTGTGGAGGCTACGCTGGCGACTGGAGACTGGAGACTATTCTCAAACTGGCAGGGTTAAGGTGTGCCCTTTGACGAGGTCTGAGCCCTGAGGATGGTCTAAATTAGACCGAAAGCGCTTAGCCGATAGTAATAATTTAGAAAATATACACTGAAATACAAAATCCGTCTATTTATTGATTTCTTCGGTGTACAACCTGTTAATAACTTATTATTTTATGCTACTGAATTCATGATTTGTAACGTTGTGAGGTTAGGTACAACCCGAACTAAATTTTAGTAACAGAGCAACAAAATGTCAAGGAGGAAAGAATTTTGAAAATGCCTTGAATAAAGGGCGAAACGTCAATCGTTTTGTGTAGAACCTAAACCCAAGAAAAGACAAAATAAAGAAAAATGATATAATCTATGGTTCATATATATATATATATATATATATATATATATATATATATATATATATATATATATATATATATCGAAGCATGATGGGCCTATCTCAGATCGAGAAAAACATCCCCAGACCATCATGTTCCCTCCTTCATGTTTCACAGTAGGAATTTGGTATTTTATCTTAAATCTCGCGTCAACAGGTCTTCTTACATACTTCCTGCCATCGGATCCAAATAGTGAAAATTCGCTTTCGTCACTCCAAAGCACCATATTCCATTTTTCTGTAAACCAAAAAAGATGAGCTCTAGCAAACTCCATTCGGGCCTTCTTATTCTTCTTTGATAGAAGCGGCTTTTTAACAACTCTTCCATCAAGTAGCTGATTGCGTACCATTCTACTTGTCACTTTAACACCCAACTGCTTCGAGATTTCATTTTTTATTTATCCGGATATTTTTCTGGGGTCAAGTTTTGAGATCCTTAAAATAGTTTTATCGATTCGAGAAGTAGTTTTACGAGGTCTTCCCGACTTGGGCGCATTTCTTACATCACCACGACTATCATATTTTTGTATTATTGTCATTACTGCACTTTTAGAAATATTTAAATATTTTGCAATCAAGAACTTTTTTCTCCCCATTTTAAATAAATCCACAATTTTTTGTTTAAAATCACATGAAAAATAACAGTGTTTTGGCAATATTTTTAGACGATATTCGCATTGTAGAACTGAAACTGAATACTTTAAAACCAAAATATAAATAGTTTCCATACTTATTTCCAACCACAAATTCCTTATCGCAAAAAAAATATAAACATTTCTTTTTAGATTATTAAACGCGATAATTATGTATATCAGTGGCATTTCTGCATTTTAGCGAAATGTAAAAAGCTCTTGATAAATTCAGTATTAATTAATACGAACATAATTAAAAGTTTCCATACATTTTTCCACTACTATATATATATATATATATATATATATAAGTATATATTATTAAGAAAATATCTTTTTCTATCTGTTTCCGGCCCTCTGATGGTCTACCCTGTATATGAGCAAAGCAATTTATGTTATTACATATCAAATTACGATTTCCGCCTTAATTCGCAAAAAAAAACTCAAATTGCGATTTATATTTTATTTATGTACATACAATAAACCTATAAAATTATTATTTTTGGGAGATTATCTAGAATAAAACAGAAATAAAGCACTTTACAGGGATTAGTATTTGACGCCCTATTTATCTTTTCTGATTTATCTGTGCGACTTAACGAAAGTTATCGCTGGTTAATACAGGGTTTTCGGTTATACTTTGACACATACTTAGCGGTAAGAACTAGATTATTATGTGTACTGATTTGAAAATACCGATTGTGGAAGCAACTTATTAATGACCTGATGCCGTGTAGGATAGTTAGCTTTTTTGCTAAATAATTAAACATCTATCTATCTATTGCTACATAAATTTACATGAGGCAAATGTCAAAATACCATTCTTAGCTTAGGTAATACTAAATGGAGTAAAAATACGATCTTTTTTATTTCTCTATTTAGTTACTTATTTATTTTTTGAATTGGCCCGCATGTTCGCCTGATTTAAGTTCCATGTATTTTTTAATATGAGATCACGTCAAAGGTGAGGTTTATGATAGAACCCCTAATAACTTGTAAATGGATTAACATTAAATATAAATAACCCTCCATATTGGATCCGCTACATTTTATTTCAAGAATCAAGGTTTGGAAAAGTATCACGCATATTATAAAGTAACTAGACCGATCATCTAATGGATTGAAAATGTCTAGACTATGCCATCCGCCATTGTGGAGACAGTTCGCTTATGACAACACTGAATACGCTGTCGCCAATATAAAAATTAAACGCGCAGAATATATTCGGTTGTCTTTAATGTACAAGGGTAGAGGCAATTCGTATAATTTTTCGAATTTTAATCGACATGAGTAGTTGAGCGAAATGGATAGCAGAAAGAGATAAAATAACAGTGTTACTTTGTAAACTTACCCAATTGACCCAAATTGTATCAATTGATTATAATCTCTAAATATCTACTATATTATTTATTGGTCGAACGTAAAAATATATAGATGAAAAAAAAATTATTATATTTTTAGTTGTTAAAAATAACTTATCATTACAGAATGCCAATTTAAGATAATTTTGTGGTCTATATTTACACCTAAATATTTTACTGATGGCTAGGCCTATATTGCTTGGTAGTTAACTGATATAAAATTACTATAATCCAGGGAAACAACAAATATTTTAGTGATAATCAACAACTTCACAACAATAACAATGACAGTACTTTTTTGACTTTTAATGGTTAATTTGACATGTATCATGATTGTCAACAAAAGAAATAATTAAAATTTCGTTATATATGTAATTCTCCTTTCCGGCAGAGAATATGAAAAATATATGTACAAACAGTTTATTTCCTGCAAATATCGCTCTGGTCCTCTCTCCATACGCGTTTCGATCACCTCATGATCTCGTCAGTGGAGCTGTATCGGACCGAGAGCAACATTAGCAGGAAATAACTGATATATGAAGCATAAATTTCAAGGTATGTCGGCAGGATATTACACCTGCCATCTACCAACTTAAAAAAAATACGGCAGAAAGATTTCTTTATTTCTTACTGAAATTTTGATTCTTTAAAATTTTCACGTTACTCCGTTGATTCATAGATAGGCGATATTTTTCAGTCTGACATCGAAGTTGGTAGATGGCAGGTGCAATATCCTGTCGGCATACCTTGAAATTAATGGTTCATATATCAGCTATTTCCTGCTAATGTTGCTCTCGGACTGATACAGCTCCACTGACGAGATCATGAGGTGATCGAAACGCGTATGGAGAGAGGACCAGAGCGTTATTTGCAGGAAATAAACTGTTTGTACATATATTTTTCATATTCTCTGCCTGAAAGGAGAATTACATATATAACAAACTATTTAAATACGCCAGAAAGATTTCTTTATTTCTTACTGAAATTTTGATTTTTTTAAAATTAAAATTTCATTGTTGCCAAAGCTAGTTGTCCCCACAACGGCCACGAGCACAATACGAACATTTTTGGTTTGACAACTCCATTTCAATCTTTGATCCATTTTATTTTATGAAATTTGTAGATAGTGTTTATAGATCTTGAAAAGACCCCAGGTGCTGTCTTGAATAAATGTAAATATTTATATATATATATATATATATATATATATATATATATATATATATATATATATATATATATATATATATATATATATATATATATATATATATATATGTTAAACAGGCATAAAAACTAGAAAGGAAATTTGGTGATATCACTGAATATATTTAAAACTTATCACTGGTAAATTAGTAATAGATACAATCGTTAAGGTTTATATTGTGACGAAGAACAAGTAATATTTCAACCGAATATAAACGACAACATTTTGACTGTGGTGGAGAGCGACAAATAATGTCACGCAATACTGATCGATGGAAGGAACAAAAAACTTAACTAATTTACCTATAAAGTCTTGGTTTCGTAATAATATGGTAGTTTAAGTAAAATTAAGTCTCCATTTAATTTTCTAATATTTTCTCCATATTTTTAGGTGTCCTAAGAGTACCTATAGGAAAATCATAATGAATTTCTACCATTATCAAAGGATTTATAATGGGAACATTTAGAAGGACTTTAAATAATTAGTTCAAAGATAGAAGATGCCTAGTAGGTAAGTAAATAACATCAAATAGACAACGTATCCAAAAAAGAAACTATTTGATTTCTCGGAAAATGTAGTCATTAATAAAAATTACCATATATTGCCAAACTTATTTCGGTTATGTCAAATTTTACATCAGTTATACAGTGTGTCTTAAAAATAAGGAAATAAAAATTTTTAATTTTATTAATTCAATTTATTGATAAGAGGAAAGTACAACTTGTAGATAAGAAAAAAATATTATTTAGCTCGCTGATTGGTCTTGTGGTTTCCAGTAATTAATATCTAGAAAATCATTCTAGAATTTTCCGAAGTTAAGGCTCACTATTGCTGAATAAGTCTTAAAATATTATTTAGGTATTGGATTTTTTTTGGTACTTAATTTGGCCCCTCGGAAATTTTAGAGAAAACTATATCTTCATTTCTAACTTTTAAAATACATATAGATTAATTAGCAACGATTTCCGAGAAGAAGTAACAAACAGCTCTTATCACCGAGAAATTTCTGAGAAATGAAATTGAGAAAGTTTCCTATATCGAGTACTTTTCAAGTTTCGACATATATATATATATATATATATATATATATATATATATATATATATATATATATATATATATATATATGTAATAAAACAGGAAATTTTCGGCTATGATAAATATCACTTTCATGTTAAAAAGTGCGGAGAACTCCGAGATCATGGAAAAACTCCGGGTCCGAAAAATGACGACAGCGCTGTTTAAGTAAGTAGTAAATAAGACGCAATGGTGACATCTCGATGGCTCACTCAGTAACACAAGGACAACACAAACCAACAATGTTGTATAAAACCGCCATGTGGTGGCGCGATGGTAACTTGAAAAAGCAACATATCGAAACTCGACACACGAAATGTGCTACTCCAAGGATAGAGGTCGCATTATCCGGCATCGGCAACCAAACCAACTTCATTGTTGGTTTGTGTTGTTCTTGTGTTATGGAATGAGCCATTGAGATGTCGCCACTATGTCTTATTTACTATTTTTCAACTGTGAAATCCGTTTATAAGACACAGATGCGAGATGATGATTTTTATCGAATACAATGACCTGATGAATCCTATATTAGGGCAATATATATATATATATATATATATATATATATATATATATATATATATACTAGTTTTCGATCTATGCGTTCACCATAATATAGGATCCAGTCAGCTACTGTTATTTATAATTCAGTAGATTTATATCGATGACTTCAAACCAAATTGAAAACGAAGCGGCTTTGAAATAAATCGTAGATCTGCCTGTTTATTGTGACAACTGGAATTTGGGTTGAAAATCAATTTCAAGTCATTTTCAAATCCGTTATTTCGCATGCGTGTGTTTCTAACCTCAATACTTGTGAAATATTTTGAAGCTGTAAATAAATTGAATTTAATGTAAGAACAGCTTTAATTTTTATTACATACAAAGTTAAATAAATATTTGGTTCATAAGGTTAACTCGAAACCTACGAAATGTCAAAATCATATGTCTCAGCTATCACCAATTTGAAATTCGCGTAAATAATTCAGTTTGAACCGTTAATTTCACGTTTTGAGGAAGCCTTAGTAAAGTTAATCCCATTTCATTCCAGGTTAGACTTGAGTTATTCAATTCGCGCTTATCTCATTTTTTTCTAGTGGATTTTAAGTCAGTTGAACTCAAACCGGCTTCAAGTTGTCCATATAAACGTACTTATTGACTCGCATCGCCGAGACATGCTGCCAACCAACTCTCCCGCATATCCAATGATAAATGTTTCAATATTTTACATATTTCTACTCTTAGTTGTATTTCTTTACGAAATTGAACCTGCATTAAACCCTGTACATTTTCAATAGGTTTTGCATCACGCGAAAAGGCAGGCCACTCTATGGTATTAAAGCCTTTTTTCTCTTTTCTAGTCATGACAAATGACTACGGTGTTTCGGGTCTTTTTGTAGTATCCATGTTCCATATTCAGGTACAAACCAGCGTTCAGCAGACGTTATTAAACAGTTTTCATAAATTCTTTTTATTCTCGCTGCGTCCAGATTTTCAGTAAAAAGACATGATGACCCAAATTCATAGAGACAAGCATTTCTAACCATGCCCTCTCAGACCTCCAGACACAAAATGAAGATTTGCCAGTAAAAATGACGCTTGTGTCCAGGGTAAGCATTTTTGGATGTGCTTTTTAGGCAGTAGTTTTTACCTCGTCGTTCTATATTTAATACCTTATTTCGTTTCGGTCTGAAATACTTTGTCCTTATCGTAGATTAAGATGTGCTTTGTTTGGAACATTTGAATAATTACGTTATCTTGATTAATTGTAGCTACACGTGTGAAACAATTATCTGGAAGTTTATTGAAATTTTTTTGCCTATCACACCTTTCACTTCACTTTTCTAGAAAATATGCAAACTTTTCCATATATTTTTCAGTGGCAGCTTAAGTCGATCATTTCTTATCCACACGGAAAGACTAACTCAAATTTCGATCTTTAATTGCATTACCCTGTATTTATTTTCTTGGAATTTAGATATAATTCTACGTGCGGCTGTAACGCTTTTTAAATGGTTTGTCGAAATTTGAATTTTTTATTGTAAATCTTATTTTAAATTTCGTGCTCTGATAAAAAAAAATTAATCCCTTAATGAAATCCACGCGCGTCATTATTCTATTGTTTTTCAGATTGATTTTGATCTCACTAGGTTACAGCTGCAATGTGATAATAGGTACTTGATATATAATAATTTTAGATTTATAAAATTAAATATCATCGATTATAACGCTTACAAATATTTTGTTACAAGATTACACTCCAAAAACTTGATATTTTAATACATTATTATCAACAGAGTTTGAGTTTTTGAAAAAAACAACTGTTTCATAAGAGATATTTTCAATCGTTTACTGTTTATAAAAAACAGCAAAATATAGAAATATCTTTTAATCGGGATGCCACATAAAAAAACCTTCTAGGAGGCGGAGCTCGTGTTTGGCTTTAGCCACATTTTTATAACTTTTAAAATCAAGGCCTTAAGATTTAAATCTCAGCTGGGTTAATTTTAAAAAGTAAATTCTTATCTTTCAGTTAATTTGCTACTCATAGGTGTTTAAGAGTTTTGGTTGCTGTTAACTTTCTTAATTAAAAAAAAATAAACATATTTCAATGTTTCAAAATACGCCATTCGTTATAAAGTCCATGGTTTCTTTTTCAAAAATAAGATTAATAACGACACATCTTTACCGAAAATATCATTAAGATTTTTAAAATGAACTTTAAAAGAAATTAATTTTACATTCCTTAAACGGAAAAAAAAACGAAAATTTCGAGAAAAAGAGAAAAACTTGTTTTACCCTGAATGTGAGCTAAGTGACCTCAGATTACCTATCTCACACTCCTGAAGATGACACTAGACACACCCTGGTTTGTCCGCAACGAACAAATCAGAAGGGAAATGCACTGGACACCACGCAGAGGAACAGGTAACAAACTTTCGATTAATAAACATAAAATACCTTACAGCTGAAGGGACACCCAAAGTCTATATAAAATAACTTAAAATGACAATAATACATTATATGCAAAATGTAGGACGAGTACGAAGCAATGGGTGCAACCGTCATCTGGAGCAACTTCACTGAGTGAAGACCGAAGGTTTCAGTCGTTAAGAGTCCTACACTACTTTCACACCTTGTGGAGGTGCCTATACAAAGTTTCCCCTCCAGGAAAAAAACTGTGAGAGTTGATAAAATTGTAAGAAAATAGATAAAAAAAATATTTTGATATTCCCATGAAATTTCATTATTTTTTTTTCTGAAATACAGACATTACTGGAATTGATTCCCCTGACGGGGCACATACCGAGACAATCTATATCGTCACATAACCTCAAAAAAATAAAATAAAACGTCTTTTTTCGTTTTTTGACGATATCTTCGGTTCTAATCATCATAGAAACTTCTTTTTTTTTCATTTTGTAGGTTTTTTTTGTCTACAAGATATTTTTTACAAAAATTTTTACCGTGAAATTCAAATTTATTGTGCGTGTGCGAAAATTTTAAATTCAATGTAATAAAAACTAGGATAATAGCAGGGCTGAAAAATATATGTTGTTTTTTAGACGTCAAACTATGTCCATACATTTTTTCAGAGTTTTAAAAGTGGTGAAACATAGTCAAAATCGCAAAAAACAGCATTTATTAGCATTTTTATCGAGTTTTGAAGCATGGAATTTTCTTATAAATCCTCAGTTGTCTTAAAACTATATATATATATATATATATATATATATATATATATATATATATATATATATATATATATATATATGCTGAAGCCATTTTCAACCATTTTGTAATACTTAATGATCGTTTTTTCCCTTGAAAGGATGATTAAGATAAGGCTAAGACAATTTTAGGTTATTTCTTTATTTCAAATACTTGGCCATACCTAGTAATTTTTTTTAAATACCAAGTAACATAGAAATAAATCATTTCAGTTCATGAAAATTTTTTTTTCCCTAAATATACACTAAGTATTAAGAAGTATTATTACTATTTTAAACAGTAAAGCAATAATTAAGGTATTAAAAATCTTGTTTTATAAAATGCTTATGAATTTTTGGTAATTTTATTTTTTAATATAAAGGATTATAAGCATTTTATAAAACAAGATTTTCAATACGTTAATATTGCTTTACTATTTAAAATAGTAATTATACTTCTTAATACTCACGTATATATTTAACCGAAAAAACTTTTTCATTAACTGAAATGATTTATCTCATTGTATTTAAAAAAAATACAAGGTATGACCAAGTATTTGAAATAAAAAAATAACCTAAAATTTTCTTAGCCTTCTCTTAACCTTGTCTTAATCATGCCTGCAAGAGAAAAAGCGATCATTAAATAATACAAAATGGTTGAAAATGGCTTATATAATATATATATATATATATATATATATATATATATATATATATATATATATATATATATATATATATATATAAAATATATGTTTGTTTGAAGTGTGTCTCGGATGGATAAATGTGCTTTATTGTTTATCCTGGAGTTCATCCGTTCGTCATTGTTTCCTGTTGAAGGATCTTGCAGACGTTACGCCAAGATCGCACTTGGCATTTTCAATGCTTACTGATCGAAGATTGGAAAGTGAACTGAGGTTCCTTAGATTGCGCAGGCTTTTTATACTTTTCGTGATCGTAGGTTGTACGGAAGATTGTTCGGTGGTGACTCCTCCTTCGTGCCGCGTATGCTTGCCGACGTTGCCGGTTGTACTTGTTTTACCGATGTTGAAACGAACAGAAACCACCACATCAACATCGGTAAAACAAGTACAACCGGCAACGTCGGTAAGCACACGCGGCACGTCGGCAAGCACACGCGGCACGAAGGAGGAGTCACCACCGAACAATCTTCGGTACAACCTACGATCACGAACGATCACGAAAAGTATAAAAAGCCTGCGCAATCTAAGGAACCTCAGTTCACTTTCCAATCTTCGATCAATAAGCATTGAAAATGCCAAGTGCGATCTTGGCGTAACGTGTGCAAGATCCTTCAACAGGAAACAATGACGAACGGATGAACTTCCGGATAAACAATAAAGCACATTTATCCATCCGTGACACACTTCAAACAAACATATAATAGATATATATATATATATATATATATATATATATATATATATATATATATATATATATATATATATATATATATATATATATATATATATATATATATATATATATATATATCGCGAAGCCATTTGTAACCATTTTGTATTACTTAATGATCGCTTGAATCATTAAATATGTTTTTAGTTGGTTATTTTCTTGGATATATGGTTCATTTTTATATTAAAACTACATATATAAAGTAGTCATACTTATTATATATATATTTTATATTTCAGGACGTTTCGATTCTTTCGAATCTTTTTCAACTGAGTGTATTGGAGGATTCATTAAGAGCGGAGATTTTTGTCTTAAATAAAAAAATTAATTACTAATTATTATTAACTTTTAAAAAGTATTTTTAAAAGTCCAACTAGGAGAGTGGACATTACATTTTGAACCCTATAACAGCACTGACTTGATATATATATATATATATATATATATATATATATATATATATATATATATATATATTGACTATGTTTCGCCACTTTTTAAAATCTGAAAAAATTCATGGACATAGTTTGGCGTCTAAAAAACAACATTTTTTTTGGCCCTACTGTTGTCCTAGTTTTTATTTTATTGTATTAAAAAATTTTTCGAAAACCCATAAAAATTTGAATTTCGCTGCAAAAATTTTTGTAAAAAATGTCTTGTGGTAGACAATAAAGGAACCTACAAAATGAAAAAAAAAAGAAATTTCTACGATGATTAGAATGAAAGACATTTTATTTATTTTTTTTTTTTTGAGGTTATGTTAAGTGGCTAAAAATTTTTTGTTTGGATACTTTTTGATGTAGAACAACCGGGTGTTTTTTTTATTATTATTATTACGAGAGGGCAGTTTCGACCCTATTAATCGGCTTTTGAATTTTTTTGTTCCACCAAACAGGCATAAATATCCAATTTAGGGTATTTTTCAAGTTCTCTATCATTGTATCCGTTTTGTATTAATTCTTTTTTGTAGGTTTTAATAATGCATGTATGTAAATGTTTTACGATTATATTTTAGTTTTTGGTAATGAACTGTTATTCAATATGTAAAATAAATTTTAATAACCGAATTTTACCGTTTCATTTACTGTTTCTAATGACTACTCAGGAGGGTTTCCCAGTTTATTCAAGTTTTTAGAAGGAGTTCGCAATAAAAAAAAGGTTGGGAATCGCTCTTCTAGAGAAGTATCTAAAGTATTAAAAAAAAATAGAGTTTTAGCTCTGAAAACTGTCAAAATTAGCAAGTCCATTCCAACTTGCATAAAACATTGAGTTTATTATGACGCCTTATGTACACTGCCGAAACATTGACATATACTTACATATATTTCACATTTTCTTACGAAATCTATGCAGTAGGTTACTTAATTCATTTTAATTAAAAAATTGTTTATAGAATGTTCGGATTATGACGACATAATGCATAATAACAAATTCTTTTTGGAGAAATGACTTCAATCGCTATAAATATTTATTCGTGCAGCAATTCTTTTTCGGGTATTTATTATACATAATAGGTGAACACCTTGATAAAACTATTACATAACTCAAGAATGTGTAAAGATATACGTGTGGTGCTTCAAAAACGAGTTTATAAACAAATATTGGTTGAAAAAAATAAATATTGACAATTTAATCATCGGGAAACTACAAATATTGGGATTTAATTTCTTTTTGTAGGGATTTATTGTGAACAAAAACAAGATTATTTAATATTTGTCGGCCTCAGCGCATCTTTTTTGATTCTGCAATTTATCTGGTGTCATAATTTGTTATTGTTGCAATAGCCGGTTATTTTATTCCAGTGGCGTACTTAAGAGCGCTTACATAGAAAAATAAATTAACTAATTTAAATTTGACAAAAGCAGAGCGATAAAGTGTGTTTGTTTCTTGGAATTAAACAAATGTATTCAATTAGTTCCATAAAAACGTGTTGTTGTGTATTTGAATATCAGTCTTGTTTGGGCATGTATTGTTGGTACGTACACTCGAGATTCTAGATATATATCCACGCTGTGCATTGATAAGTTTTTCTCTATAAAGAAAAAAAAAACAAAAATAACTTATGCTGTCGATGCAAAATATGTGAAAATGTCTGTATCTTTCGTACAGAAGTCGGTGAAAACGATCGGCTATGATCCCCCCTCCCCCTGCCCAAGACAGTTGTCATCCGAATTAGATTTACGATGGCTTAACTTTCGAGAACCGTCCGGTCATTTTCAAAATGCGAAATGGCGGATCCAAAATAGCGGATGTACTAATAGATTTGAAAAAAAATATATATTTACAAATTACTGGTATATTTCGCATACAAAACAGTTACTTTTTATTGCAGAAATAGAAAGAAAGAAAAATTTGCTATCCAATGATATAAATAACTTGAGGGGGTTAAATGTCATTTGGAGATCAAATGTGCCTTTCCGGTGAATTCGTAAAAAATCAGCATATATTGCTAAAACAAAGCGTTAGGCCGCTTGCACACGAACCCAGTAGCCGAGCCAGGCCAGTATTGTCTCCGTGTGAACCGTAATATTAGGACAGCGCAACTGTGTCAAGCCAGCAGCGTTGCCAATATATTTCGTTAAACTTAAGAAAACCAATATGAAAACAAATCAGTTTTATTTTTTTTTTGTTTTTGACCGAAAAATGAGAATGGAAAATATTAATCACGTAATTTCTACCAACCTCTCTGTATACAAAATCTATTCGATATGTGAAAAGTCAAATTTGTATCTGTTTTTTTTTATTGTGCACTGGTAAACAAAGATAGGAAAACAACGGACTTACATATGCGTACTAGTGATTTGAAGAAAGTTTTTCGGCCTTTAAGAATAAAATCCTTAGATTTCGTAATCTACCGGTTTAGAATTCGTATAATCATATTATTATGTAATAATAATAAGGTTAATAAATTGTAATCAATTTTAATGCAGACGGTTAGTGAAAAAACTCTCACGTTAAAACGATAGAGTTAACAACACTGTAAGCCAGTAATTGAGACAGGGCAGTAGATAGAATGAATGCCAGTCTAGCTTCTCACGACAGTAACTTTCTTTTTTATTGCACTGGTAAACAAGGATAGAATAATAACGGGCTTACGTGTGCATCGTAGCGCCACCTAGCGAAATGAAAAAAATTAAGCATCAAATCGTTTATATTCCGTAGCGTACCTGTTTTATAATTAATATAACCATAATATTATGCAACAATAATGGTTTTTGTAATTTCTTTAAATAAATATGTAATAAGTTATAACCAAAAGGTTAGTAAAAAACGGCAGATCACTTATGAAAACGGGTAGAATGGTAGCTCCCATTAAAAAATGGTAGGTCCCACGATAAAACGGTAGAATTGGCAACACTGCTAGCCTCCTACTGGACGGGCTTCGTATGCAACCGGCATTGTGGAAAGAAACTTTAAGCAATGAAGAGGTAGGAAATGTAACGGGACATCTCACAATGACCTTGATGTTGACCATACAATTTACCTTTAAGGTCATTCCAAGAGCAAGTCGATTTTTTTAAAGGAAGCCTATATTTTTATTTGCAGAAATAGGAGGTGGGGAAATTCTGCATCCAATGGTATGAATAACTTGGATTATCTGTCACCTGAAGGTCATTGGAATGAAAACTACTTTTTGGGTGAATTAATAAAAAAAAATATCCTATAACATGGTTACTTTGAATACAAAAGTTGTAGAAAATTTAACTGTCATATATATATATATATATATATATATATATATATATATATATATATATATATATATATATATATATATATATTTCATTAATCATTTTCAATTACAACTATGTAATTATTAGTTTTGATGTAGTCTCCCTTTTTACTAATTTACCTTTAGAGGCTATCCTCAACAGCCTTCGTCAGAAAAGGGTTGGCATATCACAGCACTGTGGGATCGATTATGACTTCTTTGAGCAACTCATGGAATTTGTTTTCGATATCAGCGTGTTAGTGTTCAGTAATAACTATTATAAACAGATTTGTGGAACACTAGTGGGGTCTAAAATCTCTCTCATTTCAGTTAACTATGTGCTAGATGATCTGATTAAGGATTGTCTCCAATACATTCATGCATTTTACATTCCATTTGTCAAGCGATATGTTGATGACTTGTTGTGCCTGCGGGTGGAACCGAGATGGCTCTAGAACTCTTTAACACCAGTATCCCATTTTTTGATATGTTAGTTATACGTACGAATGAAAACACTTTAAAAACTAAATGGTATAGAAAATCATACTGTTCTAATAGAATCATAAGTTACCATTTGTACCACCCTATGAGATCTAAAATCAGTCTTAGGCATGAAAAATAGAGCTGTCAAACTTACATGCCCAAATTTTAGAGCAGAGTCATTGAATTTGAATTGAATAACAGAGAATTCTTACCCTGACTACATTCTTAAAAAATTTCTCTATAATATCAAATATAATATTCTTGAAAACATCTTTGAAATACCTTCTCAACCGCCTCTTTTGAATACTCAATCTTTAAGTGCAGCCAACACTCTTTCAAATTTAACAGTACAAGTTCAGTTTTTCCACACACTACCTCACACAGAAAATTTTACTGACAAATCGATAAATATTTTTAAACATAAAGATATCAAAATAGCTAGAAAACAATCATTAACTCTAAAATTTACTCTAATATCAAAACACCGTTACAGATGAATGAGACGTCCTGCATAGTGTATAAAATTCCTTGTTCCAACTGTCAATGAGTTTATATAGGCCAGACTTCCAGAAGCCTCAAAGGTAGACTCGCGTCCCGTCGTAGTGATATTAATGGAGGTTTACCCTCTGGTGCTCTGGCTGTACATGTTTTTCATCATGATCACATCATTAACTGGGATGGCACCGAGATTCTGGAAAGAGCTCCTGCATATCACAAAAGGCTCTTCCTTGAAATTGTCCATAATAATCAAGATTGCAACTCCATGAATAAAAAAGTGACACCGAGAATCTTAGTGCCATTTATAGCTATATTTAAAGTTAGAAAAAGAAAAGTATTTGAGCCTCCTGGACAGTCCATCTCCAGATGAATAAGTTTCTTCATTAAATTCTCTTATATCAGTAAAAAGTATCAAACAAGTAATTTTCTATTTTTATTTTCTATTTTCGATAAACTTCATACTTGACTACGCCACTGTGTTACGGATCTGTATATTCCTTAACTACTTAGGCCACCCGCGCCACACTTCTCGGTTGACACCTGAGATTTGTTGGTACAAAATGGTGAACTAATCGAGTAGGATGTTTGGCTGTTTCGCGATTTTTAAGATTTAAACAAATTCTTATAATCCTATCATATTATGCCTTTAAATTTAATTAAAAAGTATTAATGGTGGGTTTTCTCTTCTGTTTTTCACATATTTACTTGTTTCATATTCAAACCACATTAGTGAGTTACTTAATAATTGTAGAGATGTCCTGAAGAAGAGAAAAATAAATTCTCGAAAGCTTGGCAGAATCAAAAAAGGTTTTGTTTCCTTATTAAAGCGTACAAATTTAAATAGACTGCATCCCCAATAACCCTAGTTGATAATAAAAATTAAATATAAGTTTTCTTGAAATCTGTATAATTTTTTGAGATAATTTTTATTTTACAATAAATTGTAATAATTTTACTAAAAACCCAATACAATTTTGATCTACAATTTCAAGAATAGTTCGATATCTGAAGAACGGTTTGTCTTAGGTTTATGAAACAACAGTAACTTACCCTTATTTGGCCAACCCTATCAGAATATGTAATAATATACAGGACATTCCACTTAAATTCGGTGTCAAACTTTTTTTTGAGTCACTCTGTATACTTCACAATAATTTTAAAGTGTAACCATACACATTTATTAAAAATATTTTTAAAATATTGAATGTAATCTAGCAATTAGAAAGTAAGGTTAGTTTTCTGCTAATTTCCGAGCGGTCAAACAGTGTCAAAAAAACCAATCGGTAATATCTTAAGACTTTTATTCAGAAATAGCATTTCTCGGCATCGGAAAATTCTAGAACTAATGCCTAGATATTAATCACCGAAAACCATAGGACCAACCAGCAAGCTAAATGCCCTTTAAAAGTAATAACATATATATATATATATATATATATATATATATATATATATATATACATATATATATATATATATATATATATATATATATATATATATATATATATATATGAGGCATTTTTTATTTATTTCTTGGACCTTTACTAACATATTTTTTATTTGTTTGATTTTCTTGGGAATTATGGTCCGTTGAAAATTAAATCAAAATATAATGGTGGTGTTGTACTTTTTATATTTTACATTTTTAAAACATTAACTCATAGGTACCACTTTAACTTCAAGATGACGTACTTGGTCATCTTGACCGCTGTGAATTTACAAAAGTTAGACTCTTAATAGAATATAATTTTAAATTAATTTATACACGTGAGTGCAGTGTTGTTCCTGAATCATTGTTCAAGCCACAACTGTACATTCTGACGAAGGCAAAAAAAAAATTATCGAAACGTTAATGTTTTAAAAATGTAAAATATAGAAAGTACAACACCACCATTATATTTTGATTTAATTTTCAACGGACCATAATTCCCAAGAAAACCAAACAAATAATATATATATATATATATATATATATATATATATATATATATATATATATATATATATATATATATATTTATATATATTTACTGCTTTTCATAAGAAATAAAAAGGAACAAGAAAACTTTTTCAATGTTATTTTGAAATGGTTGGTTCCAAAAAATAAAGAATCCCCTCACGACCTCAATTAAATATCGATCCGAAACTACGCCTCTGCCTTAATTACCCGCATAACAAAGATAACCTTCACCGATACCGCCAATGAACCACAGTTAAAACTGTTCATTTCGCGACCACAATTCGAACCATTCACTTATCAGAAACACTCTTGACACACCTACAAAATATAATACGTCATTATTTTCATATAAATTTCCTCATCATAACCTCAGTTGTTTGTTTTAGATACAGTATTATGCTAAGCTGTTGATAAAGGAGTCATAAAAAGCGATTATATAGAACCCTCGCCCGGATATTTAATAAATGTCAAGCGTCGAATTTTGAACTATTATTTTATAAACGCGAGTGTCTGTGCTTCAGTCTCGTAACGAACTTTCTACTGTCCGGTATGTTGTTAAGTTACTAAACCGGGTATCGCGTGGCTCAATACTTTTCATACGTGACGAAAGGTTCCTTGCACCTTGCCGCGCAACAAACTACATAATTTGTGATTTACAAACTCTGTAAAACTTTAAAATGGCAAGTGAAATAGTGGGCGGTATAGAAGGGGGAGCGTCACATTCTACGGTCGTGCTCATGAACCCGCAGGGTAAAATCCTAGCGACGGTCAAAGGGGCTGGAACCAATCACCACTTAATTGGCATGCAGGAATGCCGGAAAAGAATTTCCCATTTCATCAACTTGGCAAAAGAAATCGCCGGAATATCCCTCGATACACCTGTAGGTGCTATTGGACTTAGTCTTAGTGGCTGTGAACTGGAGGAAACCAACCAGGAGCTTGTTAAAGGCCTTATGCAGAGCTATCCTAATCTAGCGCTGCAGTACGCAGTAGGTTCAGATACGGAAGGCTCCATTGCTACCACGAGCAAACACGGAGGCGTCGTCTGCATCGCCGGAACAGGATCGAATACGCTTTTAATTAACCCTGATGGTACCAAGGTTCAGTGTGGTGGATGGGGCTACTTATTGGGTGATGAAGGAAGCGCTTGGTATATTTCTTTGAGGGCTGTCAAGTATTGTTTCTATGATCTCGATAATTTTGAGAAACCTCCTTACCCTACAGAAAAAATCTGGGCGTTAATAAAAAGCTTTTTCGAAATCCAAAATCAAGCAGGCATTTTGGAGTCGTTCTACGATAATTTTGATAAGTCTAGAATAGCTTTACTTTGCAAAAGCCTCGCAGCATTAGCTAGAGAAGGAGACAAGCTGTCCCAACATATCTTCCAGCAGGCTGGCAGAGATCTAGCGAAAAGCATCTCCGCGGTAGCCTCCAAAGCTGCTCCGGACCTGATCAACCAAGCAGGAGGCCTTCACGTGGTATGTGTAGGTTCAGTGTGGTTAAGCTGGGATCTCTTACGGTGCGGCTTCATTTCTTGGTTAGAGCAAAACTCCGAAGTTGGAAAATTGAGTTTGATGAGACTGAAAACCGAAATGGGAGTCGGAGCGGCCTTGATGGCTTCCGATAGATTGAATTTGAGGTTAGATAGAGACTATTCGAAAAACTACGATGTTTTCTATTTGTATAGTCGAGGTAAGACGTGTAATGGACAATAATTACGCGATATTTTTTAATAGAATTTGAGGAATAATAAAATTATATCATATTGAAACTATTTATTAGATATTTTTATATTAGACATAGAAAATTACAATTTAGGAAATTTTATGACAAAATAGTGTATATAAATTTGTAATCTGGATAGAAAAAAACTCGTGTTTAACTCATTTTGTAAATAAAAATTGTTGTGTTTTGTACAGATCTTGCTCCGTACTATTTTATTATGAATAGTTAATGCATGGTAATAGTTTCATACGTAACTTATTAATAATTAATAAGGAATGTTGACTTTTTGTTTTATTGAATTTTAGATTGAAACCAGTTTATTTATAGATATTGATTTTTAAAGAAGTGTGTCAATATTACTTTTTTAAGTAGCAAAAGGATACTTATCAAGACAAATTGTGTCTAGACAGTGTTTTGTATGATATATTTTTAAAAAAATGATTTCATTTAGGCCCATGTGTATTAATTATTATGATATGCAACGACAGAAAAGTAATTCACACATAAATACACTCTCAAAACGAAGATTTCACTTTCATTTGGCTCACAGTGTCTGTGGTATTTCTTTTAAATGAAGTAAAGGTTATGTTCATCCTTTTACAAAATATGTTATATTATTAATTAGAATGGTCAATCTTTTTTTATTCAGTTACATTCTAAAAACCATTTGAAAATTTGTAATAAAAAATATAGATATTTATTGTATAATGACTGTAAACGTGATGTACAGGATGAGTCAACGATGGAATTGAGTAAGTTTATGCCTTTCTGGTAAGATTTACTAAGAAACTATATTAACTTCATTATATGATTAACGTATACGCATATTTTAAAAATATTTAAGACTCTACAGGTTGTGTCTAAAAACGGGAACAACATAAAGTATTTTTTTAATGGGACATCCTGTATACGAATCATTTTTGTGTAATTTTGAAACTTTTATTAAGGGGTTCATATATCATATCTTTATAGTTTTTGAGATAATTGTGTTTAAGAAAAAAAGTCACATTTTCAACAATCCATTTAAATCGTTAATATTGTTCCTAACTTTGCGAGAAATATATTCAAATTTATTGTCGGGAAAGGCCAAGGCTAAGTAAAGACTATTTCTACTAAATATTTCCAATAAAATCTATAGGATGTTCAACGCATTCGTCCAAATATAAAAATTTTTAAATTGAAATTTATCACTTTTTCAAAGTCGTAAAGACTGTTGCAGACTAATAAAAATTTTACAACTTTTATTCAATATATCCTCTACCTATTTCTAAATATATCGCTTTATTCATATATATATATATATATATATATATATATATATATATATATATATATATATATATATATATATACAACCGGATCAGATTTATGACCAAAATTCGAAGCAACCAAAAAAATCGACCAAGAGCTCATTTTAAAGCTTAGAGCGTCTACTTTCAAATGCTGAGTACGCCTCTGAAAAATCCAATATGGCGGCCGAAAGCCGGAAAAAAAATCAAGTGTCGAACAATAAAAGCTTGTAAAAACAAAAATTCGCAACCGATCGGGTCATTTTTGGTTCAAATTGTAGCTGATGGACGCCTCTAAAAAGTTGATGTGGTATGTTGACAAAATTCAACATGGCAGTCAAAAATCCAATATGGTGGCCCAATTTTTGAAAATCAACCGACTTGCACCAAATTTGTTATACGGGGGGTTTTTGGGGGCTCCGATTACGAATCTGAAGTCAAATTTCCTGAATTCTCAAGTTTAATAGGCGGATCTAAGATGGCTGATCCAATATGGCGGACGTATTTTTTGAAAATTAACGGATTTGCACCAAATTTGGTATAAGGGGTTTTTGGAGATCGCTAATTACGAATCCGAGCTCAGGTTTACCAAATTCAAGATGCCGGAACAAAGATGGCAGACATTTTTGAAAATCAACCGATTTGTACAAAATTAATTATATACGGAGGTTTTTGGGGTAGCTGATTACGAATCTGAGGTCAGATTTTCAAAACTCAAGATGGTGGACTCAATATGGCGAAAACTCAATAATCCTATTTTTTATATTAAGTCCGCAATCTTGGATTTCGAAAATCGAATTTCGGATTCGTAATCAATGATCCCGAAAAGCCCCGTATACCCAATTTGGTGCAAATCGGTTGATTTTCAAAAAATACGTCCATCATATTGGATCTGCCATCTTGAGTTGTGCAAATCCGTGATCAGCGACCCCAAAAACACCAGTATACCAAATTTGGTGCAAATCGGTTGATTTTCAAAAATTCGGCCACCATATTGAATTGTTAACCGTCATATTGGATCCGTCATGTTGGATTTTGTCAACCTACCACACCAGCTTTTTAGGGGCATACATCAGCTATAATTTGAGCCAAAAACGACCCGACCGGATGTAAATTTTTCTTTTTACGAGGTTTTTTTGTTAGACGCTCGATTTATATATATATATATATATATATATATATATATATATATATATATATATATATATATATATATATATATATATACGTTCTGCGACATTGTCCGATTTCTATACTCCATCTTTTTCTATCTTGCCCCTACCCATATTGCAGTTTACAGGCACTCATAGGTTTGGACAGTCGTGAGTCAGAAATTCGTTGTATATAACCAAACCATTCTCTGTGTCCGTGATACTCCTACTGACCTCCTCAAGGCATCCATTTCTACAGCTTCTATTCGTTTTTTATTTCTCTTTGTAAATCTTTAAGTTTCAGCCTTTTTATCATTGTGTTGTATATGTTATATTTTCGTTTTTGTTAATATTTTTGCCACACAGCATCCCATTAAAAGGCAGCCTATCATCTTTTAGCTTGGATAATTCTTGCAGGAATTTCTTTATCGTTTGTAACCGTTCTATCAACAATTACTTCTAAATATTTGTAATCGTCGCATCCTTCTACTTCTTATTTTCATTAATTTGGAGGTTACTCCTATTATCTCCTATGCATAAGTATTTGGTTTTCTCAATGTTTATTGACCCTATTCCTCATACGTTTCTTGCAGTTTTCTTGCGATATATTCAAAATCTTCTTTGTCGCCTGCTTGAACTGCTTGATCATCGGCAAATTGTAATTGTAAGAATATAGTTGTGCCGATTAACTGTATTCCCATTCTATGACATTTCTGCTTCCATTTTGATAACGCTTTCTTCACATCTATCTTGAATAATGAGAGTAAGATGCAACATCCCCGTCTTAAACCTTTGGCAATTTTAAAAGATTTCAATAGCTTATATCCCATTTTAGTTTTTGAAATAGAATCTTTATATAGATTTTGTGCAGCTATAATAAGTGTATGGTTTATATTTGTGATCGTAGGCCTTAGTTAAATCTATAAATAATATATGAGTATCTTGATTTGTAGCGGCTTTTTTATCAATTATTTGTTTCATACAAAAAATGTTATCATCACCAGCACAAAATCCCTCATGTTCTTCTTCCTCATTTTATTCTTTTTCAATGAGGTCTTTGAGTATATTTCCGTAGACTCGACTCATTGTAATAACTATGTAGTTCTAGCAATTTTGCTGGCTTCCTTCTTTTGTGGATTCAGATAATGTGTCCTTCTTTCCATTGAGATGGAGGTTCTTGACCTTTGAGACCTTTGTTAAATATCCATTTAAGCATGTTAAAAAGCTTTGTTGTTCCACTTCTTAGTAATTCAGTATAGATGCCCTCAGGTCCACATGATTTTTTATTTTTTAGTTTTTTTTATAGGTTTAATGACATTATTACTATCCATTTTGACGTGTTCTTGTATGTTAATTATAGCTGCTTCTTCCATATACTAAACTCTCTTCTCAGTAATTCCTAATAATGCATAATCCATTGGTTTTCAGATGTTATTTCGATAGATGCTGTTTCCGTCTCTTTTTATGGTTTTTATGAATTTCCAAGCTTCAGGTTACACGTATTTCGATTGATATTACCAAGAATATTGCGAGTTTTCTGCTCGAGAACTTCCCGACTTTCAGGTCGATCAAATTCGTATACCTCATTTTTCACATATCCCCATAAATAAAAGTCTAAAGGTGTTAGGTCTGAAGGCCTAGCAGGCCAGCGCACAGGACCATTGTTAGAGAATATTTTTTCACCAACAGTATAGGTTAAAAATGTTTGTGTTTCTCTGAAATTATGTGCGGGACAACAGTCTTGCTGAAACCGCACGTTATCAAACAGAACTTCCCGAATGGTAGGAATAATTTGATTTTATAATATTGCAACATATCTTTGACCGGATTAATTGGATACTTAAAAATGTTCCATTTTTTCTCGAACGCAATTATTCAAAAGCTATAACATTAAAATATATCAAATATTTAATAAAAAAAAAATCAAAATTATACGTTAAATCGAGAAAATGATATGTATACAGGGTGTGCTACTAAAAAAAAATACAACCTTATGTTGTCCTCATTTTTTGTCACATCTTGGGTGTTCCAAATATTTTTAAAATGTCCGTGTAAGTAAACCATATATTACGGTAAATATAGTTTCTTGATAAATTTTACTTCATCCAATTGCCCTGTATATATTGTTTTTTTTTGTATCTAAGTTTATAAATATTGTATGTTTACTACGTTTTCATGAAATATTGAAACCAAATTCAACAAAATACTATTTGGGGTTTTCATGATAGAATTAAAATTTTATCGTTTAGTAAGAATCAGTGCTTTTGAAAAAGCCCCATTAAACCTTAAAATTGAACGCAATTCACTTAAAATATTGAAATCGAACTGAATACTTCATAAAAACGTGGTAAATTTATGGTAATTTATTTAGCCATACCATCACATTCTTTATGCTAAATTCTTGCATCTCGTTACGGAAAGATTTAAATATCATCATTATTTTATATATTTTTTACCATTCAGAGATGTTTGATGATTTAATATTATAATCCATTACATAAGACAAGTTTAAAAGAATAAAAATCGACGCTAATTGGTCGATTTGCAACAGAAATGTTTTCAAGATGTTTATATGGTACTTTGAATACAAAAAAATGTAATTTCATGCTTGCTTTTCGCATTTCCGTCTTCTGGAAAAAATTCGGAATACAGACCTATTAATTTTAAAAGGCTTATTAAGAAAATTTAAAGGGATTCAGTATTTTTGCCTAAAATGACAGTTTTTTTGTTAAATTGTAGTCGTAAAAAACCTCCATATTTCGTGGTTTACGAATAAATCAATAAAAAAGCTGTTTTGGAAGAATGGTGCAATATCTATACAAATATATATCTAAATAACCTTGAAATTCGGCTACAAGGTCAATATCAAGTTTACCATCTCATGTCTCCCTTCTAACCATACAATTTTCGGCGCGGTGTTTGCATGCATGAATAAAATGATTAACTCTGTACACAGGGTATTCCGATAATGTATCAGGATACTTAGAGAGGTGATTATATATGGCAATATAAACAAACGGTCGAAAACTCAATACTTTCTGTAAGTTTTTCTTATTTTTAACATTTTGCAGTTAATTTTTAACTTATCAAGTTTATATTTGGCACAGGGATTACGCTTAATAACATATAATTCTGTTATAAAAATGTCGCTTTAATATGCCACCAGAGATCACTTTACCTAAAATTCAAGTATTATTTTCGACATCTTTTTGTTGTTTTGACAGTTTTTGGAAAAAAGGACATGTCATTTTAAATATAAAAAGTTATCGCATGAAAATGCAAGCTGACATGTTGGCGAATCATCGTCAAGATTTTTCTACTGACGAACGAATATTATATATATATATATATATATATATATATATATATATATATATATATATATATATATATATATATATATATGTAATGGTGTTTTTCCGGTTTTCAATCCGTTCGTTAATAGAAAAATCTCCACGACGTTTCACCAACATCTCAGCTGGCATTTTCAAGTGATGCTTCCGCGACGGCTGCTCGGCTTAGACACCAGTGCATATTGCACCATCCGTGAAAATCTGCGTATATATATATATATATATATATATATATATATATATATATATATATATATATATATATATATATATATATATGTATATTTATATAATTGTTTCTTTATTTTGTCTTTTGTTGGGTTTAGGTTCTTTATTTAACGAAAAAATTCAAACAATTGACGTTTCGCCCTTTAGTTAAAGCATTTTCAAAATTCAAGGAAAAAAATAAACAAAAAATTTTGAAAATGCCTTAAATAAAAGGCGAAAAGTCAATTATTTGAATTATTTTGTTAAATGACAAAATAAAAAAAAATTATTCAAGAATCAGTAAAATAATATATATATATATATATATATATATATATATATATATATATATATATATATATATATATATATATACTAGCGACCCGCCCCGGCTTCGCACGGGTGCAATGCTGATACTAAATACACTACAGAAAAACTGTGACTATTTATTTTATTTTTACAACAATTATTACATCGGCCTCCGACGCGCTATTTATAGGCACGCTGCCGCCGCCCCGGTCGGCCAGTACCGCCGCAAGCGCTACTTCCCGCAATTTTAAATCTGTAATATCTTCGAAAATATTCATTTAAATCTTGTGCTGTAAAGGACCATATAGATCTATATTAAATCAACAATGTATTTAAGCTATTTAATTGGATAAGGATTAATGCTGTATTGGTTAAAATCGCTTCAAAATTTGCCATTATTTGTCGTAAAAAGTAAATGATAAAAAAATGTTATTGTGGGATATCCATGAGAGATAGACATATACCATCGCGGAGTTTTCTGTAGACCTTTTCAATGTGTACAAATAATTAGTACATTATTTTGATAAATCTCGTAGGGTTCAGCCTGCGTTTGCAATGTAAGCGGAAAAAAATATGATAATTAACGTCATCACATTAGAAACCTCAAAAATAACAGTATTTCTCCACTATTTAATGTTATGTTATTATACATATAAACCTTCCTCTTGAATCACTCTATCTATTGAAAAAAACCTCATCAAAATCCGGTGCGTAGTTTTAAAGATTTAAGCATACAAAGGGACATAGGGACAGAGAAAGCGACTTTGTTTTATACTATGTAGTGATATATATATATATATATATATATATATATATATATATATATATATATATATATATATATATATATATATATATATATATTATATATGTTATATATTATTAACTACTACGTTTGCAAAAAGAGTTATTTTATGAAGTTACCTTATACAGGGTCAAAAACAATAAACTTTGCATCACATATAACCAAATTTTGATAGCCTTGTTTGGATCTTGTAGAAAAACACACATTTAATATGACGCTACTTTAAACAAAACATGTCTGGAATTGTCAAAACTAAGAAGTTTTATGTAGGTTACGTTGAGTCTTTTTTTGCAACAGTGGTGCCATTTACAAGAAATAGCAAAAAATTAAATTATTTTATACAGCTAAAATTTTTCATATCGGCTTAAAATTGTATTCATAAAAACTTTTTCTCATAACTTTTTTCAGTATTTTGAGATATAACCTCACTTTTGAATTTTTTTTAGTTAATTTTCATCTCGATCGAAACAGAAATTAATGTCAAAGTCAAATCTCGGATAAAGCTATTAATAAAAAAAATCCCATATGATGCGGACTTTACTGATCATCCTGTATATATATATATATATATATATATATATATATATATATATATATATATATATATATATATATATATATATATATATATATATATATTAAAATGTATTTAAAGTATTAATGGAACCGCCAACTGAAGCTATAATGGATTATGTGCACTAGGAGAGCGTCATGTCTCTTCATTGACTACGAGAACCCACTAGGCTCCCAGACTATATACGAAATCTACCGGAGTTCGTCATTTTATGAAAAGCAATAGGAAATGTATTCGCTCAGTGCGAAGTCATGAAAGGGGGAGCAAAAGCCATACTAATGCGAGCTATGGATAACTCAAGTACTTCGGAGTGATATTTTGTACTTTTGACGTATTAAATACACGCGTCAATTTTTATTATGAACAAGCGGAGTTGTTGTGTTGTAAATTGTAAAAATATTAAAAAAAAACACATGTAAATTTTATAAATTTCCAGTAGCAAAGTGAAAATTAAGTCAAATAAATAAATGGATAAGTTTAAGAACGCTCGTATATTACGTGTTAGAAGTTCCGATGTAAAATCATATTTTAAGTAGTAAAATACATAATTCAATAAGTTGTCTTTGTTTCAATGGCCCTCCAGTGTTACACCGTAATATATAATAATTTTTATTTTACGTTATTATTTAATGATAGTTTTTTTTTATCTTGACATTATTTAACTTAAATTTTAATGAGTTTTGATTATTTCTTTCTTGTTTAAACTTACTTTTTTAGCTGAAGAAATGTTTTATAAACCGATATACTTTTATTAAAACCAAAAAATATAATTTTTAATTCCAAATTTCCATTATGTTTTACTGTCAATAAGTTCATGCATTAGTTGTCGCTGCTGTCAGGCATGGAGCCAATAGAAATCAATGAATATCATTTTGAAAATGTATTCTAAATTTCTTTCTTATTTGAAATGTTAATTTTGTGTTAAAAATTTCATTTACTTAAAAAGAATAATTATTTAATTGTTATCGTTGTTTTAATTGTCAGATCATGTTTTAGACATCTGATTGCCAAATTTAGATAAATTTGAAGTAAGGTAATTTGATTTTTTTTGCTTCCTTGAGAAACTGATTTTACGGGTTATAAAAATTTTAATTCCAATAAGCCGTTAAACGGCGTGGCTTATCGGCTCGAATAAGGAGTACTATTTTTATTAGGTAATTAGGTATCCTTTTATCATTAAAATGCATGTTCTTTTTTCCAATAATTGTCAAAACAAAAGTGACCTCTGGTGGCAAAGTAGAGAAACATTTTTAAAACAGAATGGTAGAAGTCAGTAAGCGTAGTCCCTGTCGAAAATATCAGCTTGATAAGTTCAAAACTAACCGGAAGATGTTAAAAATAAGAAAAAAAATGAATTTTGACTGGCTATAACTCCAAAAGTATTAAGTTTTCAACTGTCGTATGATTTACAATCTTTATTTTACCATGTAGAATCACTTTTCCAGGTTCCTGATGATTATTTGAACACCCTGTGTAAGTGCATACATATAAGGAAAAATGTTAAGGGTAACTACATTTAAATTTGAAAACAGTTAAATCATGTTGTGGTTTAAGAGGGGCGTTTAATAAAAACCGCTGTATAGACCCTCGCGTCTCGCTGGTCTTTGCAAAAACGGCTAACTTTGAGGATAATTAGAAAACATTTTTCGAAAGATGAAACTTTAGGCTAAAACCTAAGCTATTTTTCATGCCGAAATATTTCAGAATAACCACGTTATCAATAAATAAAAGTAACAACAATTTGCAACTTTGCGTCACAGATTGTGATAAAAAATGACTTAACATTTCAATTACGTATCCCTAAATATATTCACGAAATTTCACGTCTCAAAATACCTTATTATGGGCAGTAAGCTTTCCCAATTGAAATATTTATCAGCTGTAAACATTTTTCCGCCATATTAAACTGTCCATAAAAAACTAAAATGTTCAGCTTCTAGCTCGCAGAGAGCGCAAAGTGCCGTTGTATGTTTGGTTGCCTGCACATCGCAAACTTTTTAGCAACGACCTTGGTAAAGAAAAATTGACTTATACAGTGTACCAAATACAAGTATTATTATTTCGTTTTATACGTTAGGGTTAATGTTTAGGTTTTTATTGATCGTCTATTAATAACGGTAAATATATTACTCTACTAGAAACCTCGACAACTTAAAAAACGAATAGGCCTAATTAAACACAAACACATAACTCATCGGGGAATTCAGTTTTTTCCTCTACAGAGGTTTTAATGGCGGTAATAATAAATACCTTGTGCCACGTGTTTATGGGAAAACAGTTACCTTTCTATAATTTTTCCTCATAGATGGTAAACATATATATATATATATATATATATATATATATATATATATATATATATATATATGTTATGTCGGATATTCTCACGGGTGTCATGTGTAATCGAAGGTTTTCGGGCATCCCGTGTATGTGCTGAGTCCCTTTCAGCGAACGCTCGTAGACGCCATACAGTGAGCTTTGAAAATGGTGAATGAGATTTCACCGAAACGTCAGCTGCCTTACAGTCCTGAAAGGGACTCAGCACATACACGGGATGCCCGAAAACCTTCGATTATGTATATATATATATATATATATATATATATATATATATATATATATATATATATATATATATATATATTGGTATGCCGTGCGTGTGCCGAGTCCTTCTGAGGACTGTAAGGCAACTGACGTTTCGGTGAAATCTCATTCACAATTTTCAAAGCTCGCTGTATGGCATCTGTGGGCCCACAGACATAAGGTAATCTTAATAAAAACTACAATAAAATATGTAAGGTATGCTTTATTATACTTAAATATTAATCAAACCTTAGACTAACATTTAGTCAAATATATTTAGTACAAATAAAAAAAATAAGTTTTTCGTTACATTTCTTGCTTCACCAAAATGGCCACTCTTATTCTTAATTGTTCAAAAATTTTACTTATTCTTTTGATCAATGTTGTAAATTTTACTCCAATTTTTTTTTCAATAATTACAATGAATAGAAAGTCAATTTTACAGATTGTCTTTACTACTTTACATAATATTGTGTAAAATCTAGTCTACGACCCCGTAATAGATGACGAATGTCCGAATTCATTCAAAAAAAAAAAGTCATTTTCCTAGATTTCACTTAATCTAAATAATTACCGTATTTTTATAAAAAAAATTTACGTTCCAATATATATATATATATATATATATATATATATATATATATATATATATATATATATATATATATATATATATATATATATATATAATGTATATATGTGTGTGTGTGACGAAAATGATGTCTAAAAAATATGTTATATTATGTTGAAATACTTAATTGCACAGCAGACTTACAGACTTATATTATAATGTAGGTTTATTTTTTAAGTTATAAAGTTGTTTTGGCGCAAAACTTATTACAAAAAAGTCTGTAATAACTGTAAGACAAAGGTTTCCAATGCAACCCTAAGGGAAAATAAATAAATTATGATTAATAATAACAACCCTTATTTCTAATCATGTTACAAGACATTTTACGTGGGAAATACAAATAACGTAAAATAAAACAATCACAAAATAAAAATTATATCCTAATCTCTAACATTGTCCTTAATGCAATATAGTTGTAAATTTATTTACAATATTTTAAGTGTTTTTAAAATATATTTCACTGTTTATCGACTGTAACTCGTTGGGAAGGTTAATAAACATTTTTACATATTTAAAGTTAGTCTACGAATGGGTAGTTATTGCACCTCTTATTTTATATTGATTGAAAACTGATTCAGATATATTTATGTTTAAAAAAAAGAACATTTATATGCATTTTTACTAAAACTTTAAAAAAAAAATTGCCAGAATGTTTCACATTCAGTTTCTTCTTAGGACAATTTTATAATGATATTCAAATGTAATATGGATTATAAAATTAGTAAATTTCATATTTTTATTTGTTAATAAATTTCATTCTATTTCACAAGTACAGCAATAGTTTTTTCCATACCATAGATAGTGACACAGCCCTAAAAAAACTTCATACAAGTGCTATAAAGAACTATCAAATCTTTATATTTTTAACCTTAATGTATCGTAAAAACACCCTACATTTTATAAAAGGAAATATATTTATTTATAGTTATTTTTAATTAAAAACATAAAATTAATCATAATTATAGCAATGTATTGTGATGAGTTTTCCATTTTTTTTTTTTTTCAATTTTGAAAAATTTTCACAATGTCTTAACTAAAATTTTTCTGGGCCCGTTACTGTTTTTTTGTGCTAATATGAAATGTTTTTATGGTTTTATAAGAACATTTATAAAACAAATTATGGAACCTGACGAGGGTCAAAAGTCAATGTTTAAAAAAATTTTTTAAAGTCTACGAGATATCTGGGACTTTATGTTTTACAAGAATTTCTAAGATTTTACTATGATTTCAAACAAAGATTTAATATTATTTCAAACTTTACTATTTTTCTGTGCTAAAGCTACTATATGGCAATATATATCTCAAAGAAGATGTGGAGTATTTTTTCCACATTTCAAAATAAGTTGTAACCGTGTTTGCAATAAACTTATTCTTTTCTTAACATGGAATAAAAGCTTACAGAAGTTACTTATATAAATGCATATGACATTATAGACCAATAAGACCTAAATGTGAAAATGTATTACAGAATCATATTAAACCTAGTTAAACATAAGATATAGATTCATTTAATACACCAACGTAAAAACTTATTTCAAAATTGTAAGAAAATGTCATATACCTTTTTTAATATCTTAAGAGATTCACAGTTTTACTAATTATTCATAAAGTAATTACTAATGTAACCTAACTTGGTGTTTTAAAATTCACTGTTCAGTAACTTAAAAAATATATATATTTACTGCGAGATATTGTTGTATTTACTTTGAGCAAAATATTACTTGTTGTCAATTGAACCAGTGTTCAATTATTTTTTTCAAGTTGTTAAATATTACAGTTGGATAATTTATGGCTTCAAAATAAATTTTCAAATTGACACAAAAAAATAATTGTTACGTTGTTTGTGCGAATATACTTTCACATTGTTTAGGTCTATAAAATGGGTTACATATAACACATATTGAATAAATTAAACATGGTAATTTCCAATTTATCTCCATCATATAGCAGATCGTTTTTTTGCCTGAAAATCACAAATGGCTTGCTATATTGTTCCTTGGATTTCAGACCTTTGCCTAGGTTATTTCGGACAAGATACATTCTTTATAAAATTAAATTAGTTTTTTCTTTCTAGGTGTAGTTCAATGCTGTCATTAATGCACACAACAAAGTAGCATTTTGTCTTTTTGGGTGATATTTAGTTGATCTTGAATCTAAAAATAATAAAGAGTACTTGAATATAAAATATTACAGAATGCAAATTAAAAATAAGCAGTTTTCCATTTCACTGGAATTATTTTTTAAATTCACAAAGCTCTGAATTAGCATAATAATAATTTACAGATAAGATCAATAATTTCCACTCACAGGCAGCAAACAAACAAGTTTCAAATAGGTATAGTATCTGTAATATATGGTTAAATAACTAACCTGGTAATAATAAATATGATTTCCACTAAGCCTAATCTGGTCTTGATAGTTTATGAGACAAATTTTTGGCTTTTATCGGTCTACAATATTCTCCATAGTTGTAAGATCTAGCTTTGAAGCTGAAAATAAATATTTCACTTCAACGAGAGCATCCTCAGACTCAATAACATCTAAAAAAAAATTAAGAGGAAAATTAGAAAAAAATTACTATTTTAATTTTTTTACAAACACGAACATTAAGCCTTTTTACTCTTTTGCATATAAAATGAGTTATAATATGTAAGAGAAACCTAATTTAATTTTATGATTTTTTTTAGTAATCTACAAAACAAATTTTTTATATAACATAGAGTAATGTAATGATTGTTATAAATACAGGGCTACAGTTAAAACATCATCTTTATCATATACTCAAATCCAATATTTTAGTGTGACTAGCCTGAGTAGTTAATTTTATATTTCCGTTACATATGGTGCCAATAAATTTCGAAACATAATTATTTAGATTAAGTTAAATGTACGAAAACGATTTTTTTTTTCTAAAAAAAAATTATACATTTACCCCCATTTCTAGTTCGTAGAACACGATTCTGGTCTTGACTTTGTACTATTCGTCCTGTTTCTCGGAAAATACAGAATATCATATGTCACTTTAGGTTTAATTTATTGCAGTAAATACTTAAAATTTTGTTACATCCACAAATTTCACACTAATAGAAGCTTCTGTATTACATACAATTTCAAAAATTTGCACTTCTTGTATCGAAAAGATGAAGAAAAGCAACCAAAAAAAAATTATCTGTTTCATCATCAGTGATAAGAGTTGTTTGGAATTGGGAATATTTGGCGTTTTTAGTAATAATTCATCAATTAATAGCCTTTACGAAACTTATTTTTATCTTTTCATTGAAAATGCATGTTTTTCTAAATTTGTGCAAAAAGAGCTGGAATATAATTTATTTAGAAATAAAAGTGACTTCATGTGAAGTGAAACATGTTTTTTTTTGTGTTTTCCTGCAATGTGGGGATAAATAATGCAAAACCAAGGCCAGAATCGTGTTCTACGACCTCGAAATGGGGGTAAACTATCGGAATGTTTACAAAAAAAAATGTTTTCCTAGATATCACTTGTTCAAAATAATTTCCAAAATGACTTGCAGAGAACAAAACAATCTGAAAATATTTAGGCATCTATAATTTTTTTTCCGCCTTTTACATATCTAGAAAAAAATAAATTATTATTGTACTTACGGATTGTTTTCCTTTATCCGAGCTCACTTTAGACTCGAGCCTCTTTTAGTTATTTACAAGTTCTTGATTTCGGCATCTTAAAATAAATAACTTAAAACACAGATACAAAAATCACACTACTTCCACTACGAACCAAAGCACCGGTAATAGTTATTATCGAAATATCACCCAAATCCATTGAAAATAAATTCCGCTGGGTCGCAAAATAGTGTCTTGATCCGGTTAACCGGGTGCGACGTAAGGGGTTAGTCCAATGAATGCCAAGTGCCGAACATTTACGAGGAAATATTGTGAAGGTCAAACATAATAAAAGAACAAGGGTTACTAAATAAGACTTTTTATTTTATTATTTATTTGTAAGATGCTGTTTGTCATTAATAAAATTTTTAATGTTACTTTTGGCAATGAGACTATAATATAATATATCATATAGTTCTAAAGCTTTAATTATGTTTTAAATAAAGTATAAATTCATTATAAAATTTGTGGCGCCATTCTTTTTCATTTTTTTATTGGTACACTGTGGAATGAGGGGAAAAAATTATATTACTTCACACAAGATATAACGCCACCTATCAAGATTAAGCAGAAATAAGGTAACATAACCGGTACAAAAAGTTTCTTGTTTAACAAAAATTATATTACTAAAATATTACACTGAGCGTCATCTATAATAAAAAAAAATAAAGAAAATTTGCTGATTTGCGCTTGTGCGAAAGTGATATTTTTCACGTGTAAACCCTCCTCTTAATTGCTCGAAATTTGCAGCGTATAATCACGTTTCACTTGTTTCGTATATGGGCTTATTTATTTAGTACAATAACTTATCCACTTCTAATATTACCCAATCAATGCATAAGTATGTATAATACCTTGACTTTGAAAATATAGAAATATAAATATTTGTGTTATTGAAAAGTTTTATCTCAAACATGTATTGTTAAAAAATCAGTTGCACAGTAAAAGGTCAATTGTGGGTATCGCTGAACAGACTTAAAAAATGTCTGGTTGACTTCTTTACCGATAAAGAGTTTATTATCTTTTATAAAATCTAGTTTTGATTTCTGGTTCTTCTAGCGTTTTAACAGCTTTACGAACCTCAAAAACATTGACAATCAAAGGTGCAAGAATACAAACTCTTTTAATAGGAAAATAATAAAAAAGAATAATTTAAATTATGAATAATTTAATTAAATGTTCGAATTGTTTTCCTTCAGACACGTAGCAGTGCCCAAGCTTTTTTGAAAACTGGGAAAGTATGTTCCGCAAATGTTGATGGGGGATATCATCCAATGGGTTTGACCCCCTGTTTTAATTTTTACTATAGACCAAAGTCTTCAAATGGCCCCAAAGATAGAAATCTGAAGGTGTTAAGTCTGGGGAGCTGGGAGGCCATTCAATGAGCCCTTTTCTACTTGCCCACTTTCCAGGAAAGGAAAGCCACTACAATTCAAAGTTGTCGTGTTTTGTATGGGTTTACTAACATAATTTAAAAAGGAACTCGTCATTTATATCCAAAATAACAATTTCCTTATTAAATCTTAATAATTTTTTGCAAATCGCTTTTTTTGACACAAAACTTTTTCTTATAATAGCATACATAGGACTTGTACAAACAACTTAATAAGCCTTTTTACTTTTGCGAAATAGAAAACTAAATTACATTTTTAGTATGAGTATCTGCAAAAATATATGCAATATATATGAAACTTTATTTTACTGATGCTTCGTTGGAAATTATATTGTAAAAGAAGGTTAATTATATATTGCTAAAACTACATTAGTAATTTATTAATGAATTATACAGGGTGTCTATAAATTTTAAGAAATGTAAGAAAAATAAAAAATTACAGAAGGTTTTGTTTATACATGAAAAATATACATTTTAACAAATCTTGCACTCATCGTGTATAAAAAAAAGGAATTACATTACCCATCGAATTGTAATTATTTCTGTAACGTAGTACGTTATTTATTTATGCCAAAAGCTATCAGAAGGTTATTATGTTACCAACCGATCTGTTATACAAATTCCAATAAAACACTGTTATCATGTAATATTGTGTTGCTGTGTTTGTACATCTTCATATAATCTTGTTGACAATTTTTTCATAATAAAAACATAAATTATTTTTGTTGTGTGTTATTTCTGTGGCGCGTAAAAATTATTTGCGACATTGTTTTCTTTTAAGTTTCCGAATTCGGGTTTTAAGGTTAGTATTTGTTCGATCAAATGTCTTGAAAATTGCGAAATATATTGTCTATGACCTGGTTTCTAACGGAAAATTCCGAGCGGATCGGAACTATGAAATGAAATATTTAAAATCAAATGCGGTTTTATTGAAATTATCAATTCTTTACAATAAAACAAAGAAATGATTTTGAAAGGGAAGATATGCCAGCTTTTTTTCTTTTTTTAAAGAAAGCAACAAGTGTAAATTATTTCAGGTAGGTAGATGTGCCCACTTATTTTGGAAAAAAAAAGGATAAACAAGTCAACTTGTTTCGCTTCTTTTACAAGAGAATCCATAAATTTCTTTTCTTATTTTTTTCTTTTCTTTCGAGACATTCTAAACAAGAAACTTTATAAAACTTTTTATTTCTTTTTTTTTTTTAATTTTTTAACTACGAGTTTATATGGCCCCGCTTATACCATCTTTGCCCGGGAACCCGTCGGGAAGTTTTACAGGTTAAACGGGTTTGAGAGACCATTTTTTAAAACAAAAGCGGAATGCCTCATCTAAGAAGGCCTAGATACTTCCATCAGGATTGTTGGTCACCTATGTGACCGACTATAACAAAAAAGTCACATGTGTAACAAATATTTACATATTTCAGACTGATTTTTTTGCTTTATCTGCCGGATACAGAGTTAACGGCCTGCCACAGTTAAATCCATTCACTTTCACTGTACAAAATAACGATTTATGAGGCAAAAGTCTCCCCGCTCTGTGTAGAGCGTGCAGCCATATACAGATTTTCTCTTAAGCACTTTAAGACCCATACCCCCGGCATTGTACTCAAATGACCAAACCATGTTTTTTTCTTGCATTTTGCAAGAGCGCACCAGCTACGTGTTGACACTTTAATGACCAAAACGGAAGTCCAAAATGATAGGTTAAGTATTAACAAAAAAAAGAAATTAATTATTGACGTACTTATCATTACAAGACAATAGCCTTAATTGCAACCGCTGTACAGCAAACACCTGCTGGCATTACTGTTGTTTTTCTCCCATTACATTGAGCTAACTAAACTATCTTGTAGTATAATATGCTAATGTATATATGGCTTGTCATTATGACATGTAAATAACGTATATAATAAAGAGATGTTAAATGTGAACGTGTACGAACGTCGCGGGTTCGATTCCTAGCGGTACAATTTTCGTTTTTATTATTTTTTTAAACATTTAATGATACACATTTACGTTTATGATTTGTAATCTATAAAGAAGTATATCATACTACATATACTTACATTTTTATAGTGTCCTTTAGCACAGTTATTAAATTATTTTCTATAACATGCCGAAAAGTACACATCTGCTTTATAAATTTGCCTCAGGGTTTGTGTAATTATCTTTGTTTAAGGGTTTCGTGGTTATTTGCTTCATTTATTAGAAAGAGAGGAAAATACGGCTTTTACACTCTTCCTCTCTCGCACTATGAGAACGGTCGGCATTGGGGACACGCAATCGAATATTTTTTAAATCTATGGTTAAACCTTGTTGGATAATTTAGTATAATTATGTGACTGTTTTAAAAATTGTACACGCTAGAATACATTCCAAATTGGAGATGGATATTAGTGACACACAGTTTGGCTTCCGGAACGGGGTGGGTACAAGAGAAGCATTATTTACTTTTAATGTGCTTACTCAAAGATGCTTAGATATCAATCAGGACCTCTATGCCTGCTTCATAGATTACAACAAAGCTCTTGGTAGGGTCAAACATGACACACTGATAGAGATTCTCAGAAGTAAAAATTTGGATGAAAGAGATTTAAGGTTGATATCAAATCTGTATTACAATCAGCGAGCGGCAGTAAAAATTGGACAGGAAATATCCGGAAATGTGAAAATACAAAGGGGAGTCAAGTAAGGGTGTATATTATCACCTTTACTATTTAACGCTTATTCTGAAGAGGTCATATTGGAAAGTCTTGAATGTGAAACAGCAGGGATAAAAGTAAATGAAGTTTTAATCAACAATATTAAGTATGCAGATGGCACCGTAATCATAGTTTGAAAGACCTAGAAAAAATAATGAATAAAATATTAAGAGTTAGTGGAGAATATGGACTCTCTTTTAACATGAAAAAGACCAAGTTCATGATAATTAGTAAGAACAACACCAATAATAATGAAACCCTAATGGTAGGAGGCCAACACATAGAAAGAGTTAAGAAGTACACTTACTTGGGAACCCTAATAACAGAAAATAATGACTATACCGCCGAAATAAAAACCAGAATCGAGAAAGCACGTGCCAACTTTATTAGAATGCAAAAGGTTATCTGCAGCAAAGATCTAACGTTAGCCCTGAAAATACGACTGGCTAAATATTACGTATACAGTGTTCTATATTATGGAATGGAAGCATGGACACTGAATTGAGAGGCAATGAGAAGACTTAACTCTTTTGAAATGTGGACCTATAGAAGAATTAAGAGGATTTCGTGGGTGGATCGCGTTACGAACGCCGAGGTGTTGAGAAGAATGGGGAAAAAAAAGGAAGTCGAGATAACAGTAAAACAGAGAAAACTGCAATATTTCGGACACATTATGCGGGGAGAAAAGTACAGCATCTTACTGCTCATAATCCAAGGCAAAATAAGTGGCAGAAGAGGCGTAGAACGACGACGAATTTCATGGCTAAAAAACCTAAGGGAATGGTTTGGATGCAGTTCAAAACAACTATTTAGAGCAATTGCCTCAAAAATTAAAATAACTATTATGATTGCCAACCTCCGCAATGGAGAAGGCACTTGAAGAAGAAGACGTGACTGTAAAATAAATAATTTAAAACAATACATATTTAACAGTTTTAGTACTCAATTAATTATACTACATCATGCCCAAGTAAACTATTTTAGAGAATAAATTGCGAAAATGCAAACGAAATTTCGCGGAAAGGGTACAATTTTGAAATATTCCTTTTTAAAATGTAGGGACTTTGTATTTGTTCATCCATTTTATATGTTAATAGGGGACGTCAAACCTATTTCAATTCAAAACATACAGTTTTTTACAGCCAAATTCGTCACAACAAAGTCTAGAACTCCATCACGCACCTCTCTTTTCTTTGTACTTGACATATTTATTTATTCTTGCAAATTATTCAGTATTTTACCATCGCCCATAATTTTATTCACTTTGTTACCCAAAGACAGAGCTATAGCTTTAAAATATCACCAGAAGTCGATTAAAATAAATATGAAATTACGAGTGAAAGTGCCAATTATCACAAATTACACTACTATCACTAATGATAAGCAACATTGCCATATTGTGCAGTTAATCTGGAGAAGCTATAATGTTATGAATTCTATCTATTTGTTGGACAAACATTACATGTAGAAACTAAGGATTTTTAGGTAAAAACAACGGTTTGTATGTCGAAAATTCTATATATTCTAAAAATTAATTTATTTAATGTATTGCTTAAATTATCAAAAAAGTCATTAAAAAATGAAATTTCTTAAAATCCTAAGAACTTTACATTTTCTTACAAATATAGCGCTGACTTAGCAACATAGTAAATCATCATCTGATGGTTACCATGGCTACACGAGTTCTCGCGAGACACTAATATAGGTCGGGAATTTTGGACAGGATTTTTCTTATCTCTGTTTCAACCTAAAATCTCTTTAGGCAGAATTGTGGGTATTTTCGATAATGTAACAAAATTTCACTTATAAATAGCAAGATTCCACTAATTACAGATGACAAAATTAAAGCAATACTTTCCAGAAGGCGTGAAAACAAACCGTATTATCGAATTTTAAACACTTAAACAATTACGAAAATTATAGATAATGGGAGAAATATTATTGATTTTCTATTGAAATTAATGACTGTAATGAGATATCTAGCCGTTTAGTAAACCTAAACTTTCTAAAAACACTTTGTTTGTGGAAATAGCATTGTAAATATTTCTATTTCTACAGAGTGTGGTCAAGAAGTTTTGTGTAAAGAGCTTCAAATTTGAGTTTATCTATGCTGATTTGGAGGCAACATGCTCACTTAGACACTTATTCGTATGAATCTTCATTCAAATTAACAACTTTTACTCGAATGCTATTCTGTGTCTTATTAGAGACCCTTGATGAGATGTCATATAAAGTTGGTCCAGTGAAAAATTACCCAAACATCTTCAATCTACTAACATAAAAAAGACAGTTTTAAGACATGTTAATCTTAATTTGTCTCTAAATAAAAAAGAACCGAAAACAAAACATAATTATTTTAATCTAAGCCATACGTCGCAAAAAATCTGACATTATGGATACGCAAGATAGAAAGAGAAAACCGAAACAAACGAGTCATTTCGTGGTATGATTACAAACGTTCTTTGAACTCTTCAGTCAAAATATTATGTTATTGACAGTTATCATTTAAAATTTATTTATATTGTGTTTTTGAAAAATTTTGGGCGTTTAGTGAATTTAAGGTTATTTCATAGCTATTAATTATTGTTTTATGGTTTATTACTGGTAAGAATGTATTGTTTTTATTAAAAGTCTATATCTAAACACATGAACATTTCTAACCTTCAAATCTGCCGCCAGTGTCTAAATTCCCGATTTCGCACTATTTTAATCCACTATAATAATCAGCCAATAAATATTAGAATAAAGTAATGAGATTCGATTTGAGGCAAGTACAGCAGCATATGCTTAATTAGTGTGAGCATTTTGAGTTGGAGAGGAGGACCTACGGTCCTCTGGAATCTGATTCTTCTGTCCATGGTAGAAAAAATAATTTTTTTTTGGAAATAAATATTTTCAATTAGGTCTATGCGTAAATCAATGAATGAGCGGTTTCCCAAGAAAAAAAAATTTCAGTTACACTCATACACCAATCATCTTTAAGTATGCTGCTTAGAGAGCTGGGATTCAGATACAAAAAGGATGACATAAGACGAGCATTAATTTAAAGAACAAGCATTACTTCGGCAAAAGCTCGTTTTCTTACATGTTTATTTTCAACTGTACTAGTTAAAATATCATGTATCTAATATATTTCAACTATTTTTGCACAAATTTTAGTGAGTAAAATTAGAAAAATTTGAATTTTCAACGAAAAACCAAGAATACGTTCCAGAAAGGCCATCGACCATCAGACTCGCGAAAATGACTAATATTCGTTTGACACGTTGCCAGATGTAAAGAACTTTCGTGGTATAAACTATAAAATTTAGCAATCTCAGTCAACAACATAATTTAATTTTTGTAATGTTTTATACAGTCTCAGGGAAAAATTAATCTTAACCACCCAAAATTTTTGTTTAGTTCAGGTTTAGCTTAATTTTGGTTAATTTATAAAACTGAAACTAATCTGAACTAACCTAAATTGACCTAGACTTATACTTTCGTATCATAGGCTATAAAATTTATCCATTACAGTTAACAACATAGGTTAGTTTTTATATTGTATAAAAGAGGCTAAAATTAATGTTAACCACCCAAATTTTTTATCCGTTTGGTTAGTTCAAATTTAGCTCAGTTTTGGTTAGTTTAAGAAACCAAAAACTAACTTGAACTAACCTAGATTTATTAATTAAACATGTTGTTGTCGGACAGAGACCACGTAAAGGCGGAACAATTTATGAAAGAAAAAAATATATGGGAATTTCACAGATATCTTATTCGCAATCTGGCAACAGTGTTAATTTTTCAGGTTTTAGGAACGAGTCACGCCACTACTTAATGGTAGAAGCCATTTTGTTTTGATTTGTTTTCTGATAATTTTTGCGGTAAAAATGTGCGATTTATGAATTTCTATATAATACCGAGGCTTCTATCAGTGTGAAATTTTTGGTTTTAACAAAGTTGTAACGATTTAGTACAAAAAAATTGAACCTAAAGTGAAAAGTGTTTTTCACTGTTTTCCGCAAAACTGAGAAAAAATTACAGAAAACGGAGGTCAGACCACGACCTCGAAATAAGGAGAAGTACAGAAATTTTTTCAAAAAACTTTGCTTTCCTAGATTTCCCATCTGCAAATTTTTACCCAAAGAATTATGTTTAATTCTATTTTATGTCAGTATTTATTTTCTTAATCGTTTAATAATGATTTCTACATTGTAATTTTCTAATATAATAACGTAATGAAAGGTTGCACAAGTCCGCACCCTGACGTACTGCGCAAGTACAGTATAGCCCCTTTAAGTTTTATATACCCAACCAAATTTATTTTATAGCATTCTCCTCCCTTTTATCCCCTCTAACTTCCTTGGTTCAGACGAATACTAAATACTATTGATGACGCACAGATATTCTTTCACTGGAACAACTGTATCTTGAAAACATAAACCACGACCTTGACATATAAAACTGGACTGATCATGCATGGTACCTCCCTTATAATAAAAATGACGCCACCATGGTCCGTACCATTACGTGCAAATAATTGCTTTGGCAACAATGAATTCCCTAGGTTTTTATTATATTGGTGAAAGTGTATTTTTGAGGTTGACTGAATACTTTCATTTTGACAAGAATTTATTTTTGATTTTGCTATTTTATGCATTTTATCACATTTTATATAACGTTTTACTGAAAATTTCGAAAAGGAGCGTGAACGTTAAGGTTTTTTTTTTGGTATTTTAAAAAATGTGATTCTTCATGGTAAGACGTGCAAATACCTCATCTGGTAAATTGGAGTTTATTTAATTGGTAAGTTATAAAGCATTCAATAATAATTATATAAAATTTTACCTTAGAATCAAATTGTAAATCTAAGGGTAACAAGTTTAATCTTATGGATATGATGTATGATAATTTTTAAATGCTATCAATATTTTAGTTTTCTAAGAGAAAAGAAACTTCAAATTCAAGGGCTGAAGCAAATTAGTCATTATCATAATTCTTTTATACACCAAATAAGTAACTCTATTCAGAGCATTTTTCTGGGAATAGTTTTATACGAAAAGATGAGCAAAAAGTTTGTGCTGTGCTTCTTATAAATAAACTGCCTAAAAAAAGCTATGAAGCAGTTTGATGTAAACATCTTGAAGCAACTAAACTTGGACTTAATAACATACACTGGCTCTACAAAAAAAAGTCCTGAATTAGGTGTGCATTAACCAACAACAATATCGTTTTACCATGAGGTTGATGTCCCACTGACATATAAAGCTGAACATCGAAAATGGTATGGTGTTAAAATTTAAAATGATTTTACGTTTAAAAACCAATATGCCATATTAACATAGACATAAATGATTGCATATAATATGAAATTTTTCAATATTATTAAGCATGTTTGGAAATTACATAAATTTTACTTTTATGTATTTGTTTTGTCTAAAAGTAAAATAATAACCTTTTGTTTGAATATATTATTAATTAATAAAACAAAAATTCTTGATTTAGACCAGATAGGAAATTTGTTTCATGAAAATCCTTTGTCAAAGTAGGGAGAAGCTGCGATTGATTACCATTTCAAAAATTCTACTCTAGGAAAGGTCAATTCCAGATCCCCAAACAGTTAAGTAAATGGAAAGTTTGACCTAATGTAAAAATTAAAAGTTGCTAATAAATCTTTATGTATATATTTAGATTAAAAATGATTGTATTAATGTAAGCTTTCTTATATTTAAAGTGTCTTAATATATATTGTTTTGTTTACAATTAACTATAGACTGCTTTAACACTATCCCCTTTAGAGTTTAATTTTTTTTATAATAATGGTTTAGTACATAATGTTACTTTACTTCCTTTAAATTAAAGCTCCGTTATTATGAAGGAAATGTCAACATTATTAGGAATGTTGTTAACCCTATATAAATACCTAACATATCAGTTCCCTAAAAGCATCGAGGAGAAAATAATTTTAACAAAGACCTAATCGAAGACATTTTTAAATAATAAAACTCTCTTACTTTGCAATAGATTATGTGGACATTTCGATACCTTACATTAAACAATATACTATATTAATTCATGATATAAAATTTTTAAAAATAAATGCCTTAATATTTTTTTTCGTTAACTTCTTATACTCTACGTCCGAATAAGGATGTAGATTATACTAGTTATTTACACTGATTTCCACAATCTTATCTAAAACAGATATTTAAAAAAAAAAATAGTCTCGATTTGTTTTTGACGCATATTTCACATTTTAGCTATTTTGCTAAATGACAGTTTTATTGTAAAAAATAAAATATGTAAACAGTCATAGAAAAAGCATTTTCATTTATTTATAAAAACTGACATTTTATGCTTGTTATCTAAAAATAATAAAATTGTTACATTTTTACGCTGTTCCAAAGAAGTTAAAAAAATTTTATAAACTTTATTGGAGTTGCTTTAAACAGAAAAATTATAGTTTTGAGGAAACTAAAAGTAGAAATTTAAGTTAAATATTGTTTTACAGAAACAATTATCCTGGTCTTTTTTATTGAATATACTCAATTAACTTGTCAAATAAAACAATGAAGAGCGAGTTATTGTTTTAGATATAGTATAGAAAGAGATAGTTATTGTCTAAACCTGTTAGTTAGAATAATAGAATTGACATTCATACACGACACATTCACGCCAATGTAAGAAACTAGCAGGGAATTCAATGTTGCCATACAAATCATTGCACCTAATGGCGACCAATAAGGGGGTGGGGGGTCAAACATTATTTTCATGAGCAGTCCAGTTTTATATGTCATGTTCGTAACATAAACTGAGAATTATATTCAACCACTATTTTTTTGTTCAGCGTATAAAAATGTATAATATTTGGTTGTTTTTATTTAGGACATCTTTAGTTGCTATCCATTGTAATTTTCGACAATAGCCACCCCATATAGAATTATGTCAAAAGGGTACGCTGTACATTATCCGAGATTTGTATTTATTTAAAAATAGCGCCTTAGTGATGTGTTTATTGGTCTTGAACCGAAATAGCACGTCGAACGAACTGAAATTTAAAAAGTCGAACGGAATCAAAATAAACAATTCATAATCTTAATAGGATTTTCGAGATCTGGCCAGATTTATGATCAGCAAATATTTGGACGATCGTTGATTATTTTAGAGCAATTTCCAAAATCAAAACACGCGGTATATGAATTAATTGAATGTCGTTTTTCATTCGCGTTAAAAGGATTCGGCTTTCTCGGGACATTTGTTTTTGTTTACGGTACGTTTCGTTTATACACTCCGCTCAAAAAGTATCGGGGATTTCTTACTTAAACAACGCAATATTTTCTTTGATTAAGTTGGTACAACGGTTCTTGTTTTTTGTGCTACACGATCTGTACTTTGTGGTAACTGCTTACATCAATCAACTTCAAATAGATTATATATATATATGTATATATATATATATATATATATATATATATATATATATATATATATATATATATAAAACAACACGCCACTGTAGTCATGAACACAGAATACAAAATCAAGATGACAAAAATACTTCAAAACTACACCTACAAGAAAATTACAAGAGATCCAACTACATACTGCGAAAAAAAAACACAAAACATAATCAAAACCGTCGGAAAAAGCAAGCAGATGTCCCAAACCATCTGGACTACCAAAAATCCATAAAGAAGGAACACCAATAAGACCCACAGTAAGTACCGTAGATTCACCAACTTAACAACTGGAAAAATACCTGGCACAAAATATGCAACCGGCGACCGAAATTGTAGGCTCATACCTGAAAAATTCGATTCACTTGGTTAGCATACTTCAAGGGTTAAAACTGCAAAAAGATTACAGTCTTGCTAGTCTGGTGATCAAATCCCTGTATCCAAGCATTCCGATTGACGAAGCTCTAGACCAGATTGCTATGAACGAGGAGTTCCCACATTACTTCAACGACCTCTGAGAACACTGTCTCAAAAACACATACTTTTCCTTTGAAAATAACTTGTACCGACAGACAGATGGTGTTCCCATGGGATCTTCGCTATCACCAGTCATTGCAAACCTTTTTATAAAATATTTTGAAATAGAAGCCCTAAAAAAACCATTCCTCTGGACACGTTACGTGGATGACATCTTCATCATATGGCCACGCGAAAGATCCAACCTAGACATATTCTTAGAAGAACTAAACAGCATTCATCACCGCATTCAGTTCACATTGGAGGTCGAAGTTAACAAGCAGCTCCTTTTCCTTGACCTTCTAATCACCAAAAACAACGACCTATGCATTGATTATACGGTCTACAGAAAACCCACACACACAAACAGATACCTGAACGCCGAATCACACCATCATCCATCACAGTTACAATCCGTCGCCAACACACTGATCCCAGATCTTTGCGACTAACCAAATCCACGAACCGCTAAGAAGAACTCAACAATATCACAACAGCGCTAAAACAAAACAACTACAAAGAACACAATAGTAAAAAGGCCATAAAACAGAACAAAAAAGCAATAGCAGAGAAAAACGAAGATGACAAATCCAAACCAAAAACCACACTGCCATACATAAAATATGTAACAGGCGTAATTGGAAGAATTCTAAAGAAGCATGACATATGCACAATTTACAAGCCACAAACAACAATACACAAATTATTGGGCAATTCCAAAGATCATTGGAAAACCAGGGATTGTACAGCATCCCATGTAGAAACTGTGAAAAATAATACATCGGCCAAACAAACAGAAGATTCTCTACCAGAGTTCAAGAACATAAAAATAACATAAAGAACAAGCAAGCCACATCAGCTTTATTCCAACATCATCAGGAGACAGGACACACTATAAATTTCTAGGGAACTAAACAGCTGAGATGTTGGCGAAACACTTTTAACAAAAGTAGCTTATTCTACAATATTTCAACAGGTAAGAAACAGTTAAAGTAAAAGATAAAACGTTCTGATGCTGAACAACCCATTCGATTGAGCTTAAGAACAACCAAAATTTTACAAATATAATACAAGGTGTCTCTAAAAGGCCTATACCAAAACGCTAGCGCAAATTCCTGAGGCAGAAATAAGAGGATCTAGCCCAATTACCAACTAACTCTCATACCGCGATTGCTCGTATTAATATAAAGTTTGCCGTGACATTTTGGCAAAAATCCTGATTTATCCAATTCAACTTATTTTGCAACCAAAGATCGAGGGTCTACGTAATGGAATTTGTCAAATTTTATTCTTCACCCAAAAAGCACCTAGTCATGGTTCTACGTACGAAACATTTCTTTCCGGGCCTACTTATTAACCGACTTCTAAAAGGAGGTTCTCAATTGGTCGACTATGTATTTGTTTTTATGTATGTACACCGATTACTCCGAAACGGCGGCACTGATTTTAATGAAATTTTTTACGTTATGTTCAGGAAGTTACTGCGGTGGTCCCATTTTTTTTTAACGAAATTGGTGCAGTAAAATCCAAGATGGCGCTGACAATATGGCGACCAAAAAAATTAACTTTGTCCGATTTTCTCCAAAATTGGTATGGGGGAATTTTCGGGATCGTACACAACGAATCAAAATTATTTTTAAAAAATTCAAGATGGCGTATCCAATATGGCGGACAAAACGATTTAATTTCGTCCGATTTTCTCCAAAATTGGTGTGGGGAAGCTTTCGGGGTCGCACATAACGAATCCAAAATATTTTTTAAAAATTCAATATGGCGGACAAAGAATCAGTTTTGTCCGATTTTCTCCAAAATTTGTACTGGAGAGTTTTCGGGATCGCACATAACGAATCTAAAATCATTTTCAGAAAATTCAATATGGTGGACGAAAAAATCAATTAGTTCGATTTTCTCCAAAATTGGTATGGAGGAGTTTTCGGGGTCGCACATAACGAATCTGAAATTATTTTTTAGAAATTCAATATAGCGGACGAAAAAACCAATTTTGTCCGATTTTTTCCAAAATTGCTTTGGGGAAGTTTTCGGGGTCGCATATAACAAATCTCAAATTATTTTTAAAAAATTCGATATGGCGTATCCAATATAGCGGATAAAAAATTAATTTTGTCCGATTTTTTTTTCAAAATGGATATGAGGGAGTTTTTGGGATCGCAAATTACGAATCTGAAATTCTTTAAAAAAAATTAAATATGACGGATCCAAGATGGCGGATTAAAGATTCCACATCTTTCGATTTTGTCTAAAATCGGTATTGCGGGATTTTTGTTAGTGTTAATTACGAATTTAAAATATTTTTTAAAAAACTCAATCTGGCGGATTCAATATGGCGTCCTAAAAATTTTACGATGTAATATGAGAGACTAAATATTGTACATTTTCGGATGTTGTCTAAAATTGATATTACGGGATTCTTGGGGCGTATACAAACTCAATATGCAATACAAAATATATCGGGCTAAGAAATTTACGCCACAAGTTCTTTAAATATCGATATTGGAAGGTTTTGAGGCCTATTTTACCAACCTAAAATTAATTTGAAATTCAAAATAATGGATTTACAATGACTGATTAAATAGTTGTTTAACACAATTTCACTGATAGTTGGAGCACTCTAAGAATCAAAGAATTTTTATTGGTTCATTTTAAGCTGATTTACAACTTTGGATAAAATGGGTACTTCTTTGCCACCTTGGAGTCATTGCGAGGTACATTTATCTCGATTAATACTTAGTTCAAATAATTTTTGGACATCATAATGAATTCAAAACTAAAAATCGAAAAATAAAATTTTTATAAAAAAATTGAACCGACTTCTAAAAGTGCGCTAGAAAGTGAAAAATATAAATTTTTATATGAAATTGAAATTTTTGAAGTCGGCGCCAAATTATTTCTAAATGAAATAAATAACTGCTAATATATACAAATTATGGTAAGAAAACAATTACAAATAAAGTATTTTTAATCTGTTCATGCGAATCAAATTTTGTCAGGTATTAATTTGACGACGACTTCAAAAATTTCAATTTCATATAAAAATTTCAGTTATTTTTCACTTTTTAGTTCACTTTTAGAAGTCGGTTTATTTTTTTTATAAAAATTTTATCCTCAGAAATTTGAGCTAGCGTTTTGTATAGATTTTTTATATATATAAAACTTTCCAATTATTTATTTCATAATAGGTTAAGTTTTAACAAAAAAGGAGAAGAAATCAACTGCTGTCGTACTTGTCATTTCACTTCGATTCAGTTTTTAACGTGAAAAAATGTTTTCCATCCGATATACGTTGAAATGTTGCTTCCGATCGAAATTTTAATCAGAACCGTTTACTACGTGAATCTCAAGTGGATGTAACTGCATCGGATCCGAATGTTACGCTAGAAACAAGGTCAGCGACTGGAAAACTCAAAATCTAACAAATCGAAATGTAAAAATTCTCATTTATTTTCTCGAATTGCCAATTTATTTTTAAATTTTTATTCCGCGCCGCGGAATTTGTATAAAAATCTCGCCGATAGGATCTGTTCACGATCAACGAGCCGAAAATTTTAAAAGAATCTTTTATTTTTTCAATAAATTTAAAAACGTTTACGAAAGATAAACGATAAAATAAATAAAATCAATCGTCGTAAGTCGGCAGTTTGAGATCAGTTCGGAATTTTGAAACGGTTAAATACTAATTTATTTTAAATATGTATTGGAAAAATATACAGGAAATTTAAATTTGGGTTTGTTCAAACGTGGAAAGCATAAAACCGGCTCGGGTTTTTATTGAATTTATGTGTGCCGCTAATTATTTTAATAAAGTAAACCATTTAAAATAAACAATTTAATGTATATTCTTGAATTATTTGTTGTTAAAATTTCTATGTTAATTATTTACATATATACAATGTATTTAAGGAAACATATGCACCGCTCCGATGAATATTATCTTCATCTAAAAATAGTACAAAAAAACTTACGAACATGATTTCGCTGACGGTTTGTTACCGAGGTACGGAGTGATTTGCGGAAACAATTGGTATTTTTGAAGCTTGACCCTCTGAAGTCATATATGGCATGTTCCACGTCAACCGGGCGAATTGAGACAAAAATTAAAGAGCTTAAAAAACGCGCGATAGTTCAGAATAATCGTCTTGATACGCATTTTTAACCGACTTCTAAAAGAAGGAGATTCTCAATTCTTCGACTATGTATGTTTTTTTTTTTATGTATGTACACCGATTACTCTGGAACGGCCGCACCGATTTGAATAAAATTTTTTACGTTATGTTCAGGAAGTTACTGCGGTGGTCCCATATTTTTTTAGACGAAATTGGTGCAGTAATATCCAAGAAGGCGCTAACAATATGGCTACCAAAAAAAAATTAATTTTGTTTGATTTTCTCTAAAATTGGTATGGGAGAATTTTTAGGGTCGTACACAACAAAATCTGAAATTATTTTTAAAAAATTCAGTATGGCGGATTAAAGATTCTACATCTCCCGATCTTGTCTAAAATCAGTATTAGGGTATTTTTGTTAATGTTAATTATGAATTTAAAATATTTTTTGAAAAACTCAATCTGGCAGATTCTATATGGTGTCCTAAAAATTTTACATTTTTCGATTTTCTCCCAAATTGATATAGGGGGTTCTTGAGGGTGTAAATTATGAATTTAAAAGTATTTTTTTGGGATTCAATATGGCAAATCCAAGATAGCGGAATAAAAATTTTACATTTTTCGGTTTTGTTCAAAGGTGGGACTGAATCGTTTTTGAGGATGTAAATAGCGAATATAAGTCTAGAAATTTTAAATTTCCGGATTTCATTTTCATTTCAAAATTGGTACTAGGGGGCTTTAAAGGGTTTAGATTTAGATTAGATTAGGACTTAAAATCATCTTTTTGAAATTCAATATAGCGGATGCAATATGGTGGATTGAAAATTTTACCTTATTTGCATTTTTTCAGATTTGGTATTAGAGGGTTTTCGGGGTCGAGTATTACGAAAATGAAGTAAAGTTTTTTCAACTATTAGGTTGATAAGATACAATATGAGGGACAGAAAATTTGACATATTCCGATTTTGTCTAAAATTGATCTTGTGGGTTTCTTGAGGTGTATACAAACTCAATATGCAATATAAAATATATCGAGCTAAGAAATTTACATCGATATTGGAAGGTTTTGGGGCGTATATTACCAATCTAAAATTAATTTGAAATTTAAGATTGTGGATTTACTATGACAGACTAAATATTTGTTTGACACAATTTTACTGGTATTTGGAAAACTCTAAGAACCAAAGAATATTTAGTGGTTCATTTTAGGGTAATTTACAACTTTGGATAAAATGGGTAGTTTTTTTGCCACCTTGGAGTCATGGCTAGGTACACTAATCTCGATATATGATATGGATATAAAGGCTGTTCTTGAAGAACTTCATGTACTATTGTTTTCGACGTATTAAACTGCGCTAATAATTTTTGAATGCTCTTGAAGGAGTGTCATCTACAGTATTCAAAATATATTCCTCTAATTGCGGCCTACGTACTTTTCTTCCCCGATCAGCATGAGTACTTCTTTTCCCAAAATATCCTAAAATTAGGAAGAAATTTAATAATATTATCTGGATGGAATCGCCAACCATTCTATCTTTTATCGAAATACGCCAAATATATGACGTAAGTAAGATGTTTTTTCGAAAATGGTTAAGATTAACGACATGAATGAAGATCACTTAATTTTAAGTCAATAGTTAAAGGTTAAGACGTAGAAATTATGCTCCTATAGTCATGATGTCACGCTAGTCCGCCCCTGCAGCTGTGAGTAAATCACAACATTTTCTTAAATTGAACGGACTTCTATACAAGTGCGCTAAAAAGTGAAAAATAACTATAAATTTTTATATGAAATTGAACTTTGTGAAGTCGGCGCCAAATTATTTGTAAATGAAATAAATAACTACTAATATATACAAATTATGGTAAGAAAGCAATTACAAATAAAGTATTTTTAATCTGTTTATGCAAATCTCATTTTGTCAGGTTTTAGTTTGGCGCCGACCTCAAAAAGTTCAATTTCATATAAAAATTTATAGTTATTTTTTACTTTTTAGTGCACTTTTAGAAGTCGGTTCAATTTTTTACTTGGTTTTAGCGAAATAAGGGTATAATCAGCCATATGCTGATTTTAACAAAAATTAAGGGCTTTAAAATATATGCCTCGGCGCCCAAAATGTTCCCCGGAATACCACACAACGTCGTTAAGCTATTTGAAATTTTTCGGTTTCCTGCAATCCGCAGGATAATTGGCAAAATTCGAACCTACAAGTACAAATTTGCGACCTACGAACATATGATCCAGGGCTCAAAATGTACCTAAGAATAACTACTTTCAAACTTCTTTCGACGCGTTAAAAATTATGAAAATAGCACCAATTTTAGCGAATTTGCAGAATTATCAGTACAACGCGACTGCCAACAAAAATTAATGTCCTTAAAATGTATGGCTCGAGGCTCATAATCGCCGTAGGAAAACACTTTAAAACGTCTACTTAGACCTTGAGGATTTGGGAGCTTGAGTTTGTGGTCATGGAGATTTCTCGTCCAGCTCGCTTGTCTGCTGTCTTAGGTAGGACTCGCTGTCTTCCTGGGTATGTTGACGAATTCGCTAAAACCCGCATCATATCAAAGCCGCTATTTCAATAAATTTAAATGGTCCAGAGAAAGTTTGAAAACGGGAATTCCTTGGAACATTTTGAGCCCTGGGGCTTTTATTTTAAGGACATTAATTTTTGATTGTAGGCCCAAATTATGCTTATTATCCTTAGAATTTGCTGGAAACTGCACCATTTTGGAACCATCATTTTGAAAAATTTCAAACAACATGTGAAAGTCGTTTTTTTGCGAACATTTCTATATATATATATATATATATATATATATATATATATATATATATATATATCTTAACAGATCAACAACACAAAAAAAAATTCAATTTGACACGGACCACACCGAGTAACTATCATGGCTGTATTCTTGTGAGTAAATTATCACTGATCAAAGTGAAAAAAGTGAAACTGATAACTTCATGTTCTTTTGAATATGCATTTACTTGTCATTGGGTCGAAGTGATCATGATTACTTCAAGTGACAGAACTGAAAGTAATAATTACTCAAAAAAATACACCTCATAATAAAAGCGACGTTGTCAATTTTGAAAAAAATTCAAAATGTTCTGACCTTCTTTCCACAGAAATGGTTTCATTTTGGATATATGTTTTAAAGAACTTTTTTGTTCAAAATAATGTGTAGAATCGTTAATAAAATTAAGGAAAATTATTGCTCTATCATCCAGAGTGCAGTCGTTGTAGCATCCGCGTAGCACGACTACTTATACTTTTAAAACCCCTGTATAAAGTCCTCGACGTAATTATTTTAGTCGTTGCTGAACAAGAGCCTTGGTCGTCAAAAAAAAACTGAAATTCATTACAGACCATTCTAAGCACGGTGTAAATCTAGAGGTTCAATATTATGACTGAAAAATATACTGCCTCTTATTTTGATGAAAATGACGGATTAAAAATCTTATCATCCTCTATTCCGACCAAAATTAATATTTTTATGATGGCAGATTAAAAATCTGCAATCAGATGTTAAAAATTAAAAGTGATTTATTTAATATATCGGACTAAAGGTTACCGTACTCGAACTATGCCAATTTTTTCATAAAATTATTCGACCTCGCAAATTTTAATAGCATATAAATGTTAGGTTAACAAAGGTTAAAAAATTTAATATGCAAAATCACAGGTATGACGTAAATAGATTGCGTAAGGAGCCACGGACTGCTGCCCCGAATTTAACATTTTAATGAATATGCATAGACGTAACTTTTATTTAATTCAAACCGACAATGAGGCAAAAAATTATTTATATTTCTATTGAAACTATTGAAAGCCATAAATTTACTCTATTCAATCGTTGCCTCATTCTGTACAAAGGTTCAGCTATATATTATTTGGAATTTTTTAAAATTGAATGATAAACGGGTACATCTGACAATTATTCTTTTTGGAACCACCCGAATACTATTCTGCAAGTTCAGCCAATGGCACTTGTTAACATTCAAATAAAAGCCCGGAAAAAAGCAATTTTTTATTAAAACCGACGCGATAAAAAAATTACCAAATTGTCCTATTACAGCAGTTTAACAAAGGCATCTAAATTATTGGACTTTGTGCGGCGAGCTAAATATATAAGTGGAATTAAAAAAGTATAATTTACCATATATAATTGCTAGATATACAGGGTGTTCGGATAATGCATCAGGATACTTGGAGAAGTGATTCTATATGGTAAAATAAAGTCGAAAACTCAATATTTCTCGAGTTACAGCCTGTTAAAGTTACATCTTTTTTTTCTTATTTTTAACATCTTGGGGTTAGTTTTTACCTTACCAAGTTGGTATTTGGCAGAAAGTTTACTCTTTATGACTTCTATCATTTTGTTACAAAAATATTTTTATAGTGTGCCATCAGAGGTCACTTTACCTGTAATTCAAATTTTATTTTTCACATATCTTTTTGTTTTGACAATTATGGGTAAAAAGGATTTGTCATTTTAAAGACAAACGAATGCTTAATAAAAAAAACTACTTCTTATTTGTGTCGATAAACCACACCGTTTATGCTAAAATTAAAATTAAAGTTTTTATTACCAATTAAATCAGTTTTTCACATGGTAAATTTAGGTAAATCTGACAAATATTTAGGAAAAGTTTTATGTGATAAAAAATAGTTAATAACTAAAATATTCTTTGTATTTGAGTAAACCTGAAATTAATAAAAACCTTAAATTTAACACAGTATTAAATTATTTACAAAATAGCTTATGAATATTCAAATATTGAATATCGCGACATGTATTTTTGCTATGGGAGAGCAAATAAAAATGCAGAAAAGGCAAACCAGGTGTATCTGAAAAAATATCCTGAAAGAATTATCCCATGGGTCCAAACTCTCACCAGCGTTCATCAAGGGCTGGGCGAAATTGGAGCATTCAAAAATAATTTTAATGGTAAAGGAAGGCCAAGAACGGTTAAAAGCGTTCAAATGGAAGAAAGGATTCTTGAAAGGATGGAAGTCAACCCAGGTATTGGTACTAGGAAGATAGGTTTAGACGAGGGAATTGTCAATTCTACAGCTTGGGAAGTCTTTCATGCACTTTTCATATACAAACCCTCTGTGAGGGTAATAAACAATTGTGACTTAACATATGCAATCAAATTTTAGAAAATTACAAACAAAATCATCAGTTCAATACAGTCATAATATTCACCGATGAAGCTACAGTTATACGTGATGGTATTACCAATTTCCATAACCCCCATCAGTACTCTTATGAAAACCCTCATGTTATTATGGAACGGCAACATCAGTGCCAATTCTTTCTAAATCTAAGGGGCGGAATTATACGAGACCAATTTGTAGGACCTCATTTTTCTGATGGGCCGTTAAATGAGGATGCTTATTTAAATTTTTTTGGGGAATGATCTTCCGCAATTGTTGGAAAATGTTCCCATTGAAACAAGACTAACTCTTTGACTGTTTCAAGATGGTGCTCCACCTTATTTTAATTTGATATTGTAAAAGTACCTCAACTAAACATTCCATGACAGATGGATAGGACGAAGCGGACTAATACTTGGGGCGCCACGCCCTTGTGATATCAATCCAAGGGTTTTTTTCTGGGGGAAATTTAAAAACTCTCGTGCTTAAAACTCCCATCAACGATATTTACAAGTTATACAAAATATCGTTGGAATTTTTTTTAGAGTTCGACAGCACTTTTTAGAAATTATCAGAAAATGCATAGAAATCAATGAAGGTCATTTTAAAAACCTATCATATTATTATTTTTTTAAAACATTTTTTTTTGTTATATTCTTTTTTCTTTTTTAAAATATTATTTTTTTTGTGAGAAAGGGTCTAGCCGATTAGGAGGGTTAAAACTGCCTCCTAGGTAATAAAAAATAAAAAACACCCAGTTATTCTGCATTAAGAAGTACCCACACAAAAAAATTTTTAGCCACTTTTATCGTCACATAACCTCAAAAAAATAAAATAAAACGTCTTTTTTCGTTTTTTGACGATATCTTAGGTTCTAATGGTCGTAGAAACTTCTTTTTTTTTTCATTTTGTAGGTTTTTATTGCCTACAACAAGATATTTTTGACAAAAATTTTTGCGCGAAATTCAATTTTTTATGGGTGTTCTAAAATTTTTAAATTCAATAAATTAAAAACTAAGACAATAGCAAGACCGAAAAAAAGTGTATGGTTTTTTAAGCACTAAACTATGTCCATGAATTTTTTTAGACTTTTAAAAATTGTGAAACATAGTCAAAATTGAAAAATACGGCATTTTTTCGCATTTTTATCGAGTTTGGAAGCATGGAATTTTCTTATAAATCCTCAATTGTCTTAAAATTATGTATATATATATATATATATATATATATATATATATATATATATATATATATATATATATATATATATATATATATTGTATTACTTAATGATGGTTTTTCCCTTGAAGTCATGATTAATTAACATGATTAACACAAGGCTAAGATAATTTCAGGTTATTTTTTATACTAATACTTGGTCATACCTTGTAATTTTTTTTTAAATACAAAGTAACATAGAAATAAATCATTTCAGTTCATGAAAAAGTTAAAAATACACCTAATTATTAAGAAGTATTATTACTATTTTAAACAGCAAAACCTTGTTTCATAAAATGCTTATTTATATATATATATATATATATATATATATATATATATATATATATATATATATACACAAACATAGTTTTAAGACAACTGAGGATTAATAAGAAAATTCCATGCTTCAAAACTCGATAAAAATGCGAAAAATACTAATAAATATGTTTTTTTGCGATTTTGCGATTTAAAATGGTATGTCCCTTTTTCCAATAACTGTTAAAAAGATATGTGAAAAGTGATATTCTTGCCACCTCTGGTGGCACAGTAGAGAACCATTTTTATAACAGAATGATAGAAGTCATTAAGGGTAATCGCTGTGCCAAACATCAACTGAATAAGTTAAAAACTAACATCAAAACATTAAAAATAAAAAAAGAAATTGAACTTTCACACGCTGTAACTCGAAATGTATGGAGTTTTCGATTTTTTTGTTATGTGACTTACTACCTTTAGTATACTATGTTTCAAAATATCCTGATGCATTATTCGATCATATAACAAATGATACGATACTACAAAAAATACAAAGTAATATTAAAAAACAAGTGAAAGACCTTGAATACATGCCAATTAACAAATATAAACTGCAACCATTTATTACGCAAAGAAAGTTTGATGACGACAAAGGACCCGGAGACGCTATATATCATAACTAAAAAATTGAAGGTAATTGCATATCACCTGTTGCTCATTTGCGAGCTGGCGTCACCAAAATTACGTGGTCCATATTGAATACCAACATCCACTGGAAGTAAGGACCAACAGAAAAAGAAGATTTATTTCATCGGGAATTGGTTCTTTTCATATGGAATTGGGAAAACTCTTCCAAAAAATTTCTGTCTTTTCTCATTAAGTTCATTCATTCATTTCGATATGCGATATAAATGTATTTGAAAAATATCGATACGGTATACCGAGACTTTTAGACCCACGTTCTTAATTTGAATTTAAATAAAATGGCTACAGGAACGGTTTTACCAACAAACAAAAAAAATTTAGCTGGTGATTCTTGAACATCTTGAGTTCCATCAAAATCACAATTTTCTAAAATTTTTAATGTTGCCAAAGTGAAAGAGACAGTGACGGCTTGTCACTGTTTAGACAGGTAGTGCCAATGCGTGTGACAAAATGTAGAATCATTATTCCCTTACCTTTACGGTATGAAAAATTTAGCTATATTTTTATGTTCATCTTAGCAAGCATAGTAAACCTAAAACATTATTTATGTATATCTTGGATATTTCATGAGTCTTTAATTTACCCCAAATATGAACAAGATGATCTTTTTGCGACCAAACAACACACATAAAAAGCAAAACATTTTATGTATTTCCTCATACCCGCATAATCAATTTTTATTACATATATTTCTATTAAATTTACTCCAGCGAGTTTTTCTCACTTTCACTTTGTTTTTCAATTTTTAACTCTGATGATTTAATTATTTTGCTCTAAGTTTTTCGTCCAAAAGAGGGCGCTCTAAAAGAGTTCTTCAAAAAACCAACTTTGTTCATAGTCATAGCGGCAAATAAAACGATTTTTAGGAATAAAATAAAATACAAACCGACTTCGAAGAAATCAAATTGTATAATTAACTCTGTAAATACACAATGAATAACACAAACTAAATTTAAAGAATTTTTTAGAACAGCCAAATGTAAATATTATAATCACGAACATCGAAATAAAAAAAAAAACTAATGTCACTTGGCACACTGTAGCAACCGTACCCTTTATTAGATTTATTTAGTCATTTAGCGCCTAGTGCAAATTTCGTTGACCTTTAAAGGTATGGGCATACGAAAAATATTAACACATAATTTCATCTTTCTTACTCACATATAAGCCCTGTAAGATTGGCGTCTTTTCACTGTGTATATCAGTGAATGGCACAAGTTCCGATTCCATATTACCGCTTATAGAGAATATTAAGCTATGCCCTGTTGCCAGACGTCCAAATAATTAAAGTAAACATAATTAAAAAAATGTTTAAAAAAAAATTAAAGAAAACCCACTTTGTTAGCCGCCAATGAACAGAAGCGTGATTTTTATGATTTTAACGAACAATGAACAAATTTAACAATAAAAAAGGGAAAAACGCAAATAAGTTATTGATAATCTAACATTCAAAGTACATATATTTTAAAAAGACATGTCTCAAATCCCCAAAATACAAAAAAATGGTTAATTATAACGTGATATAGTCTAACTACATAATATAATTACCAAAAATACTAAACATATTATAGGTGTTTCAATTAGTAATGTCGATATTTTCGCAAAATTTGAGCATTTATTTCCATGACAAAATGAATTAAGTCAGTAATCAAAGTATTGGCCATCGTTAGCTATGACTTTTTCCCTTCTTTCTATCAAAGAATGGATTCTACGCCAAAGAAACTCTTCGTCTTTTGAGGTCAACCAATTATCAAGCCAAATTTTCACTTCTTCGTAAGAATATAAATGGTAGTCCGAAGGAGCTAAGTCCGGTGAATATGACGGATAGTGTAGGATCTCCCACGTTTTTCAAATAGTTTTTTACATATTTTGCAACATGGGGTCCAGCTTTGTCATGTTAAAGAATGATTTTATCGTACCTTTGTTGTCTGTATTGATTGCCATTAATTGTTTCACCAGATTTTAGCAGTTTGTAATGCACAGCTTCTTGATCATCTCACCAAATACACAACAGAGCCTTTTTTCCTTTATATTGCGCACTAGTTGTGATGTTAAAGGCTGGCCTGGATCTACACATAATTTTTTGCGCTTCGGGTTGTCAAAATAGATCCACTTTTCATCACAACTCGATTCAAAAACGCTTTTCTTTTCTGTCTGGCATTCAAAATTTCACAAGTGATTTTTCATCTTTCAATGTATCTTTCCTTTAGTTCATACGGAATCCTTTTTCCTTTTTTGTGAATCTTGCTCAATGCGTGTAGACATTCGGAAATAGTAGATTGAGAAAAATTCAATGCTGCTGCCAAATGTTTTAACGTTTGGGTTGAATCCTTCATCCAATAATTCTTGCAAATCTGCATCTTCAAACTTTTTCAGCTGGCTTGAACTCTCCTTGTCTTTTACATCAAAATCATCACTTTTGAACGGTTTAAGCCATCATTCACAAGTTTTTTTTGAGTTAAAACATTCTCACCATAAGTTTGAACTAATAATCGATAACTTTCAGTAGATGTTTTCTTTAAATGAAAGAAGGTTATTAAACTTCCCCACAAAACGTATTTTCCCGGTACAAACTTCGACATTTTCAAGCCTATAAAAAACTACGTTCTTTGCAAAACTACAATTGATAACAAACTGGCTTTTAATGGCATATGTTAACAATTCAAAATACCATAGATGTCATTAGCATATACCAACAAATGTATTAGTGACGTTATCTCTTAGTAAAATCAACATTATTAACTGAAACACCTATTATTATTATTTTAAATCAATAAAAATGATTACAAAATTATCATATTAATATTATCCAACAAGACTTAACAAAGGCCGCCCTATGGTGTAATAGTAATTCTCGTTGAAATCGATTCATTATAGCGTCCGTCAATATCACAGAAATCCTAGCGAATCCACGAGTGAAGTTGTCATACTCTAGTCAGAGCATTACTTTTCTACCCGATTAAACAATTAATTTTAAACACGTGCTTCGCAAAAATTCGGTTTTCCGAAAAATTAATTATTTTTAATAAAAACATCCGTTCGAGTACTCACCCATCATCTGGATCACAGTCTCTAAATCCCTTGGCAAATGGATTGCTCGCTATTTTTAGTTGTGTTATCTGTAAAATAAATTTGCTATGATAATTTTCTAATCAAATTTAAGTAGAAAAAGAGGGTGTCTACGATATATTGACACGTGAAAGGCCACGTGGGTGTAATTGAAAGTTTCAACGCGTTCAAATTTTTAAATACAGGATACAATATCGGAAAACTAAGGGTGTTAAGTCATGTTAAAAAAGTCTTGTAAATCAAATTAAAATGTTTATTTTGTTTTTAATTCATATTTCATTTATTTTTGGATAGATTGAGTTCAAATTTGGTAGGAAAGTTAATTATAATAAACAGTCTCATCCACATGTAAAACTGTTTTCCTAACTTGCCATCAGAGGACAGTTTCTTAAACCACAAAATTTACTTCTTTTGCAATTTTTTTTAACTTTACAAATATAATAATTTATTATTACTTCACATTTATAAATTTGAACAAAAAATTGAATTCATAATACATCTTTTTGGCAATCATCTTTTTGGGGAATCATATGTTTTAGATCTAATTTTAAAGCGTCTTTCTTTCATTATATTTAGTTTCATCACCTATGTATTTATTAATTTTGCGATGTTAAAAAATGTTTCTTTACTTACCCTATGATTTTGGTAAGCAGTCACGGCAGTAAATGACGTTTCGGGAAAAACGAACGTTCGGAAATTGTCATTGCAATTTTCTTCATTTGTACTTTGCGCGTTCTTCGGAGGTAAATATACTATGTGAAACCTTGGTTGATATCGGTGCATTGAATTTAGGATAATCTGTAACAAAAGATGTAGTAAAGTTATTACTTAGGAAGACCCTTAATTTTAACCAAAAAGCATAGATAGCGCTATTAAGCAATTTAGATTTTTGATCAAAATAGAGACGGTAAAGCGTATATCAAACAATACAATTGTTTACAACCAAAACTGCTATGAATACGTGAAGAAACAACTATACCGTTTTATGCATCACAATAAAATCTGGTACTCCACCACCCACCGTTTCTTTTTTTTAAGGGATTGGTATACTCCAGACTTTTTTTTATATATTTATTCTTACAAATTACATCTTATTTTACCATTGTTGACAATTTAAATCACTTTGTTTCACAAAGACAAACCAATATGGTTAAAATGGTACTGAAAATACAGGTTGGTTGAAAAGTTGTGAAAGCGACACCTATTAACCATTACAGGAATCAAAATTTATACGCCATTTTAATATTTTATCTTCTATATGAACACACACAAAAGTTTGTTTCTATCTGTTAATTCATTCTTTGTTTACAAGCCATTTGAAGTTGACGTGTCAATGATTTTTTATACAATGGATAAAACCGAATATCGTGCAGTGATAAAATTCTTTATTTTGGAAGGTTTATCAGCAACAGAAATTCATATAAAAATGGTGAAAGTGTTAAAGGAATTTGCTCCTTCATTTCCAACTGTGCATCGATGGGTTTTAGAGTTTAAACGTGGTCGTACAAGCGTTGAAGGTGAACCACGTAGAAGAGCAAGTCTATGATATTGTTTGTAAAGATCCAAGTGCGACTAAGCGTGAAATTGCTGATACCATAGGTATCTCGGATGAACGAGTACTCTATATTTTACACGAAGAATTACGCTATTCGGAAAGATAGTGCCGCATTGGTTAACAATTTAACAAAATCTGAATTGAAAACAAATTTTTAGCGCAATTTGAAACGTCTAAGCAGAATAAAAACGATTTTGTGCGTCGCTTTGTAACTGTAGATAAGACTTGGATTTACCATCATGATCCTAAACTGAAACAAGAACGTTTACAGTGGACTGAAGCTGGTTGTTTAGCTTCAAAACAGGTCAAATCAGAACGATCGGTAAAAAAGGTTATGGCAATTTTTTGGGATTCAAAAGGGATTTTGTTGATTTATTATCTTGAAAAAGGTACAACAATTAACTCTGAGTATTATTGTAACCTTTTGGACCAGTTGGATAAAAAAAAGTTCGTGAAAAAAGACCCGGCTTACGGAAGAAAAAAATAATTTTTCATCTAGACAATGCACGTCCTCACACAAGTGGTTTGACGATGGCTAAATTTCAAGAATTAAAGTACGAATTGCTTGAACACCCACCGTATTCACCAGATTTGGCTCCCTCCGACTACTACCTCTTCAGAAATTTGAAACAATTTCTTTGTGGAAAGCGTTTTTCGTCGAATGAAGAAGCGATTGCAGCCGTGAAACTTTATTTTGCAGAGCTTCCGGAAAATCATTACAAAGATGGTATAAAATTATTGGAGGATCGTTGAAATAAGTGTGTTGAAGTAGAGGAAGATTATTTTGAATAAAAAAAACTAATTTCGTTAAAAAATACACATTATTTCATTTTCGCTTTCAAAACTTTTCAACCAACCAGAATGAAATCACATGTGAAATTGTAGCTATTTGGAGGACAAACATTATAGGTAGAAGCCAAAGACTTTTAGCTAAAAACAATTATTTATATTACATATCCCGCGGAGTTAGCAACAAAGCAGTTAGCAACAAAACAGAGACAAGCCTGCGCTTGGCTCTGTTTTAACCTAAAATATCTTTGATGCATTTTTTCCTTCTCCTGCAAATTTATACGTTTTGTAATTATGTGTTTATTTAATTAACTTAGATGTCTAAATCGTTCCAATGAATATATCAGGTGACTAAAATGGAGGAATTTAGATAGTGAGTGTATACGGAACACCTTGTATATTCTATTCTTGACATCTTGCTCATATATGTTCGTACCCCTCTATAGATACAGTACTTCCAAAAATTGAAGTCTTAAGTATTGACTAAAAATCTATCATCCAATCGAAGAAATATATTTTTTTAATTGTCTGTGATAAAATGAATACTTACATGACCGTTATCATCCAACTGATTATTGGTCAGTTTCAACTTATCGAAAGAAACCGTTTGTTTCATCCATTGCGCACCAGTGGCGGGACTATCGGGATGGACGTGTATTCGTGGGGGCGAGACAGGATCGGCTTTACCGGCCACCACCCAACTTGAACTGCAAAATACATTATTTTAAAAATTGAGGAATTAATATAAACAGGGTGTTCAGTAACAACGAGTCATTGATAAGGCAGTTTTACGACTTTAAATTTCAAAATGGTGTAAAAATAAATTTAAAAACTGCGAGTTTCAGTGTGTTACGAGAACATCCTGTACATTATAATCGTAGAAAAAGAATAGTATTACAGTATTATGCTGCTGGCTATGACTCATGAGGATGAAAATTATTGTCTTCTGATGATTTTTTTTTGTTCCAGTACATGAATAGCAAATTACGTGGTCAATCAATTTCTTCGACAGAAAAAATTATTGATACATTCAAAAACCAACTACACAGTGGTTCAAACGAATGCAAAAGTGTATTAATCATAGTGGGGAATATTTTGAAAAACACTAAAGCCATATTTGTGTTTACTGTTATTCTCGAAACATAAACGGCTACCTTTGTGTTATTCAATATTCTAAAACAAGATAGAGTCTAAAAACGTAATTTTTTATAATTTGATCTTTATATTTTAAGTAATAATAAATAAAAAGTTATTATTCTTAGACGTTAAATTCAATTTCTAGTCATTGCTTTTTGCCGTAAAAATACTTTCATTCGACTAACCAGACGTTCAAAGTTATTTAAAAAATTCTTTTAGCCCAAAGGTGGAGTCCTGGTGACTACTTTTTCTGATTAAGGTGTGACCCAAGGTAATTTGGTCTTATTTGTTATTTTTATTTACGTATTTCGTACGTAATAATACATGAAATGATAACAACTTTTGGCTTCCTGTTTTTGAGAGATTACGTCGACTGTACTTCCGCCTACATCATAACTTGATTAAAATTTATTTCTGCTACAAGAAAGAACAATTTATTTGATGCAATTTGTTTTTTTTTGTTAAAGGGTTTGGCAATTTTTGAAATTATATATGTTTTTTAAATGATCCTCACCTGTGAAAAGCGTACCGGTACCTCTTATCGTCGACCGGTACGAAGTCCATCATGAGCATGTACTCAGAATGCAAGTCCAATCCGCATAGTTTTACTTGGAAAGTTGGGAACATCCTCCTACCTGCCTTTGTTACTATCATTTCTGTTCCCAGCGAGTAGAATTCGTCCCAAAGGTGTTTCATTTCCAAAATGGCGCTTGCGTTCGATAAGGCTGGAGAGAGTGAATTTATACTGTAAAATAAACAAGGGATAAGTATTTTCTTATACAGAGTATCCTAAAAAGTATGATTAAAAGTTTGGAGCCATGTAGATTGGTTAAAAATAAAGTCACCACTTCCTATGCTTCCCTTTTCCCTAGCTATTTATTAGCCTTTAAATGTATCAACTGAAGAACGATTTTTAATTAAGAACTGGAAAAAATTTTCGTTATTATTTTAGGAGAGATAATAATAAATAAGGGGGAGACTTGTTTTTTGTTGAAAGGTTATAAATATGTAAAATAAAGATCTCTTTTTCGAAGTTGTGAAAAAGTTGTGTCAAACTTCCAACGAAAAAGCTGGATAGCTCAGAAAATGTTCGTATTATTTATTGTTCTTAATATAATTTTTCATAAGGAAGAACTGGAAAATCGCGTGTAAAAAAAAACTTTTATTTTTAAATTAAAAATACTGGATCTTAAGTGATCGCCGTCACTTGATCAGTTTTTTGGTAATTTGTTTTTAAATTTTCGGAAAACTTTGGAAATTAGTTGTAGATTTCGAAAAGTATTGAAAATGTATGCATCTCGTAATTTATTATAGTATTTGGCTTAACAAAATGTTATAAACAAATGGGAATAACTTCACGAACTTTCATTGCAGAAAATGTACTACATATATATATATATATATATATATATATATATATATATATACAGGATGTTCGAAAAGCGTGAAATTCCCCCGATAAGTTCTTAAATACTAACTTCAGAAAAAATGATCAAAAGAAAAGATTCTAAAATGACCATTATTTTGACTTTGACATTGACCTTCAAGGTAATTTGAAGGTCATTTTTAGAAATTCAAATGGGGACCCCTACTTTTGATTCCAGAAATGGAAAGAGCAGAAAATTATACAATCGGAAATGACCTCGGCTAGGGAGTTAAGGTTAAATACAACTTCTCCCAACAATATCGTTAAATCTTAGAGCTCAGATATTGCCTTAAGTGGTAGTATTTTCAATATTGTCCTGAATATACCTTTAAATTTCAACCCTACAACTTTTGTATCGGTATTTTTTCTTAAAGTAACTATTTACGATATTGTTGGATGAATTCAATTTGACCTTATCCTGGCCTTAAAATTTGAGCTTAACCTCATGACCAAGGTCATATTCGATTGTAAAACTTTCTGCTTTTTTTATTTCCAGATCAAAAGTAGGGTCCTCATTTGACATTAAAAGTCAGGGTCACGATAAAAGTCATTTTTAAAATCTCAATTTCCTACAACATTTCTTTTGGTCATTTTTTCCTGAAGTTAGCAGGGGTTCCAGGATATTGCGGTCATAGGACTGTCTTTTTTTAATTACTGTAACCATGTATCCTTGAATTTAAGAATCAATATCGTATCCAAAAAGTACAGAACTCTTGCTTCTGTTGTCTTTTTGATATTTGCAGGTTTGATCTCGTGTCAAACAAAATGGCTGTTCTGGGATCGAGGAACATGGCTACCGGAGGGTTTGTTAACAAAATTATGTCTACCATTTTTTCACCTCTTTAAGAACAAGACTGCAATTTAGAAACGAGACGCATGAACTAAATACGAAATATTGTCAATTATTATCAGTCCCAAAACACAAGACTGTCATTTTTCGAAAATATATCTCATATCGATCCGCTATACTTCACAATAATTTAATAACTTTCCTTTTCTTCTTCTTCTTCTACCTTCTATAATAGGTCCCTGACCTGTTCCTTCTTCGATTTTCCTCATTCTGGGCTTAAATTATCGCTCCACCTTTTCCGTGGTCGACCTCTACTGCGTGTACCACTAGGCGATTTATCTCGTGCGATCCTTACCAGTCTATCCTCTAGATAACTTTCCTGATGAGATTAAATACTTTAATCCTATACACACACAAAAAAAAAATATATATATATATATATATATATATATATATATATATATATATAAAGATATGCTTTAAGACTGCTAATGGAAGTAAGATTTTAGTCGGTGTGTTTTGGTTTGTTTTTCGAAACGTTTGGTTAGTTACTGGGATTAATTTTTTTATTCTTATCCGTTGACATGTTTTTGTTATTGTTGAACTATTTTAAACTAATATTTAACTTAGTAAATCGTATTAAATTGTTAAAATTTACTAAGATTTTTAAACTTATCTTCTTTATAAATTTTTAGTTTAATATTGTATGTCTTGTTTTTGTGATTTTCCATTTTTAATATTGTATACTTGTAGCATACCCTCTCTAATTTGAGTGACCCCTCGAGGTTGTGCAGAAATAGCTAATCAAAAGTTAAACTTCGCCTCTTGATGGCACATTTGAAGAGATTACTTAAGAATCTTTATATCAAAATAAAAGTCGTTATTATATATATATATATATATATATATATATATATATATATATATATATATATAGAGGCCACCATCAGTTCTCAACGAGTAACGAGACGAACCGCACTTGAAAATGCCAAATGAGATTTTGGCGAAACGTCGTGAAAACGATTTTTTGAACGAACGGATTGAAACCCGGAATAACCAAACTATTCATTCTATCATCCGTGAAAATCTACGATATAACATATATATATATATATATATATATATATATATATATATATATATATATATATATATATATATATATGTATAATAAAATAGAATAAAATATTGGCGAAGCGGACGTGAAAATTTGTCAATCTACATGGTTCTCGTGTTAAAAAGTACGGAGCACTCCAAACTCCGGATCCGACAGATGGCGACAGCGCTGTTTCGTCCTAATATGGGACTCGTCAGGCCACCGCATTCGGTACAAACCATCACCTCGCCTTTGCTTCCTATAAAACTGAGTTTAAAATCAAAAAACAGCAAACAAGACGACAAAGGCGACATCTCGATGGTCCACTTGATAATACAAGAACCACACAAATTAGCAAAGTTTGTAAAAAAAAACCCATATGGTCTCATTCTGTGACCTACCAATTTTTCTGATGATTCGAATTTTTAACTAGCCCGTACGCCTTATTCTTATTTGTTTATAACTTTTTAAATCAATGTAAAATTTAAAATGTTCTAAACCTTATAAATTTTGAAAAAGCATTTTAATTGCTTCGACAAATACTATCAGTAATTATGAATTGCATCGATTTTTATTAATTTTACCAACCTACAACTAATTTCCAAAGTTTTTCAAAACTTTATAAAAAAATTATAGTTGCTGCTAAACTAACGGAGAGATGGCGATCGCTCTTTGAGGATATTCTATTTTGAAAGAGGTAGAAATTCTGAAATTTTCCGCACCTTAACACTTAATATTTGTATTTAAAAGAAAACGTATTTTTTTTCTTTCCGAATTACTTTTCAGTCCTTCGAGAAAATAAGAAACTTGGGAATAGCTTATTCTTTTATAAAATTACAGCACAAATAATTAATAATAAGAATATTTTTTGATCTGACGCTTACTTTTTGAGCTATTCTACTTTTTCGTTGAAGAGCTCGATTTTCTCACACAATTGTTTAATAAAAGGAGTTTTTCACAAATACCAAAAAGGTAAACTTATTTTTCATGATATTTAGGACCTATTCTATAAAAAAAACTAGCCTCCCATCCCCCTTATTTTTCCTGTTTTTGAAGATTTTTGGCTTATCTCGCCTACAGTACATAAATATAGTTGCTTATTGTCTTGCATTAATTGCTGTAAAATGATCAGAAAAGTACTAAATTTTTACAGCTTACTAAAAAATTCCGCCGACATTTCTATGGAAAATATTCTGTTCAGGAATGAGCCTACAAGTCAATTATGGGTACCAGATAGACGAAATCATTTCCATCGAAGATTCATATAAATTCACGCGTGATTTGTAGTAATTTATCAGTTCCTATCACATTTTTGGAATTTTTTGAAAATCTAGATTATTCGCTTTACTTTCGCAATTTGTTAAAAAAAAATTTCGATTAGATTTAATGAGATATTTGACGCGTTTAAACAATAAACAAAAAAAAATGCAAAATAATGATAACGAAGTTCAATGAAATTTATTTGCAATGTCTATGTTAAATAAATTATATACAACGTTTCTGCATACAATGGCAAAAATTTGAACCTGAACAAGTTCAAGTTTAATATTTCGCTAGGCTTATTAAAGAGTTGCGTAATAATTGGGCGTAACATTCTTTATAAATATTAATTTTTCACCATGTTCGGAATATTTTTTAAAAAAGTTTTCACGAAAGTAAAGTAAAAAATCTACCTTTCCAATAGTGTTTCATTGAAGAGTTTTTTTTTATATTTTAAAGACATGCAAGTGAAGGTGTTGGTCTTATTACTTACCTATGATTCTTATTGTGGGTGTTATTTCTATTATTATTTTCCGGACGTTCATTTTCTTGTTCTAATGATAAAGCATCTGCTTCGTCTAGAGGCGAGTAGGCTTTTCTCTCTTTTCCAGCACTTTGAAGACAAGCTGTATGAAAGAAAAAAAGAAGTATATAATAATAATTAGTTATGATAAAATGCATGGTATAAATTTGAGGTCTGTTCTGATTGAAAAATCTTTTTTTTATAATTATTTACTTCTTAAAATATGTTGCATATTATGAATTTTTTCAGTGTATTATCTATTTAGCTATTTAACAAAGAATACGAAAATGAGAAACAGTTTTAATGGTTCATTTATTTGAATTTTTTCGTATATAAAAATTGATTCTTGCATTTTTTAAGGCTTTTTGATAGTCTTGATATCCCATCCAAATTGGTATTCGGTATTCTGTTGTTTTTTCTATTCAATTGTTTACGGTCTGTAGATGTTCTATGGTACTATAGCCCATGGGTATCCAAGCTTTTTAGCCTAAGGGTCATACGGATTCCTCCACTAAGTCCCGAGGGCCCATTCCGAGCTAGTTGATCATACCAACATGCTGTAGTTTTATATTACGCACACATTTTTGTATTAAGATTAACGAGTGTGCGCTGGAGTGGACTCTGCTCCGCTCGCAATTTCGGCTGATACTTGCGGGCAAGTGTCAAGGACATTCATTCCGTCAGAGATAGCCGATGAGTATGCTGTGCGTCACGTACTGTTACGTCCACTTACGATCATGCTAATAATAGTGACATCTTGCAAAGTGTGAAGAAATTAATTGCAGCGTAGCAAAGCTATAGTAGTACTGAGCCATCTTGTGGGTAGAAGTAGAATTACGCAAAAACATCAAGTATACTTGGTGGGGCTAAATGTACAACGCCATCTTGTAGAGCTAGAGCATGTTCTGGAAAAATTCTTCTGCGTGACCGCTTGTCAGGAAGATTTAAAAATGCGTTCGAGAGTTTTCGAATATATTCTGTGCACCAAGGATGCGTGGTACAAATAAGGGGGACAAATGGTAGTTGGCCAGTTTCAAAATTTGAATTCGAAGCTACCACTGCGATTTGAAAAACGAAATATGGTGCGACTTAGTGAAAATGCGTTTAATTGTGAGTGTTACATTTAAATAATAGTGTCTTAGAGAAAGGTCTATTGCATTTTGTTTACTCAAAACCCATGCTGTTAATAGTATTAATTGGCATTATTCTGATTCAAATTTATATTCCTTTTGTATGGATTTGTATATATATATATAGAAAAGAGACGAAATATAGATAGAATGACTGCAGAATATTTAAAGAGCAAGAAAGATATGAAAATTTCGTGATTGAGTCAATGTGTATAATTTGCAATGAAACAATATCAGTCCTCACAGAATACAATATAATAGTGAAAATGTGTTTAATAGTGAGTGTTACATTTAAATAATAGTGTCTTAGAGAAAGGTCTATTGCATTTTGTTTACTCAAAACCCATGCTGTTAATAATATTATTGGCATTTTTCTGATTCAAATTTATATTCCTTTTGTATGGATTTGTATACAGGGTGTCCAAGATAAGGATCCTAAGCATGGGGATCTCGGAAACAGTTGGAGATACGAGGTCGGTTAAATTAGAGAAAAGTTGCGCAATTTAGTGCTAAATTAAACGCAGTTAAAAAAATTTAAAAATTTCAAACACTTCCGGAGATTTCCGGAAAAAAACGAAATTTGGCAAAATCGTTTTTAATTTTTGCAGGCTTTATTTAAAGAGATATCCGAAAATAAAAGGTAGATTCTCATTGCCACTTTTTATTTTTTATAATTTGGTCTAAACAAAATTTAAATCCGACGTTTCGTTTCTGAGATACCATCATGAACTTTCATTTTTTATATGGAACAAAAAAAAGTATCCCATGTATTTGATAGCATTTTTTATTACAAATTCAACGGTGTATCACACTTGCATATCAAGTGTGTAGTTCATTGGCTTTTATAAAACTGATATACCTTTCTCTCTCGCTCTCACGGAGCTCTTATGGAAAGTACTTGAACTACGTACTCGATATGCAAGGGTGATACACCGTTGAATTTGTAATAAAAAATGCTATCAAATACATGGAATACTTTTTTTTGTTCCATATAAAAAATGAAAGTTCATGATGGTATCTCAGAAATGAAACGTCGGATTTAAATTTTGTTTAGATCAAATTATAAAAAATAGAAAGTGGCAATGAGAATCTACCTTTTATTTTCTGATATCTCTTTAAATAAAGCCTGCAAAAATTAAAAACGATTTTGCCAAATTTCGTTTTTTTCCGGAAATCTCCGGAACTGTTTGAAATTTTTAAATTTTTTTAACTGCGTTTAATTTAGCACTAAATTGCGCAACTTTTCTCTAATTTAACCGACCTCGTATCTCCAACTGTTTCCGAGATCTCCATGCTTAGGATCCTTATCTTGGACACCCTGTATATATATATATATATATATATATATATATATATATATATATATATATATATATATATATATATAGAAAAGAGACGAAATATAGATAGAATGACTGCAGAATATTTAAAGAGCAAGAAAGATATGAAAATTTCGTGATTGAGTCAATGTGTATAATTTGCAATGAAACAATATCAGTCCTCACAGAATACAATATAAAACGTCATTATGAGACTAAACATTCTTAGAATTATTCCAAATTGACTGGACGCCCACGGTTAGAAAAATATGAATCTTTAAAACTTGGGTTGAAATCTCAGCAATGCTGTTTAAGTAAGTGCTGCACAAGAAGCTGTGGCATAGTATAGATTTCTGCTCTCTGGGGCAGATGTAGAAATTGCCGCCCTCCTCCCTTTTACAATAAGAGATAATATGATTATTATGTCAAAGCTGATTTAAAAACTAGAAATTTCAAAGCAACTTGTTACTTTAAAAAAATTATTGTCAATTGAAAATTATAAAAAATATGATTGAAACTATTGAATATGGCGATATAATTAAATCATTTTTAACATCCTTAGCAACCCTTCGATTATATCTGCAAATAAGAAATTCTAGAATTCTCTTAAAAATTTCCCACATTTTATAAAAATTATAAATTTAGACCAATAACGAAAATTTCTAAAATCAACGAAAAAATTAAGGGGAATTGTAATCAAAATTAAATGTTTATTTTTCTAAATTTGCCGCCTCTGGCAAAGTGCCGTGCAGAACAGGTACTCCAATTGCTCCCCCCACGTTACGCCGCTGACAAGAAGCAGCAACTCATGCTAATTTACGCATGGCTCATTCAATAGCGAAACATGGAAAACCATTTAATGAAGGTGAATTAATTAGTGATTGCATGATTGCAGCAGCAGAAGAAATGTGTCTACAAAAAGCTAATTTATTTAAAAACAGCAATTTGTCAGCAAACACCGTGGCTCGAAGAATAGATGATATTGTAGAAAATATATTACTCAATTATCTGGCAAAAATCGACCCTTAAAGTGATTCTCTTTGGCGCTGGATGAGGCAACAGTTGTTTCAAATACTGCTCAGGTTCTCCCTTTTATTCGAGGGATAAATAAAAATTATAAGGGATATAAGAAGCGTCGTGACGAAGGTATTTTTAAAGGAGTTGAAAATCCTGGTCAGAAAAATAATCTTCAATCGAAAAACTTGAAGTGTATCGATACTGATCGTGGCAAAGGCATATGGGGAAAAGAATGTTGTCGTTGCTCTTGTATCAAAGGCGGTGGTTCAAAACCATTAATTATACATTGCAAATTTTTGATTCCATTGCGAACGACATCAATTCTTAAAAATATCCCTAAATGATTCTCTCCTTTTTAAATTAAATATAAGTCTAATAATTCTCTTCTGTATTAAAAATTCTCTATCTGTATTTGATGCAGCTCCCCAGAGAATTACATGGTAAGACATCGCCGAATATACCAAAGCATAGTATACCTGCAGCAATGTAGTACGTGATAAGTCACGTCGTAAAGTTAAAAGAGCAAAATATGCCCAATTGAGTTTATTAGCAACCTCCCCGATATGCTATTCCCACGTAGTACCGCTATCTACTGTCAGACCCAAAAACTTGCTATAGGAGACACACGAAATTCCTGGAATCGCCAAGTTATTCCTGTTAAAATATACACATTTAGTTTTATCTACCTTTAATATGAGTCTGTTTTTTTCACACCACCTAGACATGTCACTAACGACCTGTTTAATGGATGCTACAAGTTCTTCAGGAGTTGCTTCTGATAGAGCTATTGAGGTATCATCCGCATAGTTCACCACCAGACCCCGAGTTATATAAGAAGGCAAATCATTTATAAATAGAGTAAAAATTAGTGGCCCCACTACGGAACCCTGAACGACACCCATATCAACATCATACTCACTGGACTTGCAGTCATTTAAAAGAACAAACAGTTTTCGATCAGACAAAAAGCTAACAATCCAATCAAGCACACTCATCCTTATACCCAAGTTGGAAAGCTTATATCTAATAAAATTGATGTTGATGCTATCAAAAGCCTTTGAGAGATCAAAGAAAACAGCAGCGACATGACGCCTACCGTCCATCTCCCTTCCCAGATAGCCCACAAACTCTGTCGCTGCCGTTTCCGTTGATCTATCAGACTGAAATCCATGTTGACTCTTAGTTATCAGTTTATACTTGAAAAGATAACTCCTTAGCCTATCATGCATTACACACTCGAACACTTTGTGGTGCTGTTTTCACAAAAACTACGAAAAATGTGCATATTTTCTTAATAATACATCTACATTTTCTGCTTATTTTTTCTGTACGATTGTTTCAAATCAAAATATATAAAACTGTGCTTCCGAAATAACAAACCTATCCTTTTTCCGACGGCTCGCGTCGCGGCGCCTAATTTCGGGCTAATTGTCAGAGTTGCGGGCGTCGGTGCACCTCACGACGCCCTGCATCGGCACCGGGACGCTTCTTCTTCCCGGCGTAAATCAAATAGTCTCATTAGTTAAGCACATAGCACATTTGTAGCACTCGGTTTGATTTATTCCAACCGCGAAACGTATTTATGGGCGATAAAATTGACAACGATGATTTAGTACGCCTTTTGAATTTTTCAGGAAAATTTAAAGAGTTTAATTTAAAACGAATGAAAAATCGTTGCTATTAACTACACGTTATCGTTCTGATATTTAAAATTTTCAGTTTTAACATTTCTTGAAAACTTCTGGAGAAGATTAACGTAACAATATGAACATTTCCAAAAATGGAATTTATCTTTTTCTTGAAGTTTGACTAGTGTTTTGTGTCATTTGTAATGACAACAATAGCTTAGGAAGACCTATGCAAAAAAATTGTTAAAATCGTTAACGGACCTACAGATAATACGTAATTCGTGATACAAAAAGTAGCTCTCATCTAATACAGTCAACATAACAACTCTATTTACAGTCATACGTTAACACGGGCGGCTCCAGAGGGACAATCTGCGTCAATCGGATCGGAGCTATGACCAAAATTTGAAGCAAAAATCGACCAAAAGCTCATTTTAAAGCTTGGAGTGTCTACTTTCAAATACTGAGTGCGCCATTGTAAAATCCAATATGGCGGCTTCAATAGAAAAATCGAGTGTAGCAAAAAAGCTTGTAAAAATAAAAATCCGCAAACCGATCGGGTCGTTATTGGCTCAAATTTTAGCTGATGGACGCCTCTAAAAAGCTGGCGTAGTAGGTTGACAAAATTCAACATGACGGATCCAATATGGCGGTCAAAAATTGAATATGGTGGCCAAATTTTTAGAAATCAACCGATTTGCACCAAATTTGATATACGAGTTTTTTTTTTGGACCGCTGTTCACGAATCCGAGGCGGATCTAATTTGGTGGACGTATGTCTTGCAAATCAACCAATTTGGACCACATTTGACATATGGGATTTCTAGGATTGCCGATTACAAATCTGAGGTCAAATTTCCAAAATCCTCAAGTTCAATATGGCGAATCTAAGATGGCGAACGCATTTTTTGAAAGTCAACCGATTTGTACCAAATTTGATATACGGGGATTTTTGGAGTTGCTGATCACGAATTCGAGGCCCGGTTTATCAAATTCAAAATGTCGGAACCAAGATGGTGGACGACATTTTTGAAAATCAATCGATTTGTATAAAATTTGTTATACGAGGGTTTTTAGGCTTGCTGATTACGAATCCAAGGTCAGACTTTCGAAATTCAAGATGGTGAATCCAATAAAGCGGAAACTCAATAACCCAATTCTCTATATTAGGTTCGTAATCTTAGATTTCGAAAATTCGACTTAGGATTCATCATCAGCGGCCCCAAAAACCTCCGTATACCAAATTGGATGCAAATCGGTTGATTTTCAAAAATTCGGCCACCATATTGGATTTTTGACCGCCATATTGGATCCGCCATATTAAATTTTGTCAACCTACCACGCCAGCTTTTTAGGGGCGTCCATTAGCTAAAATATGAGCCCAAAACGACCCGATTGGTTTGCGAATTTTTATTTTTACAACCTTTTTTTGCTGGACACTCGATTTTTCTACAGCTTCCGGCCACCATATTTGAGCCGCCATATTAGATTTTTCAAAGGCGCACTTGGCATTTGAAAGTAGACGCTCAAAGCTTTAAAATTAGCTCTTGGTCAATTCTTTTGGTTGCTTCTAATTTTGGTCGTAGCTCTGATCCGGTTGACATGGATTATCCCATAAATATATATATATATATATATATATATATATATATATATATATATATATATATACAAAAGTTTCTGGAAATCAAACTGTGTATGTTAAGATAACCCTAAATTTGACCTTAACCTTGACGTTGAAAGTCATATCGAGATCCTAATAATTTTTTTTAATGGGACTCCATGCTTTGAATCCAGAAAATGGAAATAGCGGAAAATTTTTCGGTCGGATTTGAACTTGAAATGACCTTGAAGGTCAAGGTCAAGGCCATTTCAAAGTCATTTATCCAAAGATTCCGAAATGACAGTATATTAGGGATTGTTATAGATTTAGAGAAAATTAGAGCACTGTGGGTTTGGATGAGAGTAAAAAAATTTTACTTTTGAAAATAACCTTCAATGACTCAACTTCTTTGGACCTTGCGGGACATCCACAATGTGAAACTGCGAGAAATCCGCCAAATTAGGACAGTTGGAAGAAATAATTTTTGCACTTCTTTGTTTAAAAAAATTACCTCGAACTTCAATGGCCTTGAACATAGACTTGGAGATAAATTTTGTCAAGGTCATCAAAACTTGTGCATTTCATCTAATACTTGTTGGAGGTACCTTCAACGTTTAATATGCTCAGACAACCACTTAAATTCGTCAAAAACTTCTGGTTGCTTTTTAAACAAACGAGCCTTCCTAGAACAGAACAACAAATTTATAATACCATTTCTGACGTGAAATTTCCCGTTCTTTTCGAATGCTATGTCAAAAATAGGGGTTTCCATTAAATAAAAACTGAACTCGACCTGCACTGACCTTGAAAATTTACCAGAAGGTGAATATAGTCTACGTCACGCTCACTTTTGCATTTTATCTACTTGTTGAAAGTAGCTTCAACGTTTGTTATTCCCGGAAACAAGTTTCAGTTAAAACAAGTTCTTCTTATTTATTTTTCCGTATCGTATAAATTCTTCCAGCTATCCTGGTTTAGTAGATTTTTAGCAGTTTCACATTGCAAATGATCCCCAAAGTTCAAGAAAGGGTCACTGAAAGTCATTTCTAGACTAAAAATTTTTCACTCTCATCCGAACCCCAAGTACCCTAATTTTCCCCTAAGGCTTGAACATTCCCCAATGTCCTGCCATTTCGAAATTTTTTAATATTTCAATTTGATATGGCCTTGATTTTGATTTTCGAGGTCATTTCAAGGTCATATCCGATCATCAAATTTTCCGCTATATTCATTTTTAGAATCGACGTCAAAAGTCCTATTTAAAAAGTTATCATGACCTTCAAGATTACGGTCAAGGTCAAATTTAAGGTCACCTTAACTTAAACGGTTTGATTTCTAGAAACTTTTGTAGAAAAAGTTTTCCTCTTCACTCTTACTTTCCGAATTATTGGTTCATTCAAGGTATGAGGATGTGTCCTTCAAATGACCTCTAGATGTGATTTTACCCCTTATGTTATTCACACCGTTGGATAGGAAATTTTCTCCGTATTTCATTTCTGCAATAAAAAAAGAGGGTTTCCATTTAAAAAAATAATTTTAACCTTCAAATGACTTTGAAAATTCGTCAAGGTGATTAGTACAGCTAAATGCCCTCCTCTGTCCTTAACAATTTTTATCTGAACCATTTTTTTACAAATGACATATTTTAAAGGATATTTTGATTTATAGATTAAAAGGCTCACCCTGTATATATACACCGATATTCTAACTTTTATGTTGGATCTCTCCTTAGTTAAGCATATGAAGCTACATTGTTAAATGATGAGTACCTATCGCCTCTAAAGAGGCATTTGTAAATTCACTACTTTTATCAAACAACGAATGTGTGGATTTGTAAAAATTTTCCAAAAATGCATTTAACGACAGAAAATCGCTTTAGTGGATGTATGCGTGGCAGCAAACTGCTTTGAAAAACTTTTTGAGAAGTGATAATGATTGCAAGCAATCGTGAATTGTCTCATTGTTACCTACCTTCAATTTGTTTCATGGGCGTAACACTCGAACTGTTATAAGTCCAATTATCATTCGAACCGTAACTGAACTGCGAATGATACGACACTGACGAGTTGTCCATTGGCGCACTCACTCCTGAAATTCCACTAACTTTTTGTCCGAACTGTTGTTGGTGGTGCATTTTTTACAAATAGCTGTTTTAATGTTTAAGCACTGAAAAGAACTATTTAACACTATCTAAATCACTTGTTTTAATTGAGTGAAGTGTGTTATTGAAGATCCATTACAGCAGTTCTTATGAATCTGGAACAAAAATTAATAAATAAGTGTTTGGTAGTTTTAACAGTGTGGGGGGGGGGGCGATCGCAAGCATACAAATTCCTATACTCTATTCAAGAACTGGAGAGAGTAATAAAACTGTTACCGAAACCTCCAACGTACCTGCTCCAGTGCCGCAAGCAACTGAGGGCTACCGTAAATCTAATTATATTTAAATATTATAAGCTTTAATAAATTTACTGCAACAATAAAATTTCCGATAGTTCAATTTAATTTCTGTTAGTTAGCAAAATACACCTTACAGTGTGTCCTTAGTGATTTATCTTGTTTGTGCTTGTTTATATATATATATATTTTGAGATTAGTAAGATACCCAAAAGATATGGCTTCCACCTTTATATTTATTCCAAAACCGTTAAACCAAGTCATTTTTTCCTCAACGAAAAACTTATTACGATGAATGTTTATGATGACTTAAGATATCAATATACTTGAAACGCTGTATATCTTTAAAAATTTAGTAATTGTAACGGTTTTTAGTTGCCATACATCAAAAAAAAATGTTCCTCATAAATATAACTAGGGTCGTTCATTTCGATTTTCTGTCCTCCTCTCGGAGTAGAGAAAAATAAGTTATTTTTACAATTGAAACAACATTTATACTTATTTCATAATTTTTAACATGTTTTATTATCTAAAATTTTATAATTCTTCAAAATATCCCATTAATATTTGTATAAAAATATGAACGTTAACACGCTTATCTACTCCGTATCTACTCCAGACATAACATAAATCGGAAAAAACTGATGATTTTCCCTCCTTGTTTCTCTTAATAATAATGAAAGAGATAAAAGATATCACAGGTCAGGAGCAAGGAACGCAAAAGAAAGCCGCTGTTATTTACATAACCTTGCCTCAGACTAACTGTGTCTTTATTTTGTCCTTCTATAATAACGGCAAACAATATTATTAAAGGCATTTTTGTCGACAACGTTGCGATATTTTTATTATATTACGATATAAAATAGTTTAGACACTTTGTGCCGCTATTTAATATTGTAGTGTTTAGTGTTTGTGACTTTAAACATTTGATAGCCTATAAATTTTAGACTATCGTTATTATAATAAAAACACTTTACTAGTGCTTGTTTTTATTGGATTTATTTAGGTTTTCTAACTGGATATGGATGTACATATGGATAATTTTAATCAGCTTGATATACCGGTAAGTAACTAATAAAGAGGTTTTTCTTTCGAAAACGTTAAGCAACATTCTGTAGAGCTTTATGAAAATACACAGTATTTCAAACTCATGTGTACACTATGATTAGTTAATACAGCTTGTACAGAATGTAATTAGAAATATTTAAAATATTATAACAAAGAATAATACAATAGCTGAAAACAAGGGAAACTGTTCCTTGAAACATATGCCTGAAATGCTTAATTTTGGAAGAAAAAAATAACAAGATGAACAAAATAGTACACATGCACAAATTTTTTAGTTATTTTTACAGGGAACGTTTTAGATTTCTAGGTATTTATTGGATTTAGTGAAGATTTAGGAGATTATTAGAGTACTTTAAGGTAGTTTTTGGAAAAGAAAACAAAATCGTAGCTCCATTCTTAGTATAATGTACTCTCTAGTATACAGGATCCTATCATTTTTCCAACCTATAATCTATATGAAAGAGGCCACTTTTAGCGACTTACATTTGTGTTTTAGGATATGGAGAATCACCCTTCTTCTTCAAGTATGCAGAGTCCTAAATTCCGCCACATAAGAAGCTGTCCTATAGCCCAAGATTGGATTAAATTTACTCACGATTATGTTAAAAGGAAGCTGCCTAATTGTAATCCTATAGAGGTAAATTTGGGTTATGCTTATTTTTATACCTAACTGTTATTAGTCGCACTTTTTAGAAATTGAATTGTTGATTTTAAAAACAACATAGTTGACTCCAGCCCTACTGTTATTTATTTTCTACTACATAACATTTTTTTGTCATATTTGTTTCTAACTTTTGTTTTTTAAGTGATTCAGAAAGTGTTTAAAATGTTTGTCAGTTTTAGTAAAACATACTTCTGACTACAAAGGAACAATACCCTGAAAATAAAATGTGAAACCTTAGTGACTGCACATTTGTCAATAAAATTATATCAATATACATGTATAAAAATATTAGTAAATTTGTTCACCCAGAACTTCCTTCATCATTAATTTGATGTGCTTTAATTGCTCAGTTGAACTCGTATAACAATTTTTTTTAAGCCAAATCACTATTTTTGATTTTAACTTAAATTTCCACCCATGTGCCGACTTATTCTGATATAATTATACATATTCAGTTGATATGATTATTAAATTCCATTACCCAAGAATCCTGAAAACGTATGACAGTGTAAATTCAAAATTAAACTTCTCCATCTACCAACAACCTCTTGTTCGTAAAATATTAAATGCTATAATTCAGGTAAGCAAGTACCTTAAAAATATTTTGAAAATACGGATAAATCCCATGGAATATATTAACTTCCATTCTTTTCACTTTGTCTTGTTACAGTATTGTTTCATCTAATTAGTTTTTGTTTACTTTTCGTTTCCGGAATATATATTTTTCAAAATTTTATATAGCTGGTATAATTGTCAATAAGAGAAAAATTACTTTTAGAATTCTTAAGTTTAAATCTAGTTTATGTGTCCCCTAATCATTTATCCAAAAATCACTTTAAAAATATTTGTTTATAGTATGAAATATGTACATTTAAAAAATTTTCCTTACAGGCTAATTTACTAATTAAAACAAGTAGCAAGGGAAGATCTGGGTAATCAACTTTATGAATTTTTAAAATTCAAATTAGAAATTAAATTGCAATTTTTTTTTATAAAAATTTAAAACAACTTAGGAAACTGCCCAATGCTTACACTTATCCCATACAACTGTGAGAACTTTCCTAAATGTCCCAATAACGACAATAAAGGAAACAAGAAAAAGGAAGAGACCAAAAACTGAAGATACGCCGGGACAATAAAGGAAACAAGAAAAAGGAAGAGACCAAAAACTGAAGATACGCCGGAAGCAACAAAATTACAAATTAGAGATGAAATATATATGATGTATTCTGAGGGTAAGTATTTCTAAAAAATTTTATATGTTATATTTTATTCTAACTTGTTTTGTTTACATTTTCTAACCCGTCAAGGTGTATGTATAATGAAAATATAAGTTTTAAAAATAAAAAAACCCAAAAAAATATTTGTAATGAATACAAAAAGTAAACCTAATTTTACTAAATTAAATAGAATATCAAGATTTCGTCATTTCTTCATAACAATTTTTTATTTGTGAAGGTACCTCATTAACAGTCTCAATATTGTTGGAACGATTAAAGGCAAAAGAAATATACCATGGAGCAAGGACAAGTCTAGGCATATTACTAAAGCAAATAGGATTTATCTACAGGTAAACAATCATTTACATACAACAAATAAATGTTAGATACAAATATAAAGCAGTTGCAATTGGGTCAAAATAATGACCGTAAAATACTGTCAGATGACAACTTAATTTAAATATTTTTATATCGGTAAATGTAAAATATAAAGCGTTAATTTTTTTGTGTTTTTTATAGGACTTCTTGAGGGAGCAGGATTTTTCACAGGAAACCTGTGTAATTTATTTTTGGAGGATACACATTTCATTTTTATTTATATATTTATATAGGAAGGATGACCCACGTAGAGCTTTAATGGAGAAACCACAAATTCAGAAAATGAGAAGAGACTTTCTTGAACAGTACTTAAAGAACGAAGAAAAAGGGGAAAATAAATTTGAGCCAGTCTTTATAGACGAGACATGGATTTTTCAAAATGGCACCCACAGACGATCATGGCAGGACGATAGCACTCGATCAGTACGAAAAATATCTGGGGAGGGATTTAGGTAATATATCTGTTATTTGCACTTACACAATTTGAATTTTTTTCATCTATAACAGGTTGCAAAAAGCTTTATTTAAATAATCCTTGGATCATTTCCTATTAGCAGGATGTTAAATATTAAATTTTTACTTTAATACTTTATTTCCTGGGGAGATTGAGAAATTTCTTACTTTAATTTCTGTATGTTTTATCAAACAAGTTTGAACTTTTTTAGGAAAAATTTTTACTTAATATGATAAAAATGTTTCCTTAATAAATGAAAGTTAACCAAATAATTTAATTTACATTTTACAAAATAATAATGATCATCTTACTTTGATACAGGCTTTCCAGAAATCCAAAAAAAAAAAAAAATCTTGTGATTTCTTAAGCGGCTTTATAAAAGAATTTGATATAAACATATATCTAAAATATTTCGTTTTCAAAATACAGGGCGTTAAAAATTATGAAAAAAAAATATATTATCAAAATATAAAAACTGCTTACAGGTATTTTGCTGAAACGTGAAGTAAATCTGTATCGCGAAACTAATATTTTTATATTAAAATATGGTACGTCAGTGTTCTTGCCTGAGTTCTCAGGCGAGTCAATGCTTTGCCAATCGAAACTGCTGAAGTGGTATCATGTTTTATTGTGCTAAAAAAAGCCGATTTGAAATAAGTATTATACTTATTTAATTGCACACTCCTCACCCATAATTTGTACAACATAAAGGTGCTTAAAAATAAACCAAAAATGGGTATAATACAGTATATTTTTAACAATACATTATATTTCTAAAAAATAAACAGATGAAATAAATTTTCCAATTTCAAGGCATTAATGACATAAAAATTGAGAAAAATAAATTAATTTTGATATTATCCTTTAACTAAGACCATCAACACATGCAATATTCCGTGTTCTATTTACGTGAAATGAAGATCCCTGAAGATGTTTCGAGCAATCTAGGTAAAAAGTTGCATAACAATTCAAATTTGACTTGGTCTAAACTCAAGAACCACTATTTCTCAATTGACCAAAACCATGAAAGCTTCCGTTGGTTAAGACCAATTTGTGTTTCTGCAAAATATTTCAAATAATTTGTACTGCCACATACTACTCTACTTTTTTTCAGGTACATAGTACTGAATGCAGGAAATGAAAATGGATTCGTTGAAGATGCAATGCTGATTTTTAAATCAAAGTCAAAAACTGGAGATTACCATGGAGGAATGAATTCGGAAAACTTTGAAGCTTGGTTAAAAGATTTTTTGCCAAAACTGGAAACACCTTCTTTAATTGTTTTAGATAATGCTTCCTATCATAGTAGGCAACTTCAAAAATGGCCAACAAAGGGTTGGAACAAGGATGCTATGAAAGCGTGGCTGAAAGAAAAATATATCAACTTTGGAGAAGATGCTACAAAAGATACTTTGTGGTCTTTGATATCTCGGGTACCAAAGCCTGCAAAATGCATTGTAGTAGATGAGCTAATAGAATCTTCTGGACATAAAGTTTTACGCTTGCCTCCATACCATTGCCATTTTAACCCAATTGAAATGGTATGGAGTCAGGCAAAGAGAAATTATGACCAACTGATTCTACAAGTTAAAGAACCAATAGAGGCTTGGAAAAAGGCGTTAGGAACAGTGACAAAACAGAATTGGGCTAACTATGTGGAACACACAAATAATATTATTAAAAAGCAGTGGGAAATTGAAAAGAAAATTCGAGTTCCTTTACAGCCACTTATTATTCATGTTGGTGAGAGTGATAGCGATTCCTCAGAATAAGAGAAGTCATTTTGACCCTTAATCCTCTTTTCAGTTTTTGATAATATGTGGATGTACAGACATTTTTAATAATTTTCTTTTGTGTTTTTTTTAATCTCTTTTGGCATTTTCATACATAAAAATTTCACCACTTCTAAAGTATTCTCATAAAATTCTTTTTTACATATTTTCTAAATTTTTAACTTAAATTTTTTATTGGCATTTTTTAAGCACTTCTTTTCTTTTTCCATTTCTATATAGGATATTTTTTTCTTTTGCCCATGGCATTATATAAAACAAGAAAGAGTATGGTATCATTTTTTTTATATTTATTATATATAAATAATCAATCTTAATTATAATTAGTTCATTTACGATTTCTATTTTTTTATGGCAGTATTATTTTCATATATGTGTTACTCTGTTTCAGTGAACTTGATGCAACATAGGGGCCCTAGATTTTGCCTCAGATCTAGATGCCCCCAACCGAGCCCCTTTCATTATTTTACATGTTTATATGCTTATACATTTATGTGTGAGGATGTTGCATGTGGAATCTTGAAATGAGGTCAATAAAAGACTCAGAGCCATGAGTCGTGCGATGTATTAAATCTTACCTTTTGGGGCACCCATTTTTTTAAATTTGTTTATTTATTTTTAAGAAAACTAGCTATTTAATGAAGAAGAAACTAATTAATTATTTATATTTTTATTCAATATTTTTGTAGCTTGAATACCTTAGTTTTTGCAGTCAAAGATCATAAAGTTACAATAATTTAATATAAAATACTTATCATTTCTAGGATATTGTATATATACCTATAATTTTTGAAAATAGTGTTAGGTATATAAATAAATAATTAATCTTAATTGTAATTAGTTCACTTACGATTTCTATTGTTCCATGTCTGTATTATTTTTTATGCATGTATTACTCTATTTCAGTGAACCTGATGCAATATTGGGGCCTTAGATCTGGATGCCCTGGACCGAACCCCTTTCATTATTTTACACATTTATATGTTTATAAATTTATCTGTGAGGATAGGGCATGAGGAATCTTGAAATGTAGTCAGTAAAAGACTCGAAGCCATGAGTCGTGCGTTGTGTTAACTATTATCTATTGAAGCATACATTTTTTTTAAATTTATGTATTTATTTTTAAGAAAACTAGGCTATTTGATGAAGATGATTAATTATTATATAATTATTTTTATTCAATATTTTTGCAGCTTAACTACTTCATTTATTGCAGTCAGAAATCATAAAGTTAGTCATTAAGTATAAAACACTGAATAATTTCTAGAATATTGTATACTTACCCACTGTTTCTAAGAATACTATTTTTTAGTTCCGATTCTATTAGAATAGTCAATTTATTTTTAGTTTTCAGTTAGACTACCCTAATATTGTTATACCTAACTGGAGTATTATAATAAAAATAGAACTTTATCAACAAATTGCGTATAATTTTTTCTGTTACCGAAATAGTTACCAATAATTTAGAATATAAACGATTTACTTTATAAAATAAATAAATAAAGCTTTTATTGTCATAAATTTCATAGGTGAAACATGCCAACAACATAGGTTCACTTATAAAAGTGAACATACACATAAGCACTCCACACTTGTACCTTCAGACATCAGCCTACTAATCCCAAAATTAAAAAGAGTGTGTTTAAAATTTTTAGTACAATAGTTTCTACAATTTCAAAATTATCAGCTAACAACATATTAAAAAGGCAATGCTTATTAAAGAATGTACTAATACGTAAAGTAAATTATTTTTAGCGGTAGTACATCTCTTAGTGTAGTAATATAAAAGAGGAAATTTTAATCCGCTTTTAAAATCTCTCATACTTAAAATTTCACTTAAAATATCAAACCCATTATAAGCACATAAACTCCTTCATTAAATAGCCCTATACAAATGGGATATAAAATTATCGATATGTCTAAACAGAAGGAAAAACTTCGATTTTAAAATTTTTGTGTATAACATTTTTCTTTTTTAAGGATATTTAGTTTGTGAAACTTGCTTATAAACTATTCGACAAATTTCTTGTTAAAAAAAAAATAGTAGAATGAGCCACTCCGACCCTGTTACAGTTCTCAAAAAAACAATGTCACTAGTTTGATGCATATGTCAAATTTTGACGTAAAGATATACAGCGGTTCAACTATATCTAGATAATAATGTTAAAAGCTCTGTTGAGATGTGTTCCAACATGACGGGAGTTGGAAAATCTACTATGTACCGAATACTGCAGAAGAAAAAAACGACTGGAATTGTTGATACTCTCAAGCCACATTCGATCACAGGCAAACGAAAAATCTCGTTGGAAAAAGAGATGAAAACTGTATATATTTTATTATGAGAAGTAGATCCCAACCGTCGACAGAATTCTAACTAAAATCAATGAAGATCGGAATTTACCTGAAACTAAAAGAACTGAGCTTTGGAAATTACTCATAGAACTTAATTTTTGCTGCGAAAAACCAGATAGGAAATCTATTCTCATAGATCGTCCGGAAACTGTCCGTTGGAGAAGGAAATATCTCTCTCAAGTAAAAGATAGAGTTGCTAGAAATAACACAACTTACAAAATTAGTAATTTAACTGAACTTTTGAAAGATTTTTTGAATAAAGTTACTGCGGAAAATTGGGAAAAAATCCATATAATAAAAGAATAAAACAAAATGTGCAAACTCGATATCATGATCAGTGAGATAGAGGAACCAATTATAATTAATTTGAGCGAAGTCAGCTTCACTAACTTTGATTACGAATTAGATGCGTAGTGTTTACCAGTGTAAACACAATTTATTATTTAAATTTTTGTATTTGTTGTATTTTATTGTTTAATTTGGTTTATATATATTTTTTATTTTTTTATATATTTTTATTTTAATGTGTCCCACTCTTTAATTTTATATATTTAATGCCAATTAACCGTAATTTTTTTATTATTTTATTATTTTATTTGTGTCTTTTTCTAAAGCGTGTAGAATTAACACGTTTATTTTATTGTTTTGGGGCTATCGAATTTCCATATAATAAAATAAATTAAATTAAGATGTCAATGCAATAGAAATAAAAATAAGTAGGTCTAATTTTAACTGTAACATATAAAAATTAATTACATTTGAATCCCTTTTTAGTGTTTAAGTGTAATTCTGTAGATGGTTTAAGAAATAAAAAAACTAAAACTTCAAATGTCCTGAAAATGTTTTTAATTAATAATAAAATGACCGATAGCCCCAAAAAAAAATTAATATATGGACGAATTTATTTTTTTATATATATATGTTTACCTTCCTGTATTTTTGACAATGGGTATTTTGTCAGTATTTAAATTATAACTTAGAATTTTTTGAGAGAAAAAGGGTACGTTTTAATCTGAATGTGCCTAAAACGGTTTCTATGCCAAAATTAAAAATAATAAAAATACAGTTGTGATTTCTGTTAAATATGTCAAAATTTTCTATATTTTCTAATATATGTGAATTATTAAGAAATCATAAAAAATAAAATAATATTATAAAAACTTTTTATTTTAAGTTTATTATGGAAATAATATTCTATGCCATAAAAACTTGGTGATAAAATAAACCTCCTTCCGACGCCTATAACAAGGATTGAAATCTTTTTTAACACTTCACACTTCCAAATATAAATAAATGCTGTTATCCTTAAAATATCTTTTTTTTTATTGTTTTGAACTTATGTATAAATATTATATAAAAATATTTATATCAAATAAAAATAACCGATAGTTTCTTTATCTCAAAATCTATACATGGTGGAAAATTTTCGTTGTTGAATTGGCAATCAGGATGCTTTAAACTCCCACGAACAGCCATTATAATATCAGTCGCAATTTTTTTTTGTATTTGTTAACTAATGTTATTAAAAATATGGTATAAATATTATATAAAAATATTTATATCAAATAAAAATAACTGATAGTTTCTTTATCTCAAAATCTATACTTGGTGGAAAATTTTTGTTGTTGACTTGGCAATCAGGATGCTTTAAACTCCCACGGACAGCCATTATAATATCAGTCGCAATTTTTTTTTTGTATTTGTTAACTAATGTTATTAAAAATATGGTATAAATATTATATAAAAATATTTATATCAAATAAAAATAACTGATAGTTTCTTTATCTCAAAATCTATACATGGTGGAAAATTTTCGTTGTTGAATTGGCAATCAGGATGCTTTAAACTCCCACGAACAGCCATTATAATATCAGTCGCAATTTTTTTTTGTATTTGTTAACTAATGTTATTAAAAATATGGTATAAATATTATATAAAAATATTTATATCAAATAAAAATAACTGATAGTTTCTTTATCTCAAAATCTATACTTGGTGGAAAATTTTTGTTGTTGACTTGGCAATCAGGATGCTTTAAACTCCCACGGACAGCCATTATAATATCAGTCGCAATTTTTTTTTGTATTTGTTACCTAATGTTATTAAAAATATGGGACTGCTACCACTAACCCTTTAAAAAAATAATGTTTTCGGAGGAAATAACAAAAGACATAAATGATACTCAGTGGTGAACCTCACAAAACGATAAGCCAGAAATTTCAAAACAGTTACCAGTAATAAAGCGTCGGCGAAACGTGTATTTAATACATTTATTTGGTTTTGTGCACTCCGATTTAAAAAAAAAATAGATTGGAGATTGAAAAAGATGGAAAATTGATATTTCTATTTAAATTTTACAATAAAAATCGAAATAATGATAAATTATAAGTTTCTGATTTCCAGATGTCTTTTATATTTATGTTTTTTAGCTGCTAAAAATTTTAAATATTTTAGAAACTAAATTATTTGATTGGAAAGTTTATAACATATATCTAGTTTAAGGTAAAGAGTATTTTTTTATGTTCTTAAGCGTTAAATTGTAGTTATTAAGTCATTTGTGATTTTTTTTCGCAAGAAATTTGAAATATTATTTATTTAAATCATGATTTGTATTTAAAAAAATCATTTGATACAAATCAATCCAACCCTGCATTAAATATAGAAATTTATCGAAAATTCAAAAATTGTAGCCACACAATTGATTGATATTAAAATTTACCGCTTTTCCAGTAGCCAACTTACGTAATAAAAAACGATTGCAATAATAAAAAAATTCATTGGAAGTAATAATTTTGTTATTGGCAATCGCGAATGTTTCCAAACGAAGCAAAATACGTATTAATCATCCGCGAGAGTAGATCATTTAAATCGACAAACAAAAATTGATAAACCGCTAAAATTTGATTAAATATTTTCAAAGACACGCGAACAGTTGCACATCATCGCTATGTTAATTTCTACATATCAACGCTTCGGAAAATGATACGAAATTTATAATATCCCAGTTGGCTTGGGACTTATCATTATTACCCACTTGACAATGATAATAATTAATAGGTAGATGAGTGAAGTTGGCTGTAAATAAGAGGAAAATTGGGTGTGCTGACCTGGGACAAGGATTTTCGTATTTCAGTTAGTTTTCCGATTTTATGCTGGAAAATATCGAAGTGTTAGTTATATGGGTATTTTGTTAAAGCATGTTTTCTTTGTTATTTGCGTTAAGTGCGGTGTTGATGATGATGACCTGGTTATCTGTTTAATGAAAATATTGGACGGGTGAAAAAGCAATTGTACTTCAAGTGGGTACTGATTTGTTAAATATTGGATTTTACACTCGTGGACAAAATTATCGAATTTTTTTATTATCAGTATCGCTTGAAAAAAAAATAACTTATATATATATATATATATATATATATATATATATATATATATATATCAGCTGATGCCATTCATCAAGTAGGCGGATATATTAACTTGTAATGGTGTTTATCGTTGCTCGCATATTTTATTATTAAAGAAGCTTTACATAATTTTAAAATTTAAGTGAATTAAGTTATTTATGAGTAATGGTTCCCGTTTGCTTTGTCCTCTATAATACCATTTATTGGTGGGTTTGGATTCCTGAAAAATGGTCAAGTAATTTATAAATTTTATATATATCTGGTTTATTAACGGCAATAAATCATACAAATTCCATTTTATATAATACGTCAAATAAGAATAAAAAATCTAAAACGAAACAATCACAAAATATCACAAGTCAGATCAGAAATAAAAGAATAACAATTAACTAAAACAATAATACTGTCACTACAGTCTATTATGTATAAAATTCAATTACTTAAAACTTCTTTAATACAACCCTTAAATGAGTTCAGAGAGAGTATAAATGGGTCAACCTTCCTAGGCAGTGAATTCATTTCCCTACTCATTCTGGACATTGGGGTGTTAAACGCATAGTTTGTCCTATGGGTTCATTAAAAAGACTATGCACCCGAAGCAACCTCTGAGGTACAGAGAAGCCAACAGCCCCCAACAATTCAGGAGCATTAACCATAGAGTTTATGATCTTATAAAATAATATTAGGTCAAGATAGATGCGTCTATTATATAATGATAACAAGCTCATATAATCCCGTATTACACTGAATGACACATCTTGCTTAAAAGCAACAAATTTCAAGAAACGGACCTGTACCTTCTCGATTTTATTTTTGTATATTTCATAGTTTGGTGCGCAGACTGGAGATGCATACTCCAAGACAGATCGAACCATTGAGCAGTATACAGATTTAAAACACTGCACACTGCTGAAATCAGCTAATGTGCGTTTAATACAACCAACAAGCCTCAAACCACGGCTCGAAATACTATTAACGTGCAGGTCAAAAGAAAGACCCTCACCAAATATCATCCCAAGATCCTTTATATGATCTGAGCGAGTCAGCATTGTATTGTGCAATGTGTAATTATAAACTATACTATCCTTTTTCTTTGTAAAAGTAATGGCAGAACATTTTGTTAAATTAAATTGCATGAAATTGCGGTCACACCACTTCGTAAAACTATCCAGGTCACCCTGCAAGGCCACACAATCCCCTATCTCTCCAACAACCTTAAATATCTTTAAGTCGTCAGCATATAAAACACATCTGCTTGAGATTATAGAATCCTCTATGTCATTCACGAAACAATTATATATATATATATATATATATATATATATATATATATATATATATATATATATATATATATATGTGTGTGTACTGTTGTTATTCCGGTTGTCAATCCGTTTGTTAGTAGAAAAATTTTCATGACGTTTGCTCGGCTGCTCGGCTTGGAAACAGTCGAGGAAGAATCACTTGAAAATGCCAGCTGAGATGTTGGTGAAACGTACATATATATATATATATATATATATATATATATATATATATATATATATATATATATATATATATATATATATATATATATATACAGGGTGGTTCATTAAGGATGGCCGGGGACCATATCTCAGGAAGTGATTGTCCAGGCACTTTGGTAAAAAATCCCGTTAAGGAAAGTAGCCAAGAGAAATTGCTGGAAATAATTTTTAAGTCCCTAACTCTGTCGCTAGAGGGCGTAATTGATATGATCATGTAAAAAAAGACATTTTTCTGAAAAATATCCCTATATAACGTATCAAAAAAAAGATTACCCTCATAATTTTACTAAAATTCTACATCTAATAATAGCTATATTAGAATATTTTATATACATTATACAGAGTGTTCGGGAAAATGTAGGAAATCTCCCGTATATGAAAAAAATACGTAAAAGGAATACTACAGGTTCATATAGACTTTTTCGTATAGGCCTCCTCTAGTGAATTACTCACAACTGCAGGGACGGACTCGTCATTTTATTTACAGTGTTAGTTCCCTAACTTCTGGATATTTTCCCTGTCCCCATAGTTTCAATAAAAAGTTAAACTAACTGCTTAGTTAAAAACTTCGTACAAAGGTTCAACATGGGCTCTGTGAAGTCTGATTTACTCACGGGAACGACAAATTGAGGACTGCTGTACCTGCCACATTAACTCAGCATTGTTCCTTATTTGATTACAATGAAACGTGATTCTCCGTAGAAGTTCCTCCCTACTATCGACTAGAGTGGAATACACCAAGGTTTTAAGGTGTCTCTACAGGTAAAAATCCAACGGCGTTAGGTCGGGAGATCCAGGAGGCCAGGCAATAGTTCCTCGTCGATCTACCCAACTATATAGATTGACGTTATTCAGATACTCCCACCTACCAACGGTGAAATGAGGTGGTACCCCATCGTGCATGTAGGACATATTTCGGCGAGTTTCATGTGGTAGACATTATATATATATATATATATATATATATATATATATATATTGCGATTAATTTCTATTTGTAGTTTTTGACTTCAACTGTAATTGTTTGACGCAGATTTTAAAAATATTTATTTAATCAAAAGTTATTAATTTCGAAAACAAAACACTTGATGAGTTTTCGGGAGTCGTTTCTCGATATTGGCAATCAGGGATCAAAATACATAGAAAAAACTTTGGTGGAGCCACTGGACTCCCAGACTAGGTCTCTTCCCCCCATGACTAAAAAAGACAAAGTTATACCTCATTTCAAGAGGATTGTTGAAAAGTTAATCAAGTCTCGAGTAATGATATTCTTGAAGAAACAATATTTTGAATTCGGCTCAGTAGAGTCATTATAGAGTCATTATATTTGAGGCTTAATGAAAACGAGTTCGCTGCCGCTGTCTTTTGCTATTTGTCAAAGGCTTTCAATTGTGTGAATTATGCGGCACTGCTTGATAAATTGGATTCTTACTGCTTCGAAGATCACACACATCAATACTTTGCCTTTTATTTGGAAGGCAGAACTCAGAAGGTTACTTTTGGGGGGTTGCACTTCTGATCATGTGAGTATTACATCAGGTGCACTGCAAAGCTTTGTCTGAGACCTAATTATATTTCTTTTATACATAAACAACTTTGCTAATTTGAATATTAGAGTCAAATTTACCTTATTTACTGACAATGACACTATTATGTGGGCGGATTCTGAAGACATGGTCCTGATTGTACAGGGTGAGTCAACGATTGGTTGAAGTAGGTTTGTGCCTTTTCGGTGAAATCTACAAAGGAACTATATTTATTGTTTGATACAGTTTAATTTTACGCAGATTTTAAAAATATTTAGGACTCTACAGGGTGAGCCAAAAAGCTAGAACAGCATAAAGTTGTATTTTTTTAAATAGAACAACCTATATACGAATCATATTTTCGATTTAGCTTATAATTTTAAATCTTTTTTATTAAGGGTTTACTATAACAAAACTTTATAGTTTCTGAGATAATTAAGTTTAAAGAAAAAAAGTCACATTTTCAAGCATCAATTCAATCCTAAATAACGTTTTCAATTTTGTGACAAATATATTCAAATTTGGAATTTAGCAAGGCCAAGGACAAGTTAACATAATTTTTACCTAATATTTGCAATAAAAGCTACAGGGTTGAACACATCGGCTCAAATTTGAACAAGTTTAAATGAATAAATATCTTTTTTTTTAAATGGTACACCCTGTATATTTTCATGTTATTTAATAGAGTAATAAAAACCCTAAAAGTTTTGTTCAATATATCCTATACCTATTTATAATAGTTTTTGAGATATTTCAGTTTTTCTTATTTTCCATACTTTTTTACAGAAATAGTCTTCATTATCATAGTAGCCATGGCAAAAACAATGTAAAAGAACATTTTTCTGTGTGTCAAATTTATAACCGCAATCGCTTCTTTTGGTTTTTATGTAGTGTAGTTTGGTTTTTTTTGCATTCATCTTATATTGTAAAATGAATTTTCCAAAGAATGAGTTAATAGATATGATTTATACAATAGGAGAGGCTCAAAAAAATTGCCTTCTTGCTCAAAGAATTTACAAAATGAAGTATCCTGATCGACGCCAGCCTAATACCCATACTCTTCAAAACTTAATGCAAAGATTTGATTCTTCTGGTACTGTTAATTATCCAAAACGTAAAATGGTCAACAAACCAGTAACTAATGAAGAAAAATAACTACAAGTATTGTTAAATGTTCAGGAAAATCCTTATATTGGTAGCCGTCAGTTAGCAGCATTATGTGAAACATCACAATCCACCGCTAATCGTACTACCAAGAAATATAGGTATCATCCATATCACATGGAATTACACCAAGAATTGCATGGACAGGATTTTGAAAGTCTTGTAAACTTTTGTCGTACAATAAATGCGGAGATTCAATTAAATCCAAATTTATTATGCAAGGTAATGTTTAGTGATGAAGCTACTTTTAGAAGTAACGGTGCCGTAAATAGACGCAACATGCATTATTATGCCACAGAAAACCCATTTTGGATTAGAGAGGTGCAACATCAAAACCACTGGTCATTAAATGTTTGGTGTGGTATTCATCATAATCGAATTATTGGACCCCACTTTTTTAATGAACCACTAAATGGCCATAGTTACCTGAACTTTCTACAAGAAGAACTACCCCAACTGCTTCAAGGTCTCGATAAGGATGAGGTCGACAGTATGTGGTTCCAGCACGATGGTGCGCCTCCGCATTACCATCGTGAAGTTCGTGCGTTTTTGGACCAACGATATCCGCAAAAATGGATTGGACGTGGGGGTTTCATTGAGTGGCCACCAAGGTTTTGCGACATCACGGGGTTATATTAAAAATAAGGTGTATGTTAATCCACCAACAACAGTGGAAGATATGCGAAACAGGATTAGGGATACCTGTAGAACAATAACGCCACTAATTTTGTCCAGGGTCCGAGAAAATCTGCAAAAAAGACTAAATTTGTGCATTGCACAAGAGGGTCGTTTATTCGAACACTTATTAAAAAGAAATAATTAATCTCAGTATTTAATAGGTATTTTTTTGTTTCAATTTAGTATAAAAGTAAATATGTATTTGCCTTGTCGTTATTGTTGTGTTAATTTTTTCACATTATGTTTAATTAAACTATTGCCGTTGTAATATAACGAATAATGTATTTCATCATATTTAACCACATTCTGTTTGTTTCTGTAGTTTCTTTTTATTATTTTACATGGCTACTATGATAATGAAGACTATTTCTGTAAAAAAGTATGGAAAATAAGAAATATCTCAAAAACTAATATTAATAGGTATAGAATATATTTAACAAAACTTTTAGGGTTTTTATTACTCTATTAAATAACATGAAAATATACAGGGTGTACCATTTAAAAAAAAAAGATATTTATTCATTTAAACTTGTTCAAATTTGAGCCGATGTGTTCAACACCCTGCAGCTTTTATTGCAAATATTAGGTAAAAATTATGTTAACTTGTCCTTGGCCTTGCTAAATTCCAAATTTGAATATATTTGTCACAAAATTGAAAACGTTATTTAGGATTGAATTGATGCTTGAAAATGTGACTTTTTTTCTTTAAACTTAATTATCTCAGAAACTATAAAGTTTTGTTATAGTAAACCCTTAATAAAAAAGATTTAAAATTATAAGCTAAATCGAAAATACGATTCGTATATAGGGTGTTCTATTTAAAAAAATACAACTTTATGCTGTCCTAGTTTTTAGGCTCACCCTGTAGAGTCCTAAATATTTTTAAAATCTGCGTAAAAATAAACTGTATCAAACAATAAATATAATTTCTTTGTTAATTTCACCGAAAAGGCACAAACCTACTTCATCCAATCGTTGACTCACCCTGTAATGGAGGATTTACAGAAAATTAAAATTTGCTGTGACTTGAATGAATTAAGTTTTAATGTGAACAAAACGTGCGTTATGTAGTTTTAATGATATTAAAAAAAACTTTATTAAAAACTTTGAGGTAAATAAGTTTCTTGATATTTATTGGGATGGTAAGTTAAAGTTCCAGCGGTACTTAATTCAAAACTGGCTTCTGGATGTTATGATTTAAATGTTATAAGCGAGCAACTTAAAACAAGGGTAGTAAGAAATTCATATTTTATGCTCATAGAATTTCACTTGAAGTATGATCTTTGCTTTTGGGATGTTGTTCTGTTAAAGTGTGTTTCTTTTATAAAAGAGAACACTGAGGTATATGTCTAGAGCAAAACGTGGTGACTCTTGTCGGTCTTTGTTTGTGTAGCATAAAATGTTAAATATTCAATAATTTCTGCAATGATTGTATTATTTAATAGAAAAATTGTGAACAAGAAGTATCAGTTAAATAAACAGTATGATATTGTACTTATTATATTCATATCAGTTCATATACGTGGCCCGACAAATTGCAATTATTTACAACTTTTTTTTATTAGAGATATTGCGAAGAAAGGAGCAGACAGTTTGTTCTCTGGAAATTCTACTCTGAATCTCTCTCCGTATACATTTTGAGTATCTAATGGGGGGAGCTGAAGTGAACCTAGAGCGAAATTTGCAGAAAGTAACTGTTTTTATAAAATTCCCGTTGCGTAATTTGTCGTCACATTAGATATACCCCGAAGCGGTAGTAAATTATTAAAAATAAATAATTTCGCAATCTATGTACTTGGAAAAAAAGATAGTATACTCGATTTTCACGAAGGTATGCGGCAATAATAAATTCAAAAGGATCTGCAACTAAATACTGACTTCGATTCATATTCTCTATATTTTCTTCGAAAAGATCTTGTTCCAGCTGCAGTAAGTTCATTTCTGAATCTGCAGCGCAAGTAAGAGAGAGTACTTAAATCCAATTTTCCGAGGCGATAGATAAATAGATGAGAAGCAATAGAGTGACTACCCAAATTGCCATATCTTAACCTTCTGGACCACGTCAGAAATTTAGTATATAAATCTAAACTCGACTCAGTAGTTGTGCTTATAAAGTGTCCATTCGACCAGTCATACGACAAATTTCTTCACGAACAGTTTCCAGGGCTTTGGATTTGTCGTGGTGGTTCTGTTTTGGCCTCCAATAACTCCAGACCTCACAGCGCTAGACTTTTATTTGTCAGATTGGTTCAAAAACGAGGTATACAAAGTAAGAGTCAACACTCAAAATGTACCAACTTGACGCATTAAAAATGATGCAGTCGTTATTGAAAGAAGACATGATTCAATAAGGCGCACTACGGGAATCCATAAAATGTTTAGGGGCTAAAGGAGGTATTTTTGAACATTTATTTGAAGAACATTATGATGAAAATAAGTTATTGCAAGACATTTTGTTTATTTGTAATTACGCTATAATTTGGAAACAAATGAGAATCATCAATTCAAAAAGTTTTACTTTTGGGATATATGAGGGTATAATATAGTTACTTTTTAAAATTATTTCAATATTATACAGGGTGTCCTAACAGCTCTGAAAGAATCAAAGTTGCGTTTTTTTTAAATGGGACCCCCTCTATATTATTGCATTTTTGAATTATCCGATTAGAATAAATGCCTATTTTAATAAGGTTTATAGTACCTAAACCTTAAGGGTTTTTAAATAATTTGAATTTTTGACAAAATCTAACCTAATATTCATGTTTCAAATACTTATGATGTATTTCAGTTATGTACTTGAAATTTACTGTAAAGTAAATCATATAAATCATATTTTATATCGCAATTATAATAAACTTGCTATATTAAACAGGGTGTCCAAAAATTAAAACTGATCAAATAAGAAATTTAAGTGGCTATAACTTGATTAATTTAAGTAGAACGTTCTAATGTATCTAGTTGCCTATGGCATTTAGAAACGTCAGATAATTCATTTAATCTGTCAGTTTAGTCTGCAAAGCCTGTTGCTATAATAGCGGTATTATTTTTTGTAACTATGAAACTTCATTTAATGAAATGAATTATTTGAATATTGTTGTGTTATTGCTTTGCTAAAATGAAGATTTATTTCAAGGAAGAGCGTATTGATATGATTTTTATCTTTGGAGAATGTCATCCAAATTGTTTGTTTGCTTCTCAAGTCTATGCTCAAAGGTTTCCTGAAAGGAACCATCCTAAACCAGCCGTTTTTGTGAAACTATTAAACCAGTTTCGGAAAAGTGGAAGTGTCAGTTATAAAAAACCTGTTATAAGAAAACCTGTCACTGAGGATGAAAAAAATGTTTTACTTTACTTGGTTCAGTGATCAAAAATTCCAATATTAGTCAAAATCATATATCCGACAATACTAACAAGCAAGTATTTCAAGGATTCTTAAGAAATACAGATTTCATTCTTATAAAATTCCACTTTGTCAAGAGCTTCACGGAAATGATTTTGACAACCGAACTGAATGTTGCTCGTGGGTGTTAAATAAAGTTGCAGAAAATGAACACTGTTTTGATAATGCGTTGTTTATTGATGAATGTACTTATCATAACAATAGTTTCATGAATAGACCCAACTTCCATTACTATTCTGATTCAAATCGGCATGAATACAGAGTTATGAGAAACCAAAATAGGTAGTCGGTTAATGTGTGGGGAGGAATAACTGGGTCCATACTTAATTGAACCCTACTTTTTTGAAGGACCTTTAAAAAATGGTCTGATGCTTCGCGATTTTCTTTTACACCAACTTCCAGTGTTATTAGAAGATGTCTTTTTAAATATTAGAACAACTATGTGGCTTGAACTGGATAGAGCTCCGCCTCATTATCATCGCGAGGTTAGTTAATTTTTAAACGTCAACTTTCGAAACAGGTGAATTGGAAGAGATGGGTTTCAAAATTGGTCCCTGAAATCTCCGGACTTGACTCCACCAGATTTATTTTATGGGGATACATAAAAGAAATTGTCTACAATGCGCTCCCGACAACACCACAAGATATGAAAATATGCATAAGAGATGCTTTTCAAACTGTAACTCCGCAAATGTTGTCCAGAGTTAGCAGTGATTTCGAAAAAGAATATGTAAGTGTTTGGAAATGGATGGTCGACATTTCGAATAACTATTATAAATATTTTGCTTCTGTTTTGTGCTATCGTCAATATGTTATTACCATTATTGCTGTTATAGCCTGTTGAACGACTATAAATCGCGTCCCAAGTTTCTGAACATATATAAAGATATTACTGATTATTATTCTTATAGTTGTAAATTAATTGTCATTTCCAAATGCTATAGGCAACTAGATACATTAGAACATCTATTCAAAAAACGCGAAATAGTGCAGAAAACGATTATTTGACGTATTCTATGAAAACGCGAAGACTTTGCTATAGAACACCCTTATACCATTCGATAGGTATTTAAAAAGTACATTTTCTGGTAAGGTAAAAAGTATAGCATTCTATTTAAATTAATCAAGTTATAGCCACTTAAAGTTCTTATTTGATTAGTTTTAATTTTTGGACACCTTGTATAATATACCAAGTTTATTATAATTGAGATATAAAATATGATTTATTGTTACACCTCACTGTAAATTTCGAGTACATAACTGAAATACTTCTTAAGTATTTGAAACATGTAAATTAGTTTAGATTTTGACAAAATTCAAATTATTTAAAAACCCTTACAGTTTAAATACTATAAACCTTATTGAAATAGGCACTTATTTTGATCGGAGAGTCCAAAAATGCAATAATATACAGGGAGTTCCATTTAAAAAAAAAAACACAACTTTGATTCTTTCAGAGCTTTTGAGACACTGTATTGTATAATATGAAAATAATTTTAAAAAGTAACTATATTAGACCCAATACATCCCAAAAGTAAAACTTTTTGAAAATCACGTATTTTGGCTGCAATATTCCGTACCGTATAGGGTGAATAACTATATATTTTAAACCACTTTCATTAAACTATATCTCAAATTTAACGTGTAATGCCTGCTTATAGCCGCCATATTGGACTTTTAAAACACCACCATTTTTTTTAGTTCCTTGAAAAATTTTTATGATCCTCCCCAAAAAATTATCCGGATCCGCCCTTTATAAATATCAGTAACGGCCTGTCAAAGGTCCACATCGTTTCCAAAAGCGCAAATTCGTTCATTGAGAATTTGTTAGAATATATTTTCAGTGTAAGAGTAAGCGAGCTACAATGTTATACAGAGGCTTAATTTTGGAGAGGACGGCATAATACTTTTGGGAGGTACTAGGTACCGCCTTCTGGAATGGTAATATACGTTATCAAAGATAATGACACCATTGCATGTTTTTACGATACTCTACACTGCATTCTTCCATTTTTTGCCACTTAACTTTGAAACATTTTCAGCCTTTCCCTCAAGTGATCCACAATGTAGAATCCGTAAACGGGCTCCTACATTAGTGGTTATAATACGTTACATTTATTGTATTAATCTATCTATCCTTTTCAAAGAGCTCTTTTCCACTTTATATTTTTCTATATTCCCTAAGTATAATAAACGTCATTTTACTATTCTACTAGTTTCCATAATTACCATAAGTTTGTTAACAATTTTTAATTTAAATAATTTTTTTTATAAACAGACTAAAAAATGTAAAAATAGCGTTTTTATATAAAAAAAAAAGTTAAATGCATTTTAGTTTAAGTGCAATGATTAGTTAACAATAGGTAAGAAAAAAATTTCATTATATATATATATATATATATATATATATATATATATATATATATATATATATATATATATATATATATATATACAGTGCCTTCATTTCAAAACGAACCATCCTTAATAACTTTCTTAAATAGAAAAATTTAAAAAAAAGAAAAAACACGTCAATTTAGATATACAGGGGGAAGTTTAATTTTGCATTTGTTAAAAGTCTGTCAATCACCTCCTCAACTCCAGCTAACCTCACTTTGATATGTCAAATGGGAACCCCCACCTTGTGACACATCATTGTAAGCAGCATAAAATTGTCTATCCAACCGTATAAAAAAAATTAAATCGGTTGACGTACAAGCGAATAGTGTGCAAAAATGTCTTGTAATAATGCATAATATATCGGCCTCGAACTTTGGTATGTCAAATGATTACCCTATAGTGTGATACATTATTTTAAAGGACGTACGATCTGCTATCCAACGATGTCAAAAAAAATTAAGTTAATAGACGTTATAGGCAATTAGGATGCAAAAATGTGTGTTAAATATAAGCAGTTTATTCAGTTTTATTCAGTTGAAGAAAATTATTTTATTAAATGTTCAAAATGTGCGCCGTTATTAGCGAGACAATAAAAAAGCCTATTTTGAAATTCCCCACGAACATTGGCAAGGGTTTCTCTGCTAATTCCTCTACATTCCCGAACAATTCGATCTTTTAAATCGTCAATATTTTCAGGTGGGGTTTTATAAACCTTGCTTTTTAAATACCCCCAAAGAAAAAAGTCTAGAGGGGTTAGGTCTGGAGACCGTGCTGGCCATTCAATTGCACCACGTCTGCCAATCCACGTCCCTGGAAAATGTTCATCAAGCCACTCTCGAATTGCCAAAGCGTAGTGCGGGGGAGCTCCATCTTGCTGGAAATGCAAATTATTTTCATTTAGTACCATAACAGCATTTTCATCCACTTGATTTTCTAAAGATTGCACAATGGCAGGGTATATTGTGTTTTCTAAAAGGTTTAAATAAATTTGCCCAGTTAAATTATCTTCCAAAAAAAATGGCCCGATGATTTCATTGCCATAAATTCCTGCCCACACGTTAATTTTTTCGGGATATTGAGTATGCCCTTCTCGGAAAAGGTGCGGATTTTCATTATCCCAGTATCTGCAGTTATGTCTGTTAACCAGTCCATTTAGAAAAAAAGTTGATTCATCACTAAAGCAGATATTCTTAGGTAAATGGGGGTCCTCGTCAATTCGTTGGCACATTAATTCGCAAAATTGAATTCTCCTATCAAAATCGTCTTCTCCGAGTTCTTGAAGAATTTGAATTTTGTAGGGAAAAAACTTATTTTGTTTTAAAACTTTATGCACAGAGCCAGCAGAAATGTTGGTTAAATCTGCGACCTTTGAGATGGATAAAGTTGGATCTATTGCAAACTGTCCTAGTACCTCGATTTGGCATGCTTCATCTACAACCCTTTTCTCAATATATTTTTTATTACAAACGGATCCCGTTTCTTCAAACTTTCGTACCAATTCGAGTACATATTTATGGCCCACGTTTTTGTCTTGATGCCTCTCGTTAAATTCTCTGGCGGTTCTACGAGCGCACCGATCTTCAGCTCCATAGAGAAAAATTATTTCTATTCTTTCGGCTAGCGTATACACCATTTATATTCACGTTTCAACTAGGCGTCACAATGACAATTTTAACAATAATAAACAACTGGTGTTTAAAGATCTTAAAAATTTTATTTATTGCAGTGATTTTTTGTACCTATCAGGTACCGCAAAAAATATCATTGAAATAAATACACTAGATTGATTAGACTGCAATGAATTTTGCGATGAATTTTTAAAAAGGGCTTAGTTTTTTTCTCGCAAATATTTTAACTGTTTATTATTTTAAAAAAATATTTATTTTAAATTTAAAATAATATTTTACTCTATGAAGTAGCCATTTGACATAATAAAGTTTAATGTGATAAGGTGTCTATTATTACCACACATCTGTTCTTACTATTCGCTTGTACATCAACAGATTTTGTTTTTTTTATTGGCTAAATAGGAGATAGTATGCCCTTTAAAATGATGTATCACACTATAGGGTAATCATTTGACATACCAAAGTTCGAGGCCGATATATTATGCATTATTACAAGACATTTTTGCACACTATTCGCTTGTACGTCAACCGATTTAATTTTTTTTATACGGTTGGATAGACAATTTTATGCTGCTTACAATGATGTGTCACAAGGTGGGGGTTCCCATTTGACATATCAAAGTGAGGTTAGCTGGAAGTGAGGAGGTGATTGACAGACTTTTAACAAATGCAAAATTAAACTTCCCCCTGTATATCTAAATTGACGTGTTTTTTCTTTTTTTAAAATTTTTCTATTTAACAAAGTTATTAAGGATGGTTCGTTTTGAAATGAAGGCACTGTATATATACTGCTTTCATTGACGGGCAGACGAAATCATGGAATCTTTTGTTGAATATATGATGCACCGATTTTTTTAGAGGAAAAATAACACCAAACCAATTTTTAGGAAGAAGCCGATTGTTGTAAAATGACCGATCCCTGACATAATTTCGGGTCTGGAGTCGAGAAAAAAAAACAAAGTTTTAGAAAAAAGATTGCGGACAGGAAAACGATCATTTTCAAAAAAGAAAGGTCGATTTTTGAAAAACGATGTTAAAAGTTCCTGATATACATTATGTGGAAATTAGTTGCAATATTCAAGTGGATAGAGAATATAAATGGAACCTTAAATACCTTCATTTTGTGACGAAGTGTAAAATAAAAATTGTTTCTGTCACTAAAACCGTTTTACAAAAAAAATAATTAAATAAATCAGAAAGAAGTGACAAGGGCTATCATCAGAAATGATATTAATATAAGCATCAATTTAAATCACAATTTATTACTCATATTTACCTACCTTTCCAAACTTTCCGACCTCAAACCACCTATATCATCGGAACTATTAATTATATGTTTTACAAATATTTTACAACTGCATCAACGCGAAAAACTAATCACCCAGTTGACATCCGCTTTTCTCGACCGCTTTTCATTACTCAAACTCAAAAAGAAAAACTACTCGGAGCGCCCGAACGAACCGATTTTCACGAAAATTCGGAATTTTCACGGCTTGCCTGATTTTAATGAACTATGATGACGGACTGAAAGTTTTCACACATGTTGTCAACATAGGCCATGACAGTGTCTTGGATGCAAGTTTGTTTTTAGGGATGGTATTCTCCCCACCCACTAAGTCCGTTTATAAATTTAAATCATTCGCCTCTCCTTCTCTTTCAACCAATTCAGCCGTTAAAATCGAATAGAGAGAGCAAGATAATCCAGACTAATCTAAGATCGCAATCTTAAGTCGCCTTTGAGAATGCTTCAGTCGATTTTTCAGTAAGTAGGCGGGGCCTGTTTTGTTTCAGCGTGATTTCAGCTGGTCGGTACAGTCAGAGAGGTACAGTGTGGGTGTGAAAGGTTGGTCTGTGATTTTCAGGTACTGAAATCGAGCCAATTGAGTTGGGTATTTTAATTGATTTCTAATATTGTCGTTGGTATTTTGTTGATAAATGTCATGTAGTTGCTAAGAGTATTTTCAATGAATCATACTTAAAGGGTGTTTGCAATTTCAAGGTTGTGGTGACACTCAACTGTTACTACAAGGGTTATTTATTGCACGCTCTAATCTGAGAAAAAATACAGATAATTGTTAAACGTATTAGGTGAGCCAGAAAGCCTCAAAAAGTCGCTTAGAACCATTTTTTTGAAGTCGCTAAAAATGTGGAAAGAAAGAAAATTTAATGAAAAACTGGGAAAAATTCAGACCTTTTTATATTCAAGTCGCAATATTTCAGACATTTGAATATATTTCTTTTTGAAATTTTAGCCACATAGTATTAGTTAACAAATAAGTCCTGGCCAAAGTTCTCAAACCAAATATGAGCTTATTTGCGAATTTTAAAATTTGTACCGGTAGGCGTCACGTGCGACGAAGTTTTGAATTTCGAAGATCCAACTATTGGATATTAAAATATAGTTAATAAAAAAATTCTCTGGAAAATTTTAGCTCTTCAAGTCTGATAGAAAAAAAAACCATGCATTTTCAAGGTTTTACGCTATGTTCATTGCATTTTAGTAGGTTTTATTTAATTGCTTGTTGTAGATTCGTTAATTATTACATATATACATACAATGGCGTAAATACCTACCCCACGGTGTGGGGGGACGCAGCCAATCCAGGGGCACCCACAAGTCCCTTGATGACGATGAAAATAAATACTAAGGATCAAGATGGATGCCACTCCATACATACATATATATATATATATATATATATATATATATATATATATATATTATATATATATATATATATATATATATATATATTGAAGTTACACTAATCTGTTTAGACATTTAGACATGGAGTTTGAAGGTTCAGATGAAGATTCTCCTGTTTCACATCTAGACCCAAAGACAGATGTTTCAGTCAAATTATGACGATCAAGTGGTGTAATCAAAGTTTTAGATAAATACTGAGGTCATATGGGACTTGTAGTTGATGATCATTATCTTGATGGTGCATCAAAAATAATTTCAACCACTTTTTCCCAGCCATGCCAGCTTCACTGATCAAATTTTGCAAATTATTACGTTTTTCCAATATAAATGCTATTCGATGAACTTGTATATATATATATATATATATATATATATAATTTGACCAGTAAAGTCCGCATCATATGGTATCTTTTTATGAATACCTTTATTCGAAATTTGACTTTGATATCAATTTCTGTCTCTATCGAGATGGAAATTAATCACAAAAATAGTAGTCACGTGACTGGCATTACCTACCACTTTTTTCCAAAAATAATTCATAAATGGGGTTATATCTCGAAACATCGAAAAAAATTGCATTTGGAAAAAAATTTTCTAAATGCAATTTTTAGCACATATGCAGAATTTCAGCTGTTGCAGGATAAAACTCCACGCAACCTACATAAAACTTCTTAGTTTTGACAACGCTTCATCCCAAACATATTTTGTTTAAAGGAATGCCATATTAAATGTGTATTTTTCTACAACATTCAAATAGAGCTATTAAAACTTGGTCACATGTGATGCAAAGTTTATTTATTTTTGACCCTGTATAAGGTAACTTCATAAAATAACTATTTTTGAAAACGTAGTTTGTGTCTAAAAAAAATTTCAAATTTCTCTAAAATAATAACATAGTATTTAATTTAAGAACATTAAAACAACAAAAACCAATGGTTTGTACTGTTAGGTTTGATTTTTTGGGCTTGATTTTGCTAGTCTCAATAAAAAATTGCTTCAAAAAAACGCATTTTCTCATATTCACAACCTGATAGAAGAAAAAAAGCGTCCTCCATACAGGAGCGAATCCAGCCTCTCTCTTTTTTTTTTTGGGGGGGGGGGGACGATATTACAAGAGCAAAGAAAAAATCGGGAGTTGACAGAATTAATTTAATTCAATGTAGGAAGGAGGGTGATGTCAGCGAGATTCACGTTCATTGTGCAACATACAGGCGAGACTATTTTTCCAAATTCATCTCCACCGCCCCCCCCATTGGATCCGCGCCTGTCAAAATATGAAATGGAACCTAAGAATTTACGAATGCATGTGTTCTACATGTTACCAAAATTGCATAATTTATTTGTCAGTCCAACTGAGTTAGACTAATCAAAAATTATCCTAATTCTCAAAAACAGAGTTATATTTTTGGGCTTCTCTTCATATAAAAAATATTCGGAATTATAGAGAGGAAAGTGACCAATGGAACACCATTTTTTTTTTTTGACAAATTTAAATTTTTTTAACGGTAATCATAATCAGTCATACATTTTTGCTTGTTTTACCTCACAGTCTTATATTTTTAATATTAATTACTATTATTAAAATTACACAAAAATTAAAATAAAAAAAAATGGTATGCGTTTATAGAATATATACCCAAATGTGGTACACTAGAATAAGGAACGTTTCTTTTAAGAAAATTACACAAATAGTCTTTATCTTTGAAAAGATCAGGAAACTTTGGTAAAAAATAAGATAGAACTTAATATGCTTCCGAAAATCACAAATCAGTCCACAAATTAGACGTTTAACCAGCATTTCTACTTGAATATCTTCAGACAAAAATCATTGATTGAACATACACTCTGCATCCATAGAGTCAGGAGCTTCTTGTTTCATTACGGTATCAAATTCACTGCCTCTATCAAACTAGACTTTATCTCGTTCCTCAGAGTCTGCAAAATTATTATCAGTCTTAGTTTTATTGCCTCTTTTCTTTTCGTGTTTTGTTTTCTCTCTGTTGATCAATTTCTTTTCTTTTTTTATTTTCTTCTTATTTTTCTCTATTAGATCATTTTTGTAAGGTTAGAAGGTTATTACTGCTGCCACAATAGTTTTTCTGCTGCTGTAATTGAAGTTGATAATTCAGTATCATGTGCTGTTTCATTGAAGTTACACTAATATGTTTAGACACGGAGTTTGAAGGTTCAGATGAAGATTCTCCTGTTTCAGATCTAGACCCAAAGACAGATGTTTCAGTTAAATTATGACGATCAAGGGGTGTAATCAAAGATCTAGATAAATACTCAGGTCATATGGGACTTGTAGTTGATGATTATTATCCTGATGGTGCATCAAAAATAATTTCAACCACTTTTTCCCAGCCATGCCAGATTCACTGATAAAAATTTTGCACGTTATTACGCTTTTCCAATATAAATGCTATTCGATGAACTTTGCTCTCCATCTTTAAAATATATTCTACTAAAAAACGTGTGTCCAACACTGTTTTTCTTTCTTATACAGTTGCTGTTGCTTCATCTGTAGGCATATACCAACAAAAGTTACTAGCAGACGAAGCACTTCGAAAAAAAATTGTCGCCTGTTTCTTCGGACAGATAAGCTTGTCAAGCATATGCTTTTAAAGAATCGTAGTCTTCAGTGATTTGGTGAAAACAAACCGGGTGCGAGGGATCATCCTCCACCATAAAAATTAAAACTCTCACACATCGGCTCAAATAAGTGACGTTTTGAGCGCTCAAAACTTGGAATTGATGGGTCATCTGCCACACAGCCCTCATTTGGCACCCAATGATTTATTTTTGTTCCAGTTTATTGAACATCGTGAAGAATATTTTGAAAAACAATAAAGGCATTTTAAAAGATAAATTTTCCAGGAAAATATGGGAAATCTCCCGGATATGAAAAAAATACGTGAAAGGAATGCTACAAGTTCATTTAAACTGTTTTCGTATAGGTCTCCTCTTTTGAGATATGGGCTCCCAAAAAGCTGCAATAGAATCAAGTTTTTTACACATAATTATTGAACCACCAGGTATATTACAATTTTTATATGATGTATACAAGATAAGACCCTTCAAATCACTAACCAATAAAGTGTTGTGAATAACTCATAACTGCAGGGACGGACTAGCTGTGATACTCATGACCCCATTTTGTTTACGCCCGGTATGATAAGAACTTTGAACAACGTTTTGTACACACCTTTAACTATTAACTAAAAATTAAGTACGAAAAAACGTCATTTTATTTACATTGTAGTCCCCTAGCTTCTGTCAGATTGAATATGAAAAAGAAAAATTTTCCCCTGTCACCATCGTTTTTATAAAAAGTTGAACTAATTGCTTAGTTAACTTCGTAAGAGGGTTCAACATGTGCTCCGTGAAGTCTGATACACTCGCGGGCACGACGAATTGAGGACTGCTGTACCCGCCACATTAACGCAGCATTGTTCCTTATTTGATCACAATGAAACGTGATTCTCCATAGAAGTTCCTCCCTACTATCGATCGGAGTGGAATACACCAAGATTTTGAGGTGTCCCCATAGGTAAAAATCCAACGGCGTTAGGTCGGGAGATCGAGGAGACCAAGCAATAGGTCCTTCTATTACTTATCCAATGATTTGGATATATGTTATTCAGGTGCTCCCACACCGCAACGCTGGAAGGAAGTGGTGCCACATCGTGCATCTAGTACATGTTTCGGCGGGTTTCAAGTGGTAAGTGGTCTACTAAATGGTGAAAAGAGTTCTGGACGAACTCCAAATAAAGTTCTCACCAATCGTGCCGGCAATACGAATGGTCCAATCAAAAAATTGCCAATAATTCCTGCTCAGACATTAATTGATTGGAACTGATGTTGATGATGCGAAACAATAGTTGCATGAGAATTTTCATCAGCCCATACATGTGAGTTGTATAAATTTATGATACCATTTTTGGTAAACCTTGCTTCATCCGTGAAGAGAATAGTGCTAATGAAGTTTACATTATTTCGTTGCTGATCTAATAGCCAGTTTGCAAACTGCATTCTACGGGGAAAATCTTCAGGAATCAATTCATACATTTTTTTAAGATGATATAGATATAACAGCTGATCTTGAAGAACTTCATGTACTATTGTTTTCGATGTATTAAAATGCGTTGATAATTTTCGAGTGCTCGTTGAAGGAGTGTCATCTACAGGATTTAAAATATTATCCACTAATTGCAGCGTACGTACTGTTCTTCCCCGACCAGCATCAGTACTTCTTTTCCCAAAATTATGAAAAAATTTAATAATATTTGTCGCAATTAGCAATGCCCCTGGTGGTAAGGGTATGTAGTTAGCGATCTATTTTTGACCACCGTAGTAAATGTATGGATGTTTCGTCCCGATACCGGTGGTGGACTCATCAGTGGGGTCCACCGGAATCTTTCCCAGAAATCCTTGTACTTTCCACAAACTTGGACCTCTATTTAAGTCCAGTTTTGCCAGAAAGCCGTGGTGAGATGTTATGTTCCACAACATATTACCTTATTAAATGGAATCGCCTACCATTCTCCCTTAGATGTTTGTCAACTCGTTGAAATATTTTCTCATCTGGAAGAGTACGATTAGTCGTGATATAATCTCCTGGCTTCCAAAGCATTGCAAGGTGCATGCAAGACCATACATCAGGTGCATATCTGCATACATAATAAACGTGTATTCCGTATTTCGAATTATTTCCCAATTAATTTCACCACAAAATCCAAAAATCAGTAAAGAATCAATGTGTCAGCGATGTGAAACAACAATACTTTCTTTTTGGTGCTGATAAAAAAAAACGTACATTTTTTGCGAACCTAGGTCGAACTGCAATTTACAGAATTAGACATTTTGAACTGGATAGAATTTTTTTTTATCATAGGGTTGAAGCTTGAAAATTTGATAGGAACAAAGATGTATCTTTGATCGAAATAAGCCAAATACATGATGTAAATAAAATGACGTTTTTTCGAGAAAGTCAATTGTTAAAGGTATGTAAAAAACATTGTCCAAAGTCCTTGTCACACGGGGCGTAAAAAAATGGGGTCATGAATGTCACAGCTAGTTCGACCCTGTAGCTGTTAGTAATTCACAACACTTTCTTGGTTAGTAATTTAAAGGGTCTTACCTGGTATACAACATATTAAAAAAATTTAAATATACCTGGTGACTCAATAATTATGTGTAAAAAACTTGACTCCATTGCAGCTCTTTGGGAGCCCATATCTCCCAAGAGGAGGCTTATATGAAAAGAGTTTATCTGAACTTGTAGTATTCCTTTCACTTGTTTTTTTCATATCCGAGAAATTTTCCACATTTTCCCTGACACCCTCTATAAACGGCTACCCTGCTAGAATCGTTAAAACCAAAAATTTTAATTATTCAATTTTACCCTTAATTTCTCACGAGAACTGTCATAAAAACCAACGAGAAATTATTATTTTATCATTTAATTCTTGGAGTCAGTGTATCGTCTCATACTAAAAATTTCTCTTTTCTCCCAAAATGTCGATTTAGGAAATCGACGATTGTAAGTCGCTATATATATATATATATATATATATATATATATATATATATATATATATATATATATATATATATATTGACCACTATCCACAAAGGAGGTCGTCCACGGAAAACCAGTAAACGGGACGACCAGACAATAATTAGGTTAATAAAAAAAGATCCGTTCATATCAGCAAGGTCAATTGCAAATCGATTACCACTATATATTTCTTAAAGATCCATCCAAAGACGAGCTGTTGAAGATGGATTGAAATCATACCGAAGTGCCAAAAAACCATTCATTTCCGAAAAAAATAGACTAGCTAGAATTCAATTTGCACAGGAACACTTAAATTGGAGTACAACCCAATGGAAGACCGTACTCTTTTCTGACGAGTCGAAGTTCAACTTGAAAAATTCGGATGGATTTCGGCTAGTACGCAGACCTAAAGGGCGACGTCTTAACCCTTGCCATACGCAAGGCACAGTTAAGCATGGAGGAGGAAATGTTTTGGTCTGGGGATGCTTTTCCGGACATGGAATCGGACCAATTCACAAAATTAATGGTATAATGGATCTGTTTGTGTATAAGGATATCCTAAATAATGTTATGTTGCCACACGCAGAGGAAGAAATGCCATTTAAGTGGAGGTATCAACATGATAACGACCCAAAACACACTGCTAAATGTGTGAAAGAGTGGTTCGTAAATAAGCCAGAGCAATTGCCTGATCTCAATCCCATAGAAAATCTATGGGATATTGTAGATCGCAAAATAAATCGCGATAATTGCAAAAATGCGGATGACCTTTTCCGACAAGCGGAAATTGCATGGAATGGAATTTCCGATGAAATTTTATTTAACCTTATAGAGTCCATGCCACGCAGATGCGAAGAGGTTTTAAAACATAAGGGCTACGCAACCAAATATTAGTTAAATTTTTATTTAAATGGAATAACCTAAAAATGTGCTATTGTTTTGTCGCATAAAGAAAGTATTGTTAATTATGAAATATGGTTTTTATTGGTTTTCATAACAAATGTTGGAAATTTTTGTTTTCTTTTAGTAAATTTAGTTTGTTAATTTTGTAAATAAATAAAACAATTTGAAAAGCAATGTGTTTTTGTCTTGTTATTAAGGCATATATATATATATATATATATATATAAATCTTCGCAATATCCAACCAAGAAGATGCTGGTGCACAACGTATTTTTAAGGTTTGATATTTGGTTAAACAAAGAAAAATATTTTTTTGAATTTAATTCGAAAAAATTTTTCTATTTGACATTCCTATTTGTTTTCAGTTTTATTATTTCGTATAGATCTAAATATTTCCGGATCACCATCCACACTTTGATCCAGACTATACAGGGCGTATCCGAACCGTACTCCTCCCATCGCACAAGCTATTTCGGTCTTAAACCAATGTTCCTGGCTCTCGAACATCATTTAATCAAACATTATGTAAACACTTAATAAAATCCCTCTTGTGTCGACTTCACTCGTCACTAAATTCCCGAAACTCATAAAACACTGGATATTTTATTAGAGATAGTAAAATTGTGCATTTTACAGTAAGTACTCGGTCTCGAATGCATCTAACGTTAACTTATATTTTTGTTTACGTGTTTTTAAGTCGGGAGACTTTTATTGACTCCGTAAGTGATGTAAAGATTGTTTACATTAAATTTTACGGCTATAAATATTTTCCTTAACGTTAAAACGTTCTAGAAAATGGATTTTAGTAAGTTTTTACGATATTGGTCGGCTTAAAATCAACCGGGATACTTCAAAAAATCCTATTGATAACTTGAGGTTTTTTTGTAAATAAATTAAGTTTAAAATGATTGAAAGAATTAAAACACAATTAAAAATGTAGCCTTTGCAGTCAAGATTTAGCATCATGTGATTATTCGTAATTAAATAAATGCAAAGGCAAATCCAGATCGGGGCCATTGGGGTCAATGATCCCTCATCTCCAAACATGTACATGTGCTAAAATTAATACCAAAAATCTTAAACCCTTAGCTTCCTACATCAATATATTTATATATATATATATATATATATATATATATATATATATATATATATATATATATACTTTTTTTATTTTGTCTTTTGTTGGGTTTGACTTCTTTATTTAATAAAAAATCCTGCAATTGACATCTCGCCCTTTATTTAAGGCATTTTCAAAATTTTTTGTTTTTTTATTTATTTATCTTCCTAAAAATATTTTTTATATAATTAAAAAAAATCATATAAACAAACATTTTAAAACAACATTTAAATTTTTAAAAAAGTATTTAATTTTTCCAGTACACACCTTGACATTTTGTTTATTTATTAATAATGAAATGCAACTTTTACTTCATCTAGTTAGGTACTGAGGACACATAAAATGCGAATATGTTTTATTTTTTATATTTTACAATGCACCAAAAAACACACATACATTTAATTTTATGTTTAAGAGGATATTCAATTTTTGATGTTGATTAACAGGATTGAATACTTAATATTTTTGTTCAAATTAGGCCGGTGTAAATGTGGCTTAAATTTTCTATATCCGTTCTGTCGTTAACAATATTTTTATCTGTTTTAATTTCTATCATTTCCTTTATCTGCAATTTTTAGTAATTTACATCTTTGTTTTTAATGATGGTACTGTTTCAACGAAAAATTACAATTAACGTCCGAAACCAGAAAATAATATTAAAAGAAATTTTCTAGATATGACACTTATACGCAGAAAAAACAAAATTTTAACTGAATGGTACACCAAACCAACTTAGTCAGGTCGATATCTAAACTGTTTCTCTAAACACTCAAAAACTCAAAAAAATAGTATTATAATCGGTCTGTCTGATCGTGATATCTTTCTGACCAAGAATTCTGCATAAAGTGAAAAAGACACCAATAAATAATAATTTCAATGAAAAGAGTATCACCGAAATAATTAATAAACGAACATATAAATTTTATAATAACCTAATAACAAAAAACATAGAACATAAACTGAAAAATATTTAGCATTACCTTACACTAGTGAGCTGTCAGAAAAAATAAAAAAAACGTTTTAAAAAGAATGATATTATGGTATGCCACAGGTCTCTCATAATAAATTAAATATACTATTCACTAATTTAAAAAGTAAAACTCCTCTCATGAATAAATCAAATGTAGCATATTCGATCCCTTGCACAAATTATCCCAAAAAATATATAGGCATGACAAATTACTAAAGAACAGATTGAATGGCCATAAATATATGAAAAACGCCTCAACACCGTTAAACAAACACACACAGGACGAAAAACATACATTTGATTATAACAGTACAATAATTAAAAACAAAGATATGAATTACCAAAAATTGCAGATAAAGGAAATGATAAAAATTAAAAAAGATAAAAGCACTGTTAACGACAGAACGAATATAGGATATTTGAGCCACATTTACACCAGCCTAATTTAAACAAAATTTTAAGTATTCGATCCTGTTAATAAACATCAAAAATTGAATAACCTCTTAAACATAAATTGTATGCGTTTTTTTTTTGGTTTTTGTATTTAATCACTTTTATCAAATGAATAACATTCCAAATTGGTAAAACTAAAGTCAAGAACGAAATTATAGCTTTGTTTACAGAATTATCCAGAGACAAGCCTAAAAACAAAACCGCATCACACAGCAAACTTTTAAGTGCACGGTCAACCAGTTTCGATTACTGAAAATTCTTCAAGTTATTGACAGGGAGTTTAAAACGAACTTCTCTAACAGTGGTTCCACTTGCGCCTCAGAAGTTGTGAACTTGGAGCATGAAGTACAGTCTATAGCCTTACAGAAATCACAGATGATCTTGTATTTAATTTCTTTTTGAATAAAACTTGGCGAAATCACTGATTCCACTAGATGGACTGTACAATATTTGCTACGTTTACCGCAAAGTGACTGAGTTCAATATCGGAGACGCACTATAGCCTTCACATGGTATACTTTTTTTTATTTATTTATCTAGATATTTCATTTTTATTATATTTTTTATTAAGTCCAGATTGTAAGTATTGTTCAGTGAACAAAATCACAAATTAACGATCATTAGTATTCCTTCAAACCCACAAAGAAAATAAAGTATTAGGTTATCAAAACTTGTAACAGTATGCCAATATTCACAATTTAAAAACAGCATAAACCGCCAGAAATTCAACTTTTTATCAGAACAGAATCACAGAAACTCGATGGTACTCAGGTACGAAGACGAATTATATATATATATATATATATATATATATATATATATATATATATATATATATATATATATATATATACAGGGTGAGTCAACGATTGGATGAAGTAGGTTTGTGCCTTTTCGGTGAAATTAACAAAGAAACTATATTTATTGTTTGATACAGTTTATTTTTACGCAGATTTTAAAAATATTTAGGACTCTATAGGGTGAGCCAAAAAACTAGGACAGCATAAAGTTGTATTTTTTTAAATAGAACACCCTATATACGAATCGTATTTTCGATTTAGCCTATAATTTTAAATCTTTTTTATTAAGGGTTTACTATAACAAAACTTTATAGTTTCTGAGATAATTAAGTTTAAAGAAAAAAAGTCACATTTTCAAGCATCAATTCAATCCTAAATAACGTTTTCAATTTTGTAACAAATATATTCAAATTTGGAATTTAGCAAGGCCAAGGACAAGTTAACATAATTTTTACCTAATATTTGCAATAAAAGCTACAGGGTGTTGAACACATCGGCTCAAATTTGAACAAGTTTAAATGAATAAATATCTTTTTTTTTAAATGGTACACCCTGTATATTTTCATTTTATTTAATAGAGTAATAAAAACCCTAAAAGTTTTGTTCAATATATCCTATACCTATTTATAATAGTTTTTGAAATATTTCAGTTTTTCTTATTTTCCATACTTTTTTACAGAAATAGTCTTCATTATCATAGTAGCCATGTAAAATAATAAAAAGAAACTACAGAAACAAACAGAATGTGGTTAAATATGATGAAATACATTATTCGTTATATTACAACGGCAATAGTTTAATTAAACATAATGTGAAAAAATTAACACAACAATAACAACAAGGCAAATACATATTTACTTTTATACTAAATTGAAACAAAAAAATTACCTATTAAATACGAGATTAATTATTTCTTTTTAATAAGTGTTCGAATAAACGACCCTGGACAAAATTAGTGGCGTTATTGTTCTACAGGTATCCCTAATCCTGTTTCGCATATCTTCCACTGTTGTTGGTGGATTAACATACACCTTATTTTTAATATAACCCCATAGGAAGAAATCTAATGGGGTGATGTCGCAAGACCTTGGTGGCCACTCAATGAAACCCCCACGTCCAATCCATTTTTGCGGATATCGTTGGTTCAAAAACGCACGAACTTCACGATGGTAATGCGGAGGCGCACCATCGTGCTGGAACCACATACTGTCGAGCTCATCCCTATCGAGACCTTGAAGCAGTTGGGGTAGTTCTTCTTGTAGAAAGTTCAGGTAACTATGGCCATTTAGTGGTTCATTAAAAAAGTGGGGTCCAATAATTCGATTATGATGAATACCACACCAAACATTTAATGACCAGTGGTTTTGATGTTGCACCTCTCTAATCCAAAATGGGTTTTCTGTGCCATAATAATGCATGTTGCGTCTATTTACGACACCGTTACTTCTAAAAGTAGCTTCATCACTAAACATTACCTTGCATAATAAATTTGGATTTAATTGAATCTCCGCATTTATTGTACGACAAAAGTTTACACGACTTTTAAAATCCTGTCCATGCAATTCTTGGTGTAATTCCATGTGATATGGATGATACCTATATTTCTTGGTAGTACGTTTAGCGGTGGATTGTGATGTTTCACATAATGCTGCTAACTGACGGCTACCAATATAAGGATTTTCCTGAACATTTAACAATACTTGTAGTTCTTTTTCTTCATTAGTTACTGGTTTGTTGACCACTTTACGTTTCGGATAATCAACAGTACCAGAAGAATCAAATCTTTGCATTAAGTTTTGAAAAGTATGGGTATTAGGCTGGCGTCGATCAGGATACTTCATTTTGTAAATTCTTTCAACAAGAAGGCAATTTTTTTGAGCCTCTCCTATTGTATAAATCATATCTATTAACTCATTCTTTGGAAAATTCATTTTACAATATAAGATGAATGCAAAAAAAACCAAACTACACTATATGAAAACCAAAAGAAGCGATTGCGGTTATAAATTTGACACACAGAAAAATGTTCTTTTGCATTGTTTTTGCCATGGCTACTATGATAATGGAGACTATTTCTGTAAAAAAGTATGGAAAATAAGAAAAACTGAAATATCTCAAAAACTATTATAAATAGGTATAGGATATATTGAACAAAACTTTTAGGGTTTTTATTACTCTATTAAATAACATGAAAATATACAGGGTGTACCATTTAAAAAAAAATATTTATTCATTTAAACTTGTTCAAATTTGAGCCGATGTGTTCAACACCCTGTAGCTTTTATTGCAAATATCAGGTAAAAATTATGTTAACTTGTCCTTGGCCTTGCAATTCCAAATTTGAATATATTTGTCACAAAATTGAAAACGTTATTTAGGATTGAATTGATGCTTGAAAATGTGACTTTTTTTCTTTGAACTTAATTATCTCAGAAACTATAAAGTTTTGTTATAGTAAACCCTTAATAAAAAAGATTTAAAATTATAAGCTAAATCGAAAATACGATTCGTATATAGGGTGTTCTATTTAAAAAAATACAACTTTATGCTGTCCTAGTTTTTTGGTTCACCCTGTAGAGTCCTAAATATTTTTAAAATCTGCGTAAAAATAAACTGTATCAAACAATAAATATAGTTTCTTTGTTAATTTCACCGAAAAGGCACAAACCTACTTCATCCAATCATTGACTCACCCTAAATATATATATATATATATATATATATATATATATATATATATATATATATATATATATATGTATATATATATATATATAGATATATATCTAGGACGTTTCATGTCAACCGGACCTCCTGCGTACTCAAAATGTGAGTTAATGAATTTTTATAATCGAGATGTCAAAATGTTTGTCTGCACAAGAGCTTTCAAAAAAATGGTGGTGTTTTAAAAAATTCAATATGGCGGATAAAATATGGCGACTATAACTTGGCATCTCACGTTAAATTTGAGAAAAAGATGATGAAATTGCTGTAATCCTTAAAATAGACTTTCTAATTACATTTAAATTAAGTGCGGGGATCTCTGATGCTACATTAGACATTATCAAAAAAAAAAGATGGCTGATCCAATATAGCGGATACAAGACCTATAAACTTGTTTTATGACTGAGTTATGAACGGATTTTTGGGGTTTTTCGTGAAATGCTCTGGGTTTAAAGTGTCTGTGATTTAAAATATATTATTTAAATTCCAAAATCCGAAATTGCGGATCCAAGATGGAGGACGAAAAAATTAAAATTACATGAATCTGAGTAAAAATTTCTACTAAGGGTATTATTTGTTCTAAAATTCGTAACTACATAATTTTTAAAATACATCTTAAATTGGAAACATTAAAGTTTTCAAATACGACCTCAGATTTGAAATCAGCGACCCCAAAACCACTTGGTACAAATTTTTGTTGAGACTCGTGTGATTTTAATTTTTCCCTTCGCCATCTTGGATCCGCCACTTTGGATTTTGGCATTTAAATAATATATTTTAAATTAGAGACACTTTAAACCCCCATGCCGAGCATTTTACCAAAAATCCCAAAAACCCGCTCGTAACTCAGCCGTAAGATAGCTTATATCCGTCTTATCTGATTCGCCTTTTTTTTGGGTGATGTCTAATGTTATTGTCGTACCAATTATCCCCGCATTATTAGAAGGTATATTTTAAACCAATTTCATTAAACTTTTTGTCAAATTTAACAGGAATGCCTGTTTATAGCCGCCATATTGAACTTTTTGTTCCTTGAAAAATTTTTATGATCCTCCCCAAAAAATTATCCGGATCCGCCCTTTATAAATATCAGTAACGGCCTGTCAAAGGTCCACTTCGTTTCCAAAGGCGCAAATTCGTTCATTGAGAACATATTTTCAATTTCTTAATTTTGGAGAGGACGGCATAATGCTTTTGGGAGGTACTAGGTAAGATGCCTTCTGGAATGGTAATATACGTTACCAAAGATAATGACATCATTGCATGTTTTTACGATACTCTACACATTCTTCCATTTTTTGCCACTTAACTTTGAAACATTTTCAACCTTTCCCTCAATGTAGAATCTGTAAACGGGCTCATACATTAGTGGTTATAATACGTTACATTTATTGTATTAATCTATCTATCCTTTTCATAGAGTTCTTTTCAGCTTTATATTTTTATTTATTCCTCAAGTATAATAAACGTCATTTTACTATTCTACGAGTTTCCATAATTACCATAAGTTTGTTAACAATTTTTAATTTAAGTCATTTTTTTTATTAACACACTAAAAAATGTAAAAATAGCGTTTTTATATAAAAAAGTTAAATGCATTTTAGTTTAAGTGTAATGATTAGTTAACAATAGGTAAGAAAAAAATTTCATTATATATATATATATATATATATATATATATATATATATATATATATATATATATATATATGAAGTAAAATGCGAACAGTAAATTCAAACTTCTCTCCATCATATCCTTTCTGTGTTAGAGGTTGCACAGTTAGAATAAATTGTTGTAGACACAATTCATCCTATTCCATCATCATCGAGATGATGGCCTACCTGTACCACCATACCGAGAAAAAAGTCAAAACTTACCCTCCCCGCCACAGTGATACGGCAGAGGTACATGTTTCGTCTCTACTAGACTCATCAGGGTACCGACATGCACCTGGCTGTGCAAAGGACAGATCGGAAGGAAGCATGCAAATACTGAACGCGGCTTCGCCGACCTCCCGCCGGATGGCGGTGAGCTTCCTTCCGATCTGTCCTTTGCACAGCCAGCTGCATGTCGGTACCCTGATGAGTCTAGTAGAGACGAAACATGTACCTCTGCCGTATTACTGTGGCGGGGAGGGTAAGTTTTGACTTTTTTCTCGGTATGGTGGTACAGGTAGGCCATCATCTCGATGGTGGTGAAATAGGATGAATTATGTTCTACAACAATTTATTCTAACTGTGCAACCTCTAACACAGAAAGGATATGATGGAGAGAAGTTTGCATTTACTGTTCGCATTTTACTTCATTCCTATACGAAGCTGCATATAGTTGTACGTTTGCTGAATGCGATTTCCGCACTACAACGACATAATGTGGATATATCCACTGCTATTGCATCTCACACGGTGGAATCCGTGAATACATATATATATATATATATATATATATATATATATATATATATATATATATATATATATATATATATATTTATTTATTTATTTATTACAACAGTCCTAGACCTGGACAAGGCATGAAGCGGGGGCTACGAGGAAACATTTAAATCGGATTATCTCAGGATCGGCTGTCAAAATTCACTCATTCAGTAATGCAATTAATTGAATCTTAGCCATTCTATTAGTACCTAGAGATTTTTACAAAAAACTCGAATTCAGAATCGGTGAAGAATTTAGAAACAATTTAAACTTCTTGCAGTCCGGATTTAGTATCATGTGATTACTCATAATCATAATGAAATAAAAGTCAACGGGGAATACCCATTATTTTTAATACTATTTGAATCCCAATAATAAATTTATTGCATCTAGAAAATGTTTTGTCATTAAAATAAATACTTTCCGATTAGATTTTGGGTTGTTAATTGTACTACCGATAAAAAAATCGGAAACAATGACTGGAGAAATATTTATGAGCAATACGCAACGAATAATAGTCGTCATAACAAAACTTTGTGATAAATAAAACACATTCTTACTTAAATTTCCACTTGCATTTTTTGAAGGTACGACATGTTTCACTACATGGTAGCTTCTTCAGGTACTGCTACCTTACAATATCCATATGCCATATAATAACTGTATTATTTCCAATTAATTAACGAAATGCCTAACTTTTACGTACCTTGAGAAACTTTTTATCGCTGGCAAAACAAAACCTCCTCTACTCCAGTCTGTGTAGTGTTTTAAGGGTCAATACAAAAAGTCTTGTAGCAGATTAACGTCATGAATTTCATCCACAGACTAGAGTACTACTACAGCGACGGCGTTCACCGGAATCACGAGATGAAATGAGTGCGATACTAAAGTAAGTAAATGAAATAAAAAATGGCCTTTTATTCTGTCTTCAACTGTTTGTTCTAGAGAAATGCTGGTATTCCGTATTAGAGATAACATCCCATATTTGGCCACTTTTCTTCAATAATAATAAATACGAGAGAGTTAAAAAATATTTTTTTTTAAATCAAGGCGTTTTTTTGAGCATTTTTTGCACATTTTTTTACACAAATTGTATTGTAATATAATCTTTAGGTTTCAGATTACATTTATTCTAAAAATCACTAAGAATGTTTTAATAAAAATATACCTAGTAAGAGTTTAAATATTTACCACGCAAAACCCTATGTTTTACCTCAAAAGAAATGCATTGTATAATTAGCTTGAGTAACTTTTCTAAGACTGCATATTATAAATTACATCTTAACAGTTTTATTAAGACACCTTTTTCCTATAAATTATACCCTGTTTTTGTTTTATTTGCGTCTGTGTTTCTATTTCTTTTATTTATTTAAAGATTTCAGCGGACGATTCCCGGGTCAATGATGACGCCTTTCGGCACCTTTTCGAAAGTGTTACGCGATACATGGGCACGAGTCAATAATTTCGACACATTTATCGAAGTGTTGCAAGATATAAAGGCTGCAGTATTTTTAACGCTTAATGCAGCACTGGCCTCTATTTCAGTCGATTTTTTTTGTTTAAATGTCTGAAGTTGACCGTGAAAAATTCCTCGTCTCGAGCGTTAAGAATTTTTCCAATATGCGGAATTCCTCATACTTATTTCTAAAAATTTTTGAAATATTTTTGAGTTTTTGTTTTTTTTTTGTGTCTATGACAGTAATAGCTGCGTGGAATTCCTTAATTTCTCATAATTGTGAGTACATTTACTCTTAGAGTATGGGATGAGAAGTTTCCAACTTTCCTAAAAGATGGCGCCACAAGGCTGACACAGTGACGATGAAGATTCATGAACTGAAGTTTGAAGTCGAACCGCATACACCCTATTCAGCTAACTTGGATCCATAAATATATAAAAATGTAAACCTCGGGCCCCTAGAAGTGTCTCTCTTTCTATGGGCGATGCCAAGAACCCCATACATGCGGTACTCCTCTCGCTTGACAGCGACAACCAACCAGAAAAAGATATTTCTTAGATTAAGTGTTATTGATGTGAATTAAGTTTTTGAAAATAAAATTTAACATCATAATTCGCCGAAGCTGGTGCCCGGCAACAGGGGCACAAACAGCAGGGATCACAACCAATCCAAATGATTTTTTTTTAATTACATGTTTTCATAGATTGCAAATTTACATCCTCGGTTCATTTGAGGAAGGCGCTTAAGTGGACACATTCCATCCAAGTAGAGACGCGAAAGAGCGAGATAAAGCAACCAGGATATATTGTACTCTAAGTAGAGCAAGGACAGTCAATCTCGCACTTCCGTAACGAAGAATAGAATTGCAGGACAGCTTACTCGAAGAATATATATTTAAGTGTCATACAATTTTGGAAAGTTTAGTAAGTATCATAAAAAATGCCCCCACCAAAATATCCCTCTGGTTCAAAATGCCAAAAAATAAGAGCGGTACGTATGGACGGACAATCAGAAAACTTTAGCTACTAATATGAGGAAATCGACAAATTTTACAAATCCTTGTAATAATACAGATAATGCGAGAGAAACTGAAAAATCTCCATCCAAGACAAATGCTCAGACTATTGTTAATAATGAAGTTTTGATTTCAATAAATATTATTAAAGAAGATGAGAGAGGCAGGGTAAATACTTTATGTGCAAACGACGCTTTCGGTAACTACGTGTATTTGTCTTTTCTGTGCTTTTGTATTTTTGAATGAGTATGAAAGAGAAAGTAACTTCAGTACGACCAGCTTCTAAGTTTGTAAACGATTTTTTTTTATCTTATTAGTATTGTTTCCTCATCGTATATCGATGAAAAACAAAAAAATATAGTTTGTTCTTCGATTCATTGTGATATAATCTGTATTGATAAACTTGTGAACATAGATTATAATGATCTAAAGTTATGGTCGATAATTGATGGTAAGTTTAGATGTTGTTTTATCGAAAAGGAACTGAACCAAAGAGAAAACTGCGATTTTAGATTATCGATGTTTGATGATGTTAGAACAGCAAGGATTACTTTTTTTTGAGAAGATTTTGTGATTGGAAACACCTGAACCCAAAGATTGCTGAACATGAGAGCTCAGAAGAAAATCACAAATGGCCGTGATCTCATGGAACAAATTAGAAATAGGTTTAAAAAAAGAGCAAACGATATATGATAATTTACAACGTACAATTTTTATGGAAGAAGAGAAATGGAGATTTATCCTTAAGGTAATAATGGATATTATTCTGTTTTGTGCAAATAATAACCTGGCACTCAGATGTAGTGTGGAACAATTCGGACAGTACCAATCAGATATTTTTCTTAATAATGTTTAATATTATGTTTTATACCACTAAATTTATTAAGAAAACAGTGACTGCAGTTTCAACTCACACAGTCATTTTCAAACTGAATTACAAAGGTAGACTAAGTATACAATACAGAAACATGAGAAAATTTAACAATAAATAAAAATTACCTGAGATATTACATTATTACAAAGGGGAAGTACTAAATTTTGGGAACTAATTATTATTTGGCGACAACAAATAACGGGAAAAACCCAAGTTCTGTCTGGTCATTAAGCAAATTTACATTTTTATTTTTACTATGTTTATATAATTCTAAAGATTCAAGAATATTTAACTTTTGGCCCTTTGTTGAATAATGTAATATGTCAGTGTTGCCCAAATCAGGAAAACTGTAGCTGTGTTCTAAGCAATGGTTGGCAAAGCTCGAGTCTGTTTTTTGTAGTCTGTATGATCGGTGGTGTTCTGAAAAGCGAGTTTTAAAGCTTCTACCATTTTGCCCAATATACAAGCTATCACACTCTGAACATTTTAACTTATAAACTCCTGATTTATCAGATTTATTAATTTTATCTTTAGTATTGTAAAGGATAGTGGACAGATTGTGTTGAGATTTAAAGGCTACTTTTATGTTATGTTTGGAAAGAGTATTAGCTACGTTTTCTGATAGGGGACCACAGTATGACAAAAATATATAAGATCTTTACCATTTTTTTATTTTGGGATATATTGAAAAGCTAGTTGTTTTTGTTTTTTTAGTTATTAATTTCTTTATGGTTTGTTGGGAGAAATTGTTTGATATTGCAATCCTTTCAATGATATGTAGTTCCTCTTGAAGATCTTCTTCTTTGAAGAAACCATAAAGAAATTAATAACTAAAAAACAACTGGCTTTTAATTCAAAATATCCCAAAATAAAAAATGATAAAGATAGTTCATCTTATATACAGGGTGATTCAAAAATCGATCACGAAACTTAAGGGGGTGATTCTACTTGACAAAATAAGGGTAGAGCTTCATATAATTTTTTTTCAAAATGTCATTCGTTTTCGAGTTACAAGCCGTCCAAGTTCAAGTTTTTATTTTTTGTTTTTTGAATTACTCGCTTACAGGAAAACCGATTTGACTAATATTTGAAAGATAGGCTAAATGTTCTGCGCTTCATCATTTTAGTAACAATTCACATTGATTGTTTGCCGCTAGAGGGCACTTTACCTACATTGAAAATTGTTTTTTTTTTCATAATTTTTTAGTGTTGACAGCTACAGTACTTTTTGGCATAATTTCTGAAAGACTGATGCCAGGCCTTTAAAAAAGGTGCTCTTTATTTACATCGCTAAACCCAACGGTTTAGACGTAAATCACCCTTAAAAATTAAGTGGTAAATTTACTTTTCTCATTTCATTACCACCAGCTACCAGGTAAATAGCTATCAAAGTATACTAGAGCTGTCAGTTTAACATCAAATAAATTCGCTTTTTAAACTATTTAATTTATAATCTTAAAATAACTAATAATGGCTAATCAGTAAATATTCATATTATGGATTATTGCGATATACATTTAATTGATAAAAATTAATGGAACAGTACTAAACAAACTAAAAAAGATTCTCAAAATGTCCCCCATTTTCTTCAATACATTTCCTAACACTCTTCAAAAAATGTCGCCTAACTCGATGAAAAATTTCTGGTGTTTCTTTAATAATTGGCACTTTTCGATTATCCTGAAGCGAAGATCCTCGACGTTGATTACTGGAATATCGTACACTAATTGTTTCAAATGACCCCAAAAGAAAAAATCCATAGGATTAAGGTCTGGTGACCTCGCTGCCCATGCCAATGGTCCACTTCGTCCTATCCATCGCTCAGGATACGTTGCATTCAAATACTGTCGGACACGTATACTAAAGTGGGGCGGAGCTCCGTCTTGGAGGATCCACATGTTGGCCCTTACTTCCAATGGCACATCTTCCAGATACAATGGGAGACGATTTTGGATAAAATCTAAGTATACGTCACCAGTTAATGGGCCATCAAAGAAATGAGGACCAATAAGGTAATCTCCTATTATCCCTGCCCACACATTTAGTGAAAATCTACGCTGATGTTTCGTTTCTACCACATTGTTTGGGTTCTCGTAAGCATATGTGTGGATGTTGTGTAGATTTGTTATGCCATCACGAGTGAAACCAGCTTCGTCAGTGAATAATATGACGCCAATTAATCGATTATCGTGTTCATACTTAGCTAGGATCTGATTGCACATTTCCAACCGTCTCGGCCGATCATCGTCATAAAGAGCCTGCACCTTTTTTGAATGAAACGGGTAGAGTTGTTCTTCTCTTAGTATCCTCCATGAACTAGCCTGACAGAGCCGCACTTCATTCCCAATTTTTCTAGTACTAATACCTGGATTATCTTCAATAATTTCAAGCACTCTTTCTTCTTGTTGCACGTTTCTAGCAGTTCTAGGTCTTCCCCTATTTCCATTATAACTTTTAAAGGAACCACATTCCGCAAGCCTCCTGTGCACACTGGAAAATGTTTGAGCATGAGGGATATTTCTTTCCGGATAACTCTCCATATAATATCTTCTTGCCAACTCTGCATTACCATTTGCTTTTCCATAACAAAAATGGATATCACAATATTCGATATTTGAATATTGGTGATTAGCCATTATTAGTTATTTTAAGATTATAAATTAAATAGTTTAAAAAGCGAATTTATTTGATGTTAAACTGACAGCTCTAGTATACTTTGATAGCTATTTACCTGGTAGCTGGTGGTAATGAAATGAGAAAAGTAAATTTACCACTTAATTTTTAAGGGTGATTTACGTCTAAACCGTTGGGTTTAGCGATGTAAATAAGCGCCTTTTTTAAAGGCCTGGCATCAGTCTTTCAGAAATTATGCCAAAAAGTACTGTAGCTGTCAACACTAAAAAATTATGACAAAAAAACAATTTTCAATGTAGGTAAAGTGCCCTCTAGCGGCAAACAATCAATGTGAATTGTTACTAAAATGATGAAGCGCGGAAGACTTAGCCTATCTTTCAAATATTAGTCAAATCGGTTTTTCTGTAAGCGAGTAATTCAAAAAACAAAAAATAAAAACTTGAACTTGGACGGCTTGTAACTCGAAAACGAATGACATTTTGAAAAAAAATTATATGAAGCTCTACCCTTATTTTGTCAAGTAGAATCACCCCCTTAAGTTTCGTGATCGATTTTTGAATCACCCTGTATATTTGTCATACTGTGATACCCTATCAGAAAACATAGCTAATACTCTTTCCAAACATAACATAAAAGTAGCCTTTAAATCTCAACACAATCTGTCCACTATCCTTTACAATGCTAAAGATAAAATTAGTAAATTTAATAAATCAGGAGTTTATAAGTTAAAATGTTCAGAGTCTGATAGCTTGTATATTGGACAAAGTGGTAAAAGCTTTAAAACTCGCTTTTCAGAACACCACCGATCATACAGACTACAAAAAACAGACTCGAGCTTTGCCAACCATTGCTTAGAACACAGCCACAGTTTTCCTGATTTGGGCAATACTGACATATTACATTATTCAACAAAGGGCCAAAAGTTAAATATTCTTGAATCTTTAGAAATATATAAACATAGTAGAAATAAAAATGTAAATTTGCTTAATGACCAGACAGAACTTGGGTTTTTCCCGTTATTTGTTGTCGCCAAATAATAATTAGTTCCCAAAATTTAGTACCTCCCCTTTGTAATAATGTAATATCTCAGGTAGTTTTTATTTATTGTTAAATTTTCTCATGTTTCTGTATTGAATACTTAGTCTACCTTTGTAATTCAGTTTGAAAATGACTCTGTGAGTTGAAACTGCAGTCACTGTTTTCTTAATAAATTTAGTGGTATAAAACATAGTAGTTCCTTTTTTAAACATTTCCCGAAGATGATTAACTACCACATAGTAACGGCTACCAGCATCAACTTTTTCTTAATACATTACAAATGTTCAGCAAATATAATCCACAAGCTACTGTACACACATATATTCCATTAAGAAGGGATCTACTTCATACTTCTCTCCAACTATTGAATATGAATTGATTTGATTGCGAGGTTCAGCTGTTAGAGGTTATTTTCAGTTAGTAGCATCTCTTGGAAGAACACACACCAACTTTCAGCCGGCTCGGTCTATTTTTTTGTGTTTGACATTCGTTTGAATCGAGGAAGTCGAGTGATTCTCCAAAAATGGACGAAAGAAAATCTCTTGTATTGATTAAACATTACTTTATGAAAGGCAAACGCTTCAGGAGACTAAACAGTTGCTTAATAAACATTATGGTGACTGTGCACTTTCGTTTAGAACAGTTTATAAGTAGTTTCAAAATTTTCAGAGTGGTTATATGAGCACAACAGGCGTTGAATGATCTGGACGCCCTGTTGAGGTTACTACTCCAGAAATCATTGACAAAATCCATGATATGGTGATGGGTGACAGAAGAGTGAAGGTGCGTGAGATTGCTAGTGCTGTGGTCATCTCGAATGAACGGATACATAATATTTTACACCAACATTTGGACATGAAAAAGCTATCAGCAAGATGGGTGCCGCGATTGCTCACAATTGACCAAAGATGAAATCGTGGTGCAAGAACGGTTTGCAGCTATTCCAGCGAAATCAAAAAGGACTTTTAGCGTCATTTCGTCATTGTGTATGAAACATGGATATATCACTATACTCCTGAGACCAAAGAACAATCTAAACAATGGGTTACCAAGGAGGAATCTGCACCAAAAAAGGCGAAAACCATTCCTTCGGCCGGGAAGTTTATGACGACTGTCTTTTTGGATTCGCAAGGAATAATCTTCATCGACTATCTGGAAAAGAGTAAAACTATTAGAGCTGAATATTATTCATCGTTATTGGACCGTTTGAAAACCGAGCTGCAAGAAAAACATCCACGATTGGACCACAAAAAAGTCCTTTTCCATCACGACAACGCACCAGCTCACGCCTCAGCAGTTGTGGTCGCAAAATTAATGGAAATAGGGTTTCAACTCGTTTCACATCCCCCTATTCTCCAAACTTGACTTCCTGGGACTATTATTTGTTCCCCAATATGAAGAAATGGCTGGCGGAAAAAAAATTTATTCAAACAAGGAGGTGATTGCAGAAACGACTTGGAAAAATCGTATTATTCGGAAGGGATCAAGAAACTAGAGACAAGCAGGGGGCACAGCATTAATTATTCCAAGCAATGTGCATTAGAATAGCGTTGCCGACTGTTCAGAAATGTATGTCTCTCGTTGGAACATAATATTAAAAATCTGTGAGGAAAAAAAGAGATTGTTTCTGCAATATACCAAAAAGTATCCAATATTGGACTTAAACGTGCAGCAGAATATCGAAATATTTTAAAGCCTCTAGCAGTAGCCCTTGATAAGCAAATATAAAATTTACAGCATATCTTCGAAAAACAGCTACAGCTTTTTCTACAAAAAAACCAAGCATTTCATCGTCAATATGATCAAACATTAACAACGTACCATTTTATAGCTTATATGTTTTAACCTCAAAAACAGAAGAATAATTTATCTCCAGAAGAAATAAATGTGGCCTTAGAAACTATTGGAAAATTATTTGAAGATATGGGATTGCTACCACTAGCAATAAAATGGAACGCACGCTCCATTCCCTTTAAGAAAATTATGTTTTCGGAGGAAGTAACAGACAACATAAACGGGATTCAGTGATGGATCTCACAAAACTATAAGCCTGAAATTGCAACACAGTTACAGTAATAAAGCAGTTCCTGTGTGCAATTGCTTCTTCGGCGTCAGTGAAACGTGTGCTTATGGTTTTGTTTAAGAAATAGTTTGGAAATTGAAAAAGGTGGAAGTTAGTATTTCTATTCAAATTTTACAATGAAAATGTAATTCATGATAAACTATGCGTAGGTATATGATTTCAAGTTTCCTTTTATATTTATATTTTTTTGGCTGCTGCAAGTTCTCGATATTTTAGGAACTAAATTATTTGATTTAAAAATTTGTGACACTTAGGTATTTTAAGGTAAAGTTTATCTTCTTTATGTTATTAGGCGTTGCATTGAAGCTATTCAGTGGTTTGTGAATGTTTTTTCACAAGTTATATATTTTTTTATTTAAACCATGATTTTTATTTAAAAAAATCTAGTAAGTTAAATTGTGATTTTAATCGTGGTTTAAATCGTTTGATTAAAATCAACCCAACCCTGCTAACTAATTTAGCAGTATTGTCGATAAATACAATGTACCTAAAAACATTAATTTTAATCAAATAATTGATAACCAAAAAATCTGGAAAAGTAACATTATAGATACTAAAAATTATAAAACATTGCTTAAGTGAAACCCTCCCCAAACAGCACAAATACGTCTTAAAGACGTCCATAAAACGTTTGATCTCAACATTCAGGACGTCTTATGGATGTCCATTAAAGACGAATGACGTCCATAAGACGTTGTATAGACGTCTTATGTTACAAAAGGTAACGTCTTTAAGACATTTGCTTACAACGTCTTATGGACGTCCCTTCCCAACATTAAAACAACATATTCTACCATTAAAATTATGTACATTAAAAAGGGTCCCTTTAATTTTTTTGTTTGTCTTGTTTACAAAGTCAAACCGTAATTATTCAAAAGTCAAAGAAATAACTTTAATTTAGAAAAAATCAAGAGCAAAATATACACTACCATTTTTAATAACTACAAGTTCCGCATGAATAATTTGCTTTAAAAAAATGTTCAACATAATCTCTTTATACAAAAAAAAAATACATAACATAAGCATAATGTAAACGTTTTCAAATTGAAATTTAAGAAATGAGGTAGAAGAGCAAATATTTTCAGAACTACTACTGTTCGAACTATAAGTGAACCTATCAAATTTAAGCTTAGTTTATCCCTTCGATATAATAACTCTAAAAGTAGACTATCAACAAAATAAAAGTTTATTGAAACAAAAATTACACAAATCTTTAAATAGTTTTAAAAACAAGAATTTTTATTTGATTGAATAACAAATCTGGTCTGATGCCCTTTTCAGCCATGTTTGGATTGAAATTTCCTCATTCTTCCGACTTTTTGCCAGTCCTATTGTCTCTGTAGATCCTAATAACAAACTGATTTTAATTTTATAGGATAAAGTTTATCATTTGTGGGAGTAAATTTTTTGATATTTTTGCGAATTTTTATAATTTTCCTCTACTATAGAATCGTGACTTATGCTATTTCAAGGTTAATATGTATAATGAAAGACAGAACTTCCTCATAATAAGTCTCGCCAAGTTGGCATCGTAGGACTTTCTCTTTCCTTTTCGTGCTAATCACCTGTACATGGTAATTTTACAAACTCGCTTTACAAAGTCATAAATGCTCCCTATTCCCAGTTTTGAAATTTCAAAAACCTTAAACAAAATTACTTCTTGTAATTAACAAAACTCTATTTTCTATGTTCTTTAAATATAAGCCAATCATCAGGAACAAAATAAATCTTACAGGTTTCATTAGTGGAGCACTCCATAAACAAACATTTCGCCTACCACTTCATTAGTAATATTTCTTTTAATATTTAGGACCGGGTCTGGATGAGCTGTGCAAGCCTTTTTTGCACAGATAATATTTTGAAGATTTCATTTCATACTTCTAATAACATAGAGTTACTATAAAAATATAAGCGGTAAAGCATTCGGGAATTTCTGTAACACAACCTATAAATAACGTTACTGTTTTTCCTATACATATGATTCTCGATCTTACCTTAAGTATTACATAAACACGAATAAAAAAAATTTTCAGAGACACATAGATAAATCAACTATTTTAATAAAATTTTTTCAAAAGCTAAATTTTCACAGTCGGCACCCCAACAACATTAAAAATGAATAACGACATGACGAAACACCTGTTAGTTTCGCTGGCATCATATTTATGTGTGTCATTGTTATCGGTACATCAAACAGTCTATGACAGAAAGCACCAAAGTATTGATAAAAAAGATCATGCGAAAGTTCTATTAATCAAGGTCGTAGTGAGGCTACTAAAATTTTGTCGTTCAATCAAAAATTTTAACCTCAACTTGTATTCAGCTGAGCTCTGTGCGGCGTTGCAAACTTATTACCCAACTGCGACAAAATCCATAGGGAAGGAAATGTTTTTTAGTTTTTATCAATTAAATTATACACAACTGTATTTATTTTCATATAAAATGTAGTATGTAGACTTTTAAAAGATATCTTAAAGACGTTGTATATAGACGTCTTATGGACGTCTTTAAAACAACGTCTATAAGACGCCTTATTTATGTCTTAAGACGTTTAGACATAATCTGGATATAAAAATCACGTCTATAAGACGTCTAGTGCTGTGTGGGTCCTGTCTGATGTGATTATAACTTACATTAATTAAAATAATGTTGGACAGACATACTGTTTTACATGCTATATTTAAGAAATAAATCAAAATAAATAATAATAAGCATTTTAATAAGTATATTCAACCTTTAAAGAGCTTAATATCGGGATTTCGCCCTGGGTGATAATGACCCTGGCTACGGCGCTGCCAACAATAATGATTATGTATACTATTTTGCTATAAATTGACTAATCAGAAATAATTTTGATGTTTGTAAACTTATGATAGAATTCTCAGTATTAAACAATCTATGAGACAACAAATTTCCCAAACTTATTTATATAATTTATACTCCTTTATACACTTTTTAAAAGATTTAATCAATTGCAGGAAATGTAATGCAATAGAAAAAAAACCTTTATGCCGCTACTGAATTCCCGAACCCAAAACAAAAACAAACAAATAACGGCTAGAAAGTGATTTATTAACCCCCAAATTAAATGGCCGCCTATCCTACACAAACTCCACACACAAAAGTAAACCTAACTTACGACCATATGGTGACGATCAACTCTTATAAAATATAGTGCGAATGGATATGTTGATTTCCAGATGAATACGATGATACTACGTTTTTGGTGTTTCCTTCCTTTGAACGTTCATTTATCTGTCAGTACGGGTAAAACGGCAGCGATTTTGTTTTATATTTGATTTTATCCCTGTAGGTAAATATAAAAAATACATGCAGATATTTTTTCTGTATGGTTTCCTCGCAGTGGCGCACGAATATTCTGAGACCGTTGTTTGGAGGAAATATGGCCACACTATGTGCACTATAAGAAAAATCTCATTGATTTTTTTTATTTATTTATTCCCCTACAGGATCAAAATTCCTATTATTGCACAGGAGAATCCCGGATATTACATACATAATGCAGACAGTACAATAAGTTTAGCATAGTCTACAAATCACAAATAACAAAGGCGTAGAGAGTTCTTATTAAAGCTTTGGGTATAAGAGAAAATATCCTAAATCTTATCGACTTGTATATGTCTGATAGAAGTATGTTTGTCTAATACCAGAAAAGTAAATTAGATCACAGAAAAGACGCCTTAGGTGTGCCGCAGGGTTCGGTTTTGGGGCCTCTCTTGTTTATGGTTTATGTTAATGACTTACCTAAATTCATTACTAGAGGAAAGTTAATTATGTTTGCTGATGATACCACCTTAGCTATATCTGCAGATACCCCGGAGGAGCTGTTGCGTTCATCAGGAGGTATGTGTGAGGAGCTGGAGATTTGGTGTTAGCGTAATCGGTTGATAATGAACACGACAAAGATTGTGTGTGCAAACTTCAATACAGAAAAACCATTGTTGTAGAGAATAAAGTGACATATAATATTAAAACCTCAGATAGTGCTAAATCTATAGGCACATGGCTCAATGAATCGTTGCACTTCATTTTCCTATATTGAACATGTTTATACAAAATTAAATTCTGCCTCTTTTGTCATTTTGCAGATGAAATCATCTCCAGACCAAGCTGGGCTGCTGACTGTATATTATTCTCTGGCATACAGTCATCTATCAAACAATGTCATATCTTGGAAAAGGGTATGGGAGGTAAATCGAGTATCTCTGGCTCAAAAGAGAATACTGAGGTTGAAATTTAGTAGGAATATTTTTAAAGAAAACAGCATTTTAACTTATTATTCTGTTTATATCCTTAAATGTGTTTTATATATTAAACAAAATTACTCAGAGTTTTATAACTCATGACCAGAGGCACCATGTAAAAGAATATTTGTTCCTGAAGGACTTCCTCAAACATCTTTGCATAATTGCACATTATCGCTATGGCGCGATAATTTACGACTCTGGTTCTATTATCTTTCTTAAACGTCTCGATAAATTTTTGACCCCTTCCACAGGTCAGGAAACATAAATTTCTGAATGCTTAAATTAAAAATTGCAGACAAAGGCTCTACAAACGCCCATGCAAAATTCTTTACGACAAATGAAGAAATGGAATCCGGACCCGCCATACATTTGGCCTTCAATTTTTTACAAGCCTACTCGAAGTCTTTAGACCTTTGACGAGAGAAGAATCTTTCGTCAAAGCTTTAGACATTATTTTAGATAACGAGATAGGATAAGAATTGCAACCATGAGTAGAAGCAATCACATAAAGAGGTGAGATAACAGAGAACCCTGAATAATTTGCTAATGAATTTTACTAGAAAATAGACCCAAAACATTCGAAATTCGAACCGTGTTATACGAAGATAGGCGTTGATATTTCAGAAATTGACAACAATGGCGTTGTTAGATGCTCTCTGGCATAGCTGCTGTAATTTTGACATTTTAGACGGCATGCATCCAAAATCGGTGGTTGTGCAAGAAATGTGACATACCTTGAGATTGAGACATCCCAGGGCGTTAGTAACATCAGCGCATTTAATATATTGGCTATATTCTTTTGAGCAATTATCAATTGATCAAAGTGAAAAAAGTGTAACTGATAACTTCATGTTCTTTTGAATATGCATTTATTTGTCATTGGGCTGAAGTGATCATGATTACTTCAACTGATAGAAGTGAAAGTGATAATGACTCAAAAGAATAGCCCTATTGTATGAATGTTTAGCCGAAAAGAAGCTATTATTCGGCTAAAATGTTTGTTGTAGGGAAATTCGCAAGATACTATTGTCAGACAACCAAATATACAAGGTAAGGTATAATTAGTTGCATATCTACAAAAAATAATTATAGAAATTTATTTTTTATCGTGTAAATCGTACTTGTCAAAAAACATAACCTATAAATATTTTCATGTTTTTGAACCCGAGTTATTTTATTTGATTATCCTATAAAATACTTTTAAACGTGTATATTCATTTTTAAATAAGTTTATTTAAGTAAAATGGAAGAAGCCTTAAACGAATTATTAAAATTTGTCCAAATCGGTGCCAGATTAGATTTAAAAGCGGTTGCTGTTGAGCATGTGTTAGGTATAGAATCCTGCATTTTTTATTTTTGAAAGACTTACGTATTTGTCATCAATATTTTGTAGGTTTAACTGGAACTCCAGAAGGAGTAGAGGCCGTTTATAATAAACCTCAGCTCATAGTTTCATTAATCAGCCTTTTGGATGATACAACAGTTCCTATCTCAAAAGATGCAAGCTTATGCCTCGTAAACATATCAGCAAGTGAAAAAGGAGCCAGTAATCTCCTAAACGTTGACGTTAACAAAGATTGTCCCCCTTTACAAGTTCCCCCTGAAAATATTGTAAAACAATGCTTGACACAACTTTTCAATAAGGAAAGTAAAATTGCAGATCAGTGTTGTATGATTTTATCAAATTTGACAAGACCTAAGCATCTAATCGAGAGGGTTATAGATATTATAGAAAAAAGTGGTAATTCATATGATGAACTGATAGATATTTTTACTAAGAAACAGTACAATAAAAATGCAAAGTTGCATTATTTGGGGCCTGTACTGTCAAATTTGTCTCAAAGTAGTAGAGTAAGAAAATACATATTAGATAAGGAGAAATGTGTGATACAGAGATTATTACCTTTTACTGAATATAAAGATTCGGTGGTTAGAAGAGGAGGGATAATAGGTAAGATTTTGAGCCATTATTTTAAAAGTATTCTGTTATAACACCTTTTTATCTCAAATTTGTATTTGTACTTGCTTTTAGTATTGAAGTAATTATAAATTTTAATATACAAAAGAGAAGATTTATAATTCTTAAATGTGCATCATTTTAGGTACACTGAAGAATTGTTGTTTTGAAACAGATTTTCATGAGTGGCTTTTAAGTGAAGATGTAGATATTTTACCCAGGTTACTTCTTCCTTTAGCTGGACCAGAGGAATTTGATGAAGAAGACAATGACAAACTGCCTTTAGATCTTCAATATCTTCCTGAAGATAAATTGAGAGAGGAAGATCCAGATATAAGGTATAAAATAAAATTTTTATTTCAGTAATTAATTGCTATGGAAAAAATCAACAAGTAGTGATTATAGTAGTGTTAAGTAGTTTTTGAATTATTTTAGGTGCATATTATTAGAAGCAGTTACTCAGTTATGTTCAAAAAGGATAAACAGAGAATACATCAGAGATAAAAACACATATATCATTTTAAGGGAACTACACAAGTGGGAGAAAGATAGACAGGCATTAATTGCTTGTGAAAATTTAGTTGATATTTTAATAAGGTAGTAAACAACACCATAAAAATTTTTAAAATTTAATTTTTAGTTTGCTGAACTATAATTTTTATGTTAATTTCAGAACTGAAGAAGAAATTGCAGAAGATAACTTGAAAGAAGTAGACATTCCGATCCACCTAACTGAAAATTTTGATAAAATGAATGAAGATCTTTTAAAAGAAGATACATAACTTGGCATTGATGAAAATAAACTATTCAATATTGTATAATTTAAAAAAAAAGCAAATTATAAATGTTTATTAAACAAATATACTCCATAAATTTTATCATTAATTCTCAATTTTTAAGTATTTTTTCAGATGGAGTCTGAACTCTTTGAGTTAATTTTAACCACATTTATAAATGAGGCATTTGCTCACTCAACATTTTGAAGAATATTGTAGAAATCTTCAATCATATCAACAAATTTAAACAATAATAAATTTGTTTGAAGACTGTTTATGTTTGGTGGGGAAGGGGCTTTTTTGATGTTTGACAGACATATTATTTACATATTGAAAATAATAATAATTTAGGCAACCAAAAATGTATGCTCACTTTATTCTAGAATCTACATACTATCAGCATGTTATACTAGTTTAAATAATGCATGTAGAAAAGGATAGCATAGAATCGGTGTGTGTACCATGCAATGAAAGACCTCCTACTGTTTATCAACACTTTTCTAAATATAAATGAAAATATTAGTACGTTATTCAGCCCTTAAACAAACAACAGGACGTTCGAGTTCTGATGATTTCCTAATTCTACGGGGGAATTCGTTGGTAGAAATGATAGGTCTCATTTATTTTGAAACTTAGCATACTTTTCACGCAACCCTCGTAAGTATTTGTGTATTCATGGTTGCCCATTAGATAAGAAACTGGATTATTTGTGGTTTCCACAAGGATTTATTTTTATTTGTTTTATTAACTTTATCTTATATATATGCTAATAATAGAAACGCTTAAATTTAATAAATATATTTTATTGACTGGACAAATTTCCAATAGTTATTTTATTTTTTATAAAATTACATCCGTGATTGAAGCTCTGTATCGTATATTTTTTTCTGTCTGCCATCGAGCTGGAAAAATAAAAATACGAGTTTTTATGCACAAGAGCGAAATAAAGTTCACGTCAGACGGAAAACAAATGTCAATCAACCATTCCACCATTGGCCATTTCAAAAAACTGTCATTCCCTCCATTTTGAGTCAACAAACTGATTTTCAAAAGTTCGTTAAGTTGTATTTTGCTAATAAGTTGCTCTTTTTCGTAAGTAATGACGTTTATTATTACACAAGAACTAGTTTGTAAGATTCACGGAAGTAGGAAATTTATTTTTCAACGGTTTTTCATTATTTATCGCCTCTGAATATCGTGTAGAAGAGGTTAACTATATTCACGTTTCTTGTTTTAAGTTTTCAGGTAAAATATGTCCAACGCGACTAAAATCGAGGACTTCTTTAAAATTGAAAAGATTGGCGAAGGTACCTATGGGGTGGTTTACAAAGGAAGAAATAAGAAAACTGGAGAAATGGTTGCAATGAAAAAGATACGGTAAGAACTTCCTAAAAGTTTATTATTCCCTTGTACTACACATAACTTTAATATTTTGAAGATTGGAAAATGAAGATGAAGGTATCCCATCTACAGCCCTAAGAGAAATGACCTTGCTAAAGGAATTACGTCACGTAAATATAGTTACTTTACTTGAAGTTATAATGGACGAACCCAGGTAACTTTTCAATCATTGCTAAGAAGTGTGTTGTTTTTATTAGTTAATAAGATTTGTTCTTATACTTGCCTAATTTTATTGCTGTTTATAGATTATACCTAATTTTTGAGTATCTCTGCATGGATCTAAAAAAATATTTAGACAAAATTGAGTCGGGTAAATATATGGATCCAAAATTAGTAAAAAGTTATTTATATCAGATCAATGAAGCTATACTCTTCTGTCATCAAAGAAGGGTCATTCACAGAGATCTTAAGCCTCAAAATCTACTTATTAGCAAGGATGGATTAATTAAAGTAAGTCTCTGTACACTACTTTTAAAAAACCAAGTTTCTCATAAAAAATTTTGTAGGTGGCCGATTTTGGTTTAGGTAGAACTTTTGGTATCCCTGTAAGAATCTATACTCATGAAGTTGTAACATTGTGGTATAGGGCACCAGAAGTACTTCTGGGTGCTCCTAGATATTCTTGCCCGGTTGATATTTGGTCCATTGGATGTATTTTTGCTGAGATGGCCACTAAAAAACCTTTATTTCAGGGAGATTCTGAAATTGATCAGTTATTTAGAATTTTCAGGTAGGTTCATTGATCTTCGGGAATAATATATTAAATTAATTAAATTTTAAAAATTGGTTTCAATATGTTTTTTAATTTTTTTTTTTTTAATTATTTCAGATAATTATTTTGATTAAGTTAAATCTAGGAAAATGTTTTTTTTTTTGAAAAATTTCTGTATTAACCCCCTTATTTCGAGGTGGTAGAAAACAATTCTGGCCGTGGTTTTCCACTATTTTTCTTGACTTTCTCAGAAAACCAAAGAAACCACATTTTGCTAACAAGGCGCTTTTTTTTCTGAAGAAAACATCAAACTTTCATTTTTATTTTGAATGACACTAGTTAAAATACATTTATGTAGTATATTTTAACTATTTTTGCACAAATTTTAGCAATCAAATTTAAAAAAAAAAACTTGCGTTTTCAACTGACAAGGAAAAATACATTGTACTATTGTAAATACTTTCATGGTATAAAATAATAATAATAATAATAAACAATCTTTATTTTAAAGTATACTCACATACAATAAAATAGCATCATAAAAAAAATACATTAGTAGCAACATTACATTCTGCTTAATGTCATACTTTGATTTAAATTTGAATAATATTCATTTAATGAATATGGTTATATGCCCACAAGTAGGTCAAATATTGTCTTTTTCAACATTTTAAAAATTTTTTGTTACTTAATATAGTTTGGTAAAGAATTATACGTTTTAATACACTGATAATAAGCACTTTTTTCAGTCATAACCAGTTTATGTTTCGGATATACATAATTCATTGTTCGTGTTGGATATATCTTTTGCGCCTCACTATTTACAAATAAGTGTTTATTTTTAACAAAAAACAATATACATTCCTGTATGTAAACTGCATGAACAGTAAGTAGTTTATGTTTCTTAAATTTACCCTGGCACGATTCCCGATAACTTAGATTTAATAATATTCTCAGTGCCCTTTTCTGACATATAAAAACATTCGATATGTCTTTACAGTTTCCATACAGGACTATTCCATATCTTAACCGGGCCTCAAAATTTGCGTAGTAAAGCATTTTCTTAATATTTATTCCTACATATCTACTTATAATTCTAAGTGTATAACATACAGCATTTAGCCTTCCTGTTAAATATTGAACATGGCATTCCCATTTCATACAACTATCTAGAAACATATCTAAGGACTTTACATTGTTTGTAACCTGTACTTCACAACCATTTATAGTCAGTTTTTCTGGTTCTATTAATTTGGAACGATTGGTTTTAAAAATTGTGACATTTGTTTTTGAATTATTTAATATAACTTTGTTTTTTGTAAACTAGTCACCAACCAACATCATAAATTGTTGTGTCAGGTTCAAGAGCGGCAATGCCCCTGTATGATAACAAAATGTTGGTATCGTCTGCGTAGTTTGTTATTTTACAGTTTTCATTCTTCTCACATAATTCAGTTAGATTGTTTACATATAATACGAACAATATAGGTCCAATTACACTTCCTTGCGGTATTCCAACTGTTATATATTTGTTCCCTGAATATACTCTATTAATACCTTTTCCTATCACTACCCTTTGTTTCCTGCACGTTAAATATGATTTGATCCACTTCAGAGCTGTTCCTCGTATACCATATAAATATAGTTTCTGGTATAATATTTCATAGTCTAAACTGTCATATGCTTTTGATAGGTCGAGAAACGACCCTACAGGGATCTCCTCATTATTGTTACAGTGATATTTGTTATGAACTCGAATAATGCAGTTTGTGTTGTTTTGCCTTGACTGTATCCATGTTGAGTTTTATTTAAAAGATTGTTATTGTTCATAAAGCTAATTATTCGGTTACAAACAACACGCTCGAATATCTTGGCAAATAATGGTAATAAGCTTATAGGGCGGTAATTTTCTGTTTGATTCGCCTTTTTTAAAAACTGGAACAATCAGTGCCTGTTTTAGTTGATCTGGAAATATTCCGCATTGAATAGAATTATTTATTATGTACACCAGCGGTTTTAGAATGGCACTTATTACAAATTTAATTGTGTTATTAGATCGTGTCCACTACTAAATTTGTTTTTTAACTATTTGTTGCACTTCTTCACTATCTCCTAACTCGAACTCTATTTCAGCTGTATTGTATTTTATATCACAATTAAAGGGTCTATTGTCTAATTTTGCTAACAAGTTTGAGGCAATATTTACTAAGTAGTTGTTAAAATTATTAGCTATAGCTTCTTTGTTATCATTTATATTTATTTCTTTAATTTTTGATTTTCCCGTTATCTCATTCACTATTGCCCAGGCTGATTTACTTTTGTTGTCTGAAATTCTCAATTTTTCTTCAAAACTTCTTTTTTTATATTTTTTTAACAGAGTATCATACTCTCTTTTTTTGAGGCATACAAAGTTTTATATCGAACATTTACATTTTTTATTAAAAAAACAATATCTAAATCCTTTTTGCATCTTGCTACTTCTGGGTCATTCCGCGCAATATATTTTGGTTTGTGAATATTTTTATTTGGTACCTTCTGAACTGGAAAATTTTCATAAAATCTGTTAAAAAATATTCTTATAAATAAGTTCCATTGATTATTAACTGATTGTTTATCTAGTGTATAAATTTTATTCCAACTCCACTTCAAATGCTTTTTTGAACTGAATTTTATTTTCATTTTTAAATATTCCTGCTTGAATGAAAGCTGGTGTGTCGTAAGTTAATTCTATCGATAATTTTTGCGCAGTATGATCAGAAATAGCAGTATGCATGACTTCAGTATTCATGTTACCGTTAAAGTTAGTTAGTATATTATCAATACATGTTTTGCTTTTTTCTGTTATTCTTGTATATTCTATATAACATTAAAAAAGTTATATGAGTTAATAACTGATATAAAATCATTGGTAGCTTTCGTTTTTGACAAAAAAATGTATCTTAAAATCACCGGCAATAACAGTAATAGTTCTAGGGTTACAAAGAAGTAGCAATTTTTCAATTTTTTCAAAAAAAGTCTCAATCACCAGTCGGTGGACGGTACAGGGATACTAGAACGACACATTTTTTTGTTTATTTTTACTTCAAAAGCGCAACATTCAAAACAGTATTCCTCACTTATATTATTTATGTCTAATTTTGTTTTGTACTGCACATCATTCTTCACATATATTGCACTTCCACCATGCTTGTTTTCCAAATTTCTGCAAAAACTGTTTGCTAGGTTAAATCTTGTTATTCCATAGTTTTTGAGTTGATCTTGTGTTTTCCAATGTTCCGTAATACACAAACAAAAGCACTCTGGATTATTATCCAAAAGTTCTTCTACAAGTTCTACACTATTTCCATTTGACTGAGCATTTTGGTGAATTATACAGAAATTACCTTTTAGGGCTTCTTTTTTATTTATCCTAAAAAAACATCTTGAGTAGAAGAAAGAAAATTATTTATCTCAGTCTACAACATAGTTTAATTTTTGTAGTGTAAAAACAAAAGTAAAATTAATCAGCCAGCAAAATTTGTGGCTAGTTTTGATTAGTTCAAGTTGGTTCAGGTTTAGTTTGAAACTAAAACTAACTAAATTAACTTAAACTGACCTAGATATATTGATTAAAAAATGTTATTGTCCAGAAGAGATTACATTGAGACAGGACAATCTCTACTAGGAAAGGATATTGGGAAAGATCCCAGTTAGTAGAGAAGACGCTGGTTAAGTATTGCTTCAAAAAAATGTGCTTGTTAAAATTATAAGACCAAGATATATAAAAATGAATTAGGATCATAAATTTATAAAAGAAGGGTATTTTTGGTACCAGAACGATATAAGAAATAGGGGGCATAAAAGAATATCCAATAAAAGCAAGTTATTAATGTTCTTCCTCATTATCATTAAAAGAGGGGGATAATCCTGTCCCATTGAATTAAAAAAAAAAGTAGTACATGTTGTTATGATCGGAATATTTTTATTCCTGCCTTTCTTCTTGCATTTTGTTTTCATTCAAGACTTTCTGCTAACCGTGACAAAAACAGTATGATCCTCCTAAAACCGTTAATATTTGGAGGTAAAATAATGCCCAATATAAAATTAAAGGAGGGGAACAAACAAGAGTAAATATGATCTTTAAAATATTTAGTATTTGGAGATAAAATCATGCATAATATAAAAATTGTATTTATGCTCTGGCAACAACGCTCTTTCCAAACAAGTGGCGCCACTACTTGATATAACAGGCCATTTTATTTTGATTTGTTGTAATAAAGTTTGAATGATTTAGTGTAAAAATTTAAACCCAAAGTCAAAAGTTATTTTCTCTACTTTCCCAGGGAAGAAAAATAGTGGAAAACCAAGACCAGATTTGTGTTTTATGAACTTGAAATAGGAAATAAATATAGATTATTCAAAAAACGTTATATTCTTAGATTTCACTTAATCAGATAACTACCTTATTTCAATATAATATTTAACGTTGTAGGGTCTTGAGAACTCCAACAGAAGAAATCTGGAAAGGAGTATCTTCCCTTCCAGAATATAAAGCAATTTTTCCTAACTGGACCTCATACACCCTGGCAAAACAAGCTAAAAATCTGGATGAAGATGGTATCGATCTACTGTCAAAAATGCTCGTCTATGATCCAAGTAAAAGAATCTCTGCCAAGGGTATTGCAACTCACCCATTCTTTAAAGATCTTGATCTTAAAGTTAAACCTATTATTATTGAAAAAGATAAGTGATTTTTTTCTATTTTGGTACTTATTTTTTTAATATTCTACATTCTGAGGAAAAGTGATAATTTTGTTTATAAAAAGTAGCACTTGATTATTTTCATTTAAATTCTAAATGTTTCTCTGAAGTAACATTTTTTTATTAGGCTACTTGTAATTAGTTAAATGAGTTCTAATTTTTTTTTTATATTTTATTTATGCAACAGCCAATCTATATATTCCATTTTGGCTAGTTTTAATTTATTCATAACTTTTCTTTTGTAATAATAAGTAGTGTGTTTCTTGAAAAATTTAATTTGTTGATGAGAAAAATATTCATTTTCACCTTTTAAAGTATGCAAGTTGTTCAAAGTTTTTTTTTAATTATTTTTTTCTATTTATAAAACTGCCATATTTTTTATATAGGTAAATATACTAGCTGCCAAATTATATACAGGGTATCTCATTTTTTACTTACATATTAAAAGTTATGGAAAAACTAATTGAAAATTAGTAATAAGGGTTTTCTATATGAGCATTTCAACTAGTAGTGAAAAATAATAATTTTTCCAAATCTTTTAATCGATTAAGACACTCTGTATTCCAATTAGTATGTTTGTATTATTTTATTGTTAACAACAATTAACTATGGTCAATCTCAAAACTGAAGTACAAATAAATTAACATATTTTTACTAAAAATAATAATTTACAAAGTAAAATGAAAGGAAGGCTTTATTTGAAACTAGTGAGAGTTTTTTCATTCAATAAAACACAATAGTTGGGATGGTTTTTAGAAAATATGAATATTATTTATTCTATAGGGCAGTGACATAATTATACCCCCGCAAAGCAGGGGAGGGGGGTCGAGTGAACCGAAATCGATAGATAAATTATTTGTTGACCTGAAATGGGTGGCCTATGGCAAAAAATTCAAAGTTATGGCACTGTATAAAAACCTCGTTAAATACAAATATTTGTTTAATTTACAAACAGAAACCATCTAAACTAATTCAATTTTTTATGACTTTTTAATTGTTTAAAACACTAATTACACCGTTTTTAAATTACTGATTTGTACTAAAAAGAATAAGACTGAATATGAATAATCCATTTTCCTTTGTCTGTATATACATTTTACTTTGTATAATTTTAATTTTTTTTTTCGAATTTTTAATCCGTGTGAATACATTTTTCGAGGATTTGACATGCCATTTGAGGGCCATACTAGTTTAATACGTACATATTTTTATACCTAGGTATTTTACCAAAATGAAGGTTTATTTTGTATTAGCCTTTACACTGTTTAATATAAAAGATGTTTAAAATATAGCTGTTTTTTTTATCGTGGTGTTATAAAATGTAGAAAATAGAAACTATTGTAGAGGTAAATTTAAATGTTCCAGATACTGTTAAGAAAATTATTTCATATTATTGTTATTACATTTAATGCACATCACATAAATATTTTAAAAGTTAAATGGTTACGTCGCAGTTGTGACGTCATATCATAGTAAACAAAGCAACGCTTAACGATAGTTTGTTTGATTTCTTGAGATTTTTATTTGTTTGCCATTATATAATGGTACATAGTTCCATAATGCATGTCGACGTCCATTATCACTCCAGAAAAGGTGTTTGTTTCTGTTCCAGGGGATTTTAAACGGCGAAAACCGTGGTTAGAAATAGCTTGTAGATCATATCCTTCCGTGTTGGAGGTTGCACAGTTTGAACAAATTGCTAACGAACACAATTTATCCTATTCCACCACCATCGAGATGATGGCCTACCTGTACCACTATACTGAGAAGGAAGTCAAAACTTACTCTCCCCGCCACAGTGGTACGGCAGAGGTACATGTGTCGTCTCTACTAGACTCATCAGGGTACCGACATGCACCTGTTTTGTGCAAAGGATAGATCGGAAGGAAGTATGCAACACTGAACGCGGCTGAATGTGATTTCAGCACTACAACGGCATAATGTGGATATATCCACTGCTATTGCATCTCACACGGAGGAATCCGTGAAAGCCGCATAAACATATATACGCTATCCGGCGGGAGGTCGGCGAAGCCGCTTTCACTGTTGCATACTTCCTTCCGATCTGTCCTTTGCACAAACAGGTGCATGTCGGTACCCTGATGAGTCTAGTAGAGACGAAACATGTACCTCTGCCGTATCACTGCGGCGGGGAGGGTAAGTTTGGACTTTCTTCTCGGTATGGTGATACAGGTAGGCCATCATCTCGATGGTGGTGAAATAGGATAAATTGTGTTCCACAGCAATTTCTTCAAACTGTGCAACCTTCAACACGGAAAGGATATGATGGAACGAAGTTTGCATTTACTGTTCGCATAAGTTAAGTCCAGTTTTGCCGGAAAGCGGTGGTAAGATGTTATGTTCCACAACATGCCCCCTCCCCCTAAGGCATTTGCTTTCCGGCTTTAACTGTCGGACAGTCCAAGCCGTTCGAAAGCACAGGCCTGGCAAGGAAGTGGAACGGACATCCTAGGTGGTCTTTCCAAAGTAGGGTACCGGCTTTAGCACAAAGCCACGACTCGACGGCCTTCCATCTTGTCGTCCCTGTACGGATGTTTCGTCCCGATACCGGTGGTGGACTCATCAGTGGGATCCACCGGTACCTTTCCAACACATCTTTGTACTTTCCACAAACTTGGACCTCTTTTTAAGTCCAGTTTTGCCTGAAAGCGGTGGTAAGATGTTATGTTCCACAACAATATATATATATATATATATATATATATATATATATATATATATATATATATATATATATATATATATATATATATATATATATATATATAAATCAAAATTTTAGATTTATTAGTGAAATCAACTATTATACATTTTGAAAAGCCTGAATAAATTTAAATGGAGCTGTCAAATAATATACAGGGTGCTCTATTAAGAAAAAAACTCTACCCGCCAGCGGGTTTTACGTAAAAAACTCTACAAAAACCCATTTTTACATTTTCGTTAACTTGCATATTAACGAAGATATGTGAAGGGATGCTAAATGGAAAAATTTCAATTTCGCCCTGTATTTTAAAAACATTGAGGCCTAGGGAAATTTTGTTTGTCAAATCTTTTGTTTAAGAAAGAAGAATCACAGGTTCGTGAAAGTCGCAATGTTCTGTCTTTAATAATAATAAAGATACCCTGCAAAATTGTTAAAAATTGGACACCCTGTGTACATAGATAGCCCTCAAATAATTTGTTCTAGGGCACAGATATTAGTCGTAGCCACTTTGATATTTTAACAATTCACAGTTCAATTTTTTTTAGCCTCTGTAAGAAAAAATCTGTTATACTCGCTGATAAACTGGAATAGTGTGGAACTTTTTTTAACACATATCTGCTGCACAGTAACCTACTTAAGAGAAGCTCCTATTATGGATAAAGTAGGTTTCTTCCAGAAACATTTTACAGAAGTGCAAGGGGGTTGTTCCATGAGCCCACATCAAAAAAACCGCATGCTTCCAATTTTCAGTTGAAGCAGGACAATCGTGGTCATGGACTTATTTATTTAATAAGTCCATGATCGTGGTACTGGCAACTTAAAATTCCATCCTTGGTCTCAACTATTACCATTTTTTAACTGTAAAGCTTGCTTCCTACTATATGGAAACGGCATATTTTACATTTAACTATGTAAATGGAGGATATATATATATATATATATATATATATATATATATATATATATATATATATATATTACGTATCAGTAAACTGGCATCCTGTTTGTTTACTTACATGTGACGTCACCGGAGTTATAACCAATCGTGTAACGTTTTCCGCCACATGATCAAACCCAAAAAATCGCTTTAATTTACATTTCTTAGGGAATATTAACATATTTATTCGTAAAATAAATAAAATATGCTTTTGTTGAAATTTATTAAGATGACATTGACAAATATTTTTAATAGAATCGGAAAGCATATTCTCAAAATTACTAGAAGTAGTTTGCAAATAGCCCCCGTAGCTAAAGGAGATATCAAAACTTTTTTCCACTACCTTAAACAAGTAGCAAAATTTGCTTATTTCTAGTTAATAGCAACAGAAATAATATACATTCTACGAACAATTATTTTAAAGTATGTTCGAAAACTTCATTTAGAGGCTAACTTCATATAGCTGAAAAAAATTATTCTGTCATTTTGACGGTTTTTAAAATATATCTAATATTTATTTAGAAATATGCAATAAACAGGGTATTAATTAGTTTTAGAATTGTTTATTTACCATAATTAAAATCCTTTTGTATCATTAAGCTTAAAAGATGTCACGAAAACGTGGAGATATTTCGGTGAGTACCTTGTAGAACCATTGTAACCCAAACATTGCAGATATTTAATTAAGTTTATTACAGTAACACAGTTTACAACAAATAACAGTTCTGTAATATGGTTTCCATTTGATTGTATTAATTTTTTTAGAGAGAAGATATTGCAAAACAGTTTGTACTTCCGGAGAGACAATCTAAAATCGACACCTTATTAAGGCAAGATGGACAAGCCTATTGTATATGTAGATCTTCGGACTCGTCAAGGTTTATGATAGCTTGTGATGCTTGTGAAGAATGGTGAGAAGATTACATAAAAGGATAAAATAGATATCTTCCAGTAAAGATTTTCAATTAGAAAATAGTAGTAGCAGAAAAAAGACTCAGCAGACAAACCCTTTTTTACTTTAGTTAGATAAGGTATATATTTTTAGGTATCATGGAGACTGTATGAAAATCTCTGAAAAAGATGCTAAACTGATTCGTCAATATTTCTGTATTCGTTGTAAAGCTGAAGATCCTACTTTGCAGACAAAATGGAAAACCAAAAGAGAAAGGGATGAATCTACCTCTCAAGCAAATGATGATAGGAAGTCTAAGAAACGTAAAGAGAGATCTGAGAAAGAAAGTAAAAGTAAGATTATCAGAAAAATAGAAAATAGAGTTTGACTTCCATTTTATTTAAATAAAAATAATTAAAAACATTTATAGACACAATAGTAAGTGTATAGATTACGGATCCTATAGAAGATTGTTGGCTCTAGCTTAGAAATAGACAGAGCATTTTTGATGAGTTGTACTTCTCTTTCTAATGATGCCCATAGAAAGAGAGGCCAAGGTTCTTCTATATGATCTGCAGTCTATATATTTACTTTTATGTCTGTGAAACTAATACTGTCAGGTTTAAAAAAAGAAAAATTTAGGTTATATTGTGTTTTATTCTCGGTATATTAAGTTATGAATGTATTTAGGTAAAACAGATAAAAAGACTAAGAAATGTGGAGAGTGTATGGGATGCTATAGGACAGAAGATTGTGGCAGATGTGATGTATGTACTAGGAAGGGGAGACATGGTTCTTCTAAAACTAAAGAAAGATGCAAACAAAGAATATGTGTTAATGCATTGGGCGGAGCGTAAGTATCACTTATTCGATAAAGGCTAAAACTAATTAAAAGTAATAAATATTTTTTTGCCCTGTATAGATTAGTGTTACTTTTGACAAGCATAATATGTGTCAATGTCTAAAATGTATTAAATATTATTGCAACCTAAATTAGTAGGTTTTTATTTTACAAAGGAAAGAACAAACTATGCGTATAAAAAAGTCTAGTAAAACAAAAATTGCCAGGTCTCCAACTAAGTAAGTTTTAAAAAATAAAAAGAAACTTTAGAAGTCAAGAAAAGGTTCATGTAAGGAAAACCTATAACTTCTGTGAATTTAACACATTTAACTAGTAAACTTGGTTTCATATCATTATTGATATGATATTTTGAAATGATACTTGTATTAACTATGTATTTTACATGAGAAATACCAACTCAAAAATTTCCTCTTTAAACACATGTTTTAAAGTTATTGGTAAATCATAATTTTTCACCACATATCATCAGCAATACATTTGGTTTCTATCGCTCGGTGATTTTTTGAAATTTTCTTCTACTTACGTTTTTTTTTGTATTCATTATATTCTGACGCCATTGTTTATGTTTGAGATTTACAAATTTACCAGGATCTTTGCCGATAATCATTTGAATATTATGAGTTAACATTTTACTATTTTGTAAACTTACTTATTATGAAAGAGTAAGTTTAGACTGATGTCTTAGAGATAAATATGAGCAGTAAAAATGCAACGTTGCCAAATTATGCACTAGTTACAACCAGCTGATTTAAACGAGTCAAATGAAGTTCTGAATATAATTTTTTTTTTATATAATATTTCTATTTCAATGATTAATGCCTTGAAAACTATTTATTTTTAAATTATATTATTTTTTATTAGTATTTTAATTTTATTTGTCAAATATTGGGTACTACACTTTATTTGACTCATATGCAGTGAATAGGTCCCTTAAGTATTTGTTATTAATATAAGTGACTTTATTTACATTTACAATTTATATTTGTAATTATATTAATTATCTTTTTCTACCACTGCGTCACTGACAATATTGCGACATAACCTTCATTATAACCACTTTAATTGCCATGTTCAAAAATTTTTTTTAATACTGCATTTCACATTTTTTTTTTTGATTTGTTATTAAAAATATTTAGTTTTTGATAATAGTACAAAGAATCTTAAAATCATTTGTTCATTTAGTGGTATGTACCTGTAAATTTAAATAATAGAATATTAATCATTGGAAGCACAAGATATTACTTTAACATTCTGCTACAGATCTGGAATGTTTTCTTCTAGCGCTCGTCGCAAACGCAAAGACTCTGGTTCCGATCACGAGCAAACCTTCAACGAACATTTAAAAACAGACTATCCACGACAATGTTATGGTCCTAAATGTATTCGGAGTGCGAGATATGGTTCCAAATATTGTTCAGATCAATGCGGTATGAATCTAGCTAAAACGAGAATTTTGCAAGTGTTGCCTCAACGGTTGCAAGAGTGGGCATTAAGTCCCTCAACGGCTGAAGAAAAGAACATAAAAGGTAGAATAGCTTCCCTTCCTAATATAATGTGTTTAGTTTAAACTGGAAAGCAATTGCTTTAAATACATTATCAAAATACACTTGCTGCACCAGTAACCATTTGTAAATTTTAATTTTTTCCCATTATTTAAAAGTTAACAATAATAAAATGCCAAAACACAATTAAATCTAGATATATACTTTGTGGTAAAAGGAGTATTGATTGCCAGCATAACATAAAAAACTACATCAGTTTGATTAAATTAATATGTACGATATTTAGTTGCGATAATTTTTCAAATGTTTTTATGTTTTTCTAGCTCTAGATCAAGTTCGTAAGCAACAGCTGGAAGTTCGTCAAATATTACAGGAATTAGATAAACGACACCGCGAAATTGACTATCTCGTTGATAGAGCTAAACACATTACTATAGATCCAAACATAGAAAACGAGGTAAGCAGTTAATATATTATTTTCTTTGTGAAACAAGTCACAACAAGAAATATATTTAATATTATATTTTCTCTATGATAATGTTTTTTTCTCCTATTTAAATAATGTCCAAAATTCATTAAATATAAATACCATACCAACTTCCATTTCTTTTATGTTATTTTTAACTGTATGTATATATATATATATATATATATATATATATATATATATATATATATATATATATATATATATATATATATATATATATATTGTATAAAAGGAATTTCAAAATCTAGAAATTTCCTTTCATCAGTTTGCCGCTTAGAACCAAGATAGTTCCGTCGCCATGACGCCGGATCACTTGGCGCATTGAGTCAGTCGTTCGGTACAATTTTTGGCCCCGTCGCCCGTTAATCCGTATAGGTAGTTCTACATTTGCTTTCACAAATGTTGGAGGTTTTGTTCCTTCTCGGTTTAATCCATGTTTTTGTGTTCTAAAATCCTTATTAATCTAAGTATACTTCTGCTTTTAACAAGAATTATAAATCTGCTAGCTTTCGATTTAACTATTTATGCTCTAGTACTATTGTGTTACACAACTTTATGAGAACTGTAGACCTCATTACACACTCTAAAAGGTTGCCAGTGAAATAATAACAAATAAAACTTCAACGAAAGAAATTTGGCACTTACAGTAAATGTTAGAAGTAAGTGAATTAAAAAGTTGTGTATAAAAACTGTCAAAAAGGGCAATATTAATTATTAAAGAAAATTTAAAGGATAAAGTGTTTTTCAGTACTTACAGTCCTCATCTCTAGTAATAGTGAAGAAACTTTTACACCATAAAATTGGTCCTTCAAGCCGGATTTACAACAATCTTTATCAGCGATATCATATTTTATGATGCCAAATAAAATTTGGACATTTAAACCCGATTATATTTGTTTTACTAAAGTTCAGCGTTAGCTGATTAGAGTCACATCAAGTTTTTCCTTTAATAAGATCAAAGGAAATGATAATTACTGTGTCGTCTGCAAAAACCCACCCTTAGTATCCAAAGTAGCCAGGTCATTTATGAAAAGAATAAACAAAAGCGATCCTAAAACATAATCCTGAGGCACCTCCCGTAAATACATTGACTAGTCGAAAAAAATTTTTGCATGAAATCAAGCCCTGTCAAATATGTTTCGAAACAAGCAAGAGCTCCCCTCTGAAAACTTAATGATAAAATTTCCGCACAATTAGATGCTTTAGATAACTCTCTTCCCATTTTTAATATGCGAATATAAACACTCCAACAATTTAAAAATTGTATCATCTGTGCCCAGATTTTGCTGAAACCCAAGCTGACTATTGCTTAAAATGCTACTAAGCATTATAACATATGTCACACGAATTTTGAATAACTTTTCAATAATTTTTGAAAGTGTTAATAACAGGGAAATGGGTCTATAATTAGATAGTTGATCCATATTACCTCTCCTTGTAGAGAGGAATGAGTTTTGCAAACTTCAAGAAGGGTGGTAAGACTGCCAACTTCCTTTAAAAAAAAGAACTGTATATTGTGTTACAAATGAATTAACCTGAATTATCAAAAAATTGTATACATGTATATAGGCAACTTTCCACTTTTACACATTAGGTACTACGGTTATTAATGCTACAGTTATTTTCAAACTTGGTCAAAAGTTGTATGTATAGAAAGGTGCAAAGAGGATACATCTGAAACTAATTTATTTCATTGATAGTAATATTGTTATTAAACTTGTAATTTTGGCAGGTAGAGAAAGATGAAGAAAGCTCAATGTACTGTGTGACTTGTGGACATGAAATTCACTCTAAAACTGCGATCAAACATATGGAGAAATGTTTCAACAAGTACGAATCACAGGCGTCGTTTGGGAGTATTTTTAAAACACGAATTGAAGGTAGGTTTTAAAAATGTTATTTAATACATAATTCGAGGGATCGAACCTTTTCCCCAATGTATCCAGGCCAATAAGCTTTGTTCTTATGTGACGTGGAATATTTTATGAGGACTTATAAGGGAATATAAGTTTATATAGGAGATATTTTAATTTTTATTTCATATTTTCAAGCTACATTAAAATTCAGTTCATGGTCAAAAGTTGCTTTCAGAATATTGAAGCCACCATTTCATTAAAAAAAAATAAACCGTCAAGTCATACTTCAAAGGTGAAAACATCAATTTACACTTACTAATGTTCGAAGTTAAAATTCATCAAGACATCCTCTTTTCTAAGCACACAGGCCTAAGTCCCATCATTTAATTACGTTCACAAAGCCATAGTCAACTTGACATCAAAGCGCCTCTTTTTTTTTAAACAAACTCACATAAAACAGTTAAGTACATAAGGTCACAGACAATTTCTAGTCGAGGCACCTTTTTTCTTTTAATTACAGATATACATTAGACTACTAAAATTCATCAAAGGGCCTTTATTTACTAACGTTCACAAATCCATAGACGATTTTGCATCGAAGCACCATCTTTTTCCACACAGACCCCATATTACACTGCCAGAATTCAAAGTTTTAATAACGTTCACAAAGTTATAGTCGACTTTTCGTCGAAGTGACATCATTTCTAATGTTCACAAGACCATAGTCTACTTCGCATTGAAGCACCGTCTTTTTTAAGCACACAAACTTACATTAGACGGGAAAAATTCATCGAAGTAATTTACTAACATTCACAAATCGATTGTCGGCTTCGCATCTAAGCACATAGATCCTACATTAGACTGCTGAAATTCATCAAAGTGCCGTCATTTACTAACGTTCACAAATCCATTGTCGACTTTGCGACGAAGCCCCGTCTTTTTCTAAGCACATTGACCCATATTGGGTTGCTAAAATTCATGAAAGTGCCGTCATTATGAAACCATAAGTCTAAATTATTGATTTGCCTCTGAACTAGGTGACTATCCTCGGCTCTCTGAATAGCAGCATAAAAGGCATTTGCAATGTCGCCATATATTTTTTTTTAGATGTTTTTTCGCTACTCTTTGCTAGACACGCTCCATTTTTAGAGCAACACACTATTTAGACATCTGCCCTTTCAAACAAAGAACTTAGTAAGACTTGAAATTTTGTATATATGCTTTGCGAATGTTTAACGGGTATGCACTAAACAAATTTGGGTACACAATATTAAAAATATGTCAGGGATGGAGCATAAGGCTCAATCAGTGCTCATACAGTTTATCTAAATTTTTACCTTAAAATTATATTATCGTCAAATGATTCAGTGGAAAGTATTAATGTATATAGTAATAATCTTTCGACTTTAAGCTATCATATTTTTTTTAGGAAACAATATGTTCTGTGACTTCTATAATCCTAATAATCGAACTTACTGCAAGCGCCTACGCGTTCTTTGTCCTGAACACTGCAAAGACCCAAAAATCTCAGAATACGAAGTTTGTGGATGTCCCTTGGTAACCAACGTGTTTTCCCCTACAGGGGACTTTTGTAGGGCTCCAAAGAAGTCGTGTACAAAGCATTATGTATGGGAGAAGTTACGACGGGCTGAGGTAAAAATATTGACCCCCCCTTTTAACTTTTTGTATCCAAGTATGAAATAGTTAAAAGTTTAATTTTTTTAGGTTGACCTGGAAAGAGTACGTCAGTGGCTGAAAATGGATGAACTATTGGAAAAAGAACGTCAAATAAGATCAAATATGGCGAACCGAGCGGGTGTTTTAGCTCTAATGTTACACAGTACTTACAATCATGAATTGATGGAACGTATTACGAAGGCTCAAGATCAGCAAGCAATACAGAGAGAAATGGACAAGGCCAGGCAGAGAGCTAAACCGCGATATTCATGAGAAATTAGAGGAATGTCTTGCAAAGTATATTTTTTTTTGGCAATGTGGTGGTTAGTTATTTTTATGAGAATAAGATGAAATATAATCTTTTTTTATGTTGTATCTTCAAACTTAATGATAATATAAAGTTTACAGGACCCATATGTTTTTACTTATTTATTATAGTATTATACAGTAAAAACTTTACTGTTACTATTTTAGATATTGTTGTTCACATCGCATATCGATAGTAGACTTGCTAAATACATCGATACACCGTTATTTAATAACAGACCTACATTAGACTGCCAAATTTCGTCGAAGTATCTTTTAATAACCTACAAATCGATGGTGGAGTTTATATTGAAGCAACGTCTTACTTTTCACAGAGGTCCATATTTGACTACTAAAATTCATCGAAGTACCATATAATAACGTTCACAAAGCCAGTCAACTTCGCATCGAATCATCCCTTTTCTTAAGTATACAGATCCACCATAAACTGCTAAAATGCGTTTAATTACACTCGTGAAACCATTATCAACTTGGCAACAAAGTGCCGTATTGTAAAACATTCACAAGGTCATAAAATGACTTCTCATTTTAAGCACACAGACTCAAATTAGACGCTAATTTAATAACTTTCTCGAATTCATAGTCTATTTTGCGTCGAAGCACCGTCTTTTTTAAAGGAGACAGACCCATATTAGACTAATAAAATTCATCGAAGTGCCGTCATTTACCAACGTTCACAAATCCATTTTCGACTTTGCATCGAAGTGCCATCATTTATACATAGTTCACAAGTCTACTGTCGACTTTACATCGAAGCACCGTCTTTTTTTTTTGAAACACAAAGACTCATATTGAACTAATCCATCCATCAAATTGCCGTCATTTAATAACGATGACACGCGACCTATCATCAAAGCAACGTTTCAGTCTAATATGGGTCCGTGTCCTTAAAAAAAGAGGGTGCTTCGATGCAAAGTCGACAATGGATTTGTGAACGTTAATAAATGGAGGCACTTCAATGAATTTTGATAGTCTAATATGGGTCTGTCCTTAAAAAAAAGACGGTGCTTCGATGAAAAGTCCACAATGGATTTGTGAACGTTGGTAAATGACGGCACTTCGATGAATTTTAATAGTCTAATATGAGTCTGTGTTCTTAAAAAAAGACGGTGCTTCGATGGATTTTAGTAGTCTAATATGGGTCCGTGCCCTTAAAAAAAAAAAGACGGTGTTTCGATGCAAAGTCGACAATGGATTTGTGAACGTCGGTAAATGACGGCACTTCGATGAATTTTAATAGTCTAATATGAGTCTGTGTTCTTAAAAAAAGACGGTGCTTCGATGGATTTTAGTAGTCTAATATGGGTCCGTGTCCTTAAAAAAAAAGACTGTGCTTCGATGCAAAGTCGACAATGGATTTGTGAATGTTGGTAGATGACGGCCCTTCGATGAATTTTAATAGTCTAATATGAGTCTGTGTTCTTAAAAAAAGACGGTGCTTCGATGGATTTTAGTAGTCTAATATGGGTCCGTGCCCTTAAAAAAAAAAGACGGTGTTTCGATGCAAAGTCGACAATGGATTTGTGAACGTCGGTAAATGACGGCCCTTCGATGAATTTTAATAGTCTAATATGAGTCTGTGTTCTTAAAAAAAGACGGTGCTTCGATGGATTTTAGTAGTCTAATATGGGTCCGTGCCCTTAAAAAAAAAGACGGTGTTTCGATGCAAAGTCGACAATGGATTTGTGAACGTCGGTAAATGACGGCACTTCGATGAATTTTAATAGTCTAATATGAGTCTGTGTTCTTAAAAAAAGACGGCGCTTCGATGGATTTTAGTGGACTAATATGGGTCCGTGTCCTTAAAAAAAAAAAAGGCGGTGCTTCGATCCAAAGTCGACAATGGATTTGTGAACGTCGGTAAATGACGGCACTTCGATGAATTTTAATAGTCTAATATGAGTCTGTGTTCTTAAAAAAAGACGGTGCTTCGATGGATTTTAGTAGTCTAATATGGGTCCGTGCCCTTAAAAAAAAAGACGGTGTTTCGATGCAAAGTCGACAATGGATTTGTGAACGTCGGTAAATGACGGCACTTCGATGAATTTTAATAGTCTAATATGAGTCTGTGTTCTTAAAAAAAGACGGTGCTTCGATGGATTTTAGTAGTCTAATATGGGTCCGTGCCCTTAAAAAAAAAAGACGGTGTTTCGATGCAAAGTCGACAATGGATTTGTGAACGTCGGTAAATGACGGCCCTTCGATGAATTTTAATAGTCTAATATGAGTCTGTGTTCTTAAAAAAAGACGGTGCTTCGATGGATTTTAGTAGTCTAATATGGGTCCGTGCCCTTAAAAAAAAAAAGACGGTGTTTCGATGCAAAGTCGACAATGGATTTGTGAACGTCGGTAAATGACGGCACTTCGATGAATTTTAATAGTCTAATATGAGTCTGTGTTCTTAAAAAAAGACGGTGCTTCGATGGATTTTAGTAGTCTAATATGGGTCCGTGTCCTTAAAAAAAAAAAAGGCGGTGCTTCGATGCAAAGTCGACAATGGATTTGTGAACGTCGGTAAATGACGGCACTTCGATGAATTTTAATAGTCTAATATGAGTCTGTGTTCTTAAAAAAAGACGGTGCTTCGATGGATTTTAGTAGTCTAATATGGGTCCGTGCCCTTAAAAAAAAAGACGGTGTTTCGATGCAAAGTCGACAATGGATTTGTGAACGTCGGTAAATGACGGCACTTCGATGAATTTTAATAGTCTAATATGAGTCTGTGTTCTTAAAAAAAGACGGTGCTTCGATGGATTTTAGTGGACTAATATGGGTCCGTGTCCTTAAAAAAAAAAAGGCGGTGCTTCGATGCAAAGTCGACAATGGATTTGTGAACGTCGGTAAATGACGGCACTTCGATGAATTTTAATAGTCTAATATGAGTATGTGTTCTTAAAAAAAGACGGTGCTTCGATGGATTTTAGTAGTCTAATATGGGTCCGTGCCCTTAAAAAAAAAAGACGGTGTTTCGATGCAAAGTCGACAATGGATTTGTAAACGCTGGTTAATGACGGCACTTGGATGAATTTTAATAGTCTTTAAAAGAGACGGTGCTTTAACAAGTTTTAGCAGTCTAATATGGGTCTGTGTGTTTAAAAAAGACGGTCCTTCGATGCGAAGTCGATTATGACTTTATGAACGTTATGAAATGAAGGCACTTCGATGAATTTTAGTTGTCTAAAATGGTCCCTGCTCTTAAAACAGATGGTGTTTCGATGCAAAATCGACAATGGATTTTCGAACGTTAGTCATTAATGGTACTTCGATGAATTTTAAAAGTCTAATGTGGGTCTGCGTTCTTAAAAAAGACGGTGCTTTGACGAATTTTAGCGATCTAATATGGGTACGTATGCTTAAGAAAAGATGAATTTTAGTAGTCTAATATAGGTCCTTGTCCTTAAAAAAGGCAGTGCTACGGTGCGAAGTCGACCATGAATGGGAACGTTATTAAATGACGGCACTTCGATGAATTTAACAGTCCAATATGGGTCCGCGAGGGTGCTTCGACAAGTGTTAGCAGTCTAATATAGGTCTGTGTCAATAAAAAAAAGACGGTCCTTTGAGGCGAAGTGGATGATGACTTTATGAATCTTATGAAATGAAGGCATTTTGATGAATTTTAGTTGTCTAAAAGGATCCTTGTCCTTAAAAATTATGGTGCTTCGATGCAAAGTCGACAATGGATATGTGACTATGTGTGTAAATGATGGTACTTTGATAAATTTTGTTAGTCTAATATGGGTCTGTGTTCTTAAAAAAGATAATGGTTCGATGGAAAGTCGACTATGTGAACATTATCAAGTGACAGTTTAGCAGTCTAATATGCGTCTGTGTGTTTACGTCAAGAGCAATTGACTATAAACCAACCTGAACTTTAGCGATCTAATTTATGTATGTGTGCTTCCATAAGCAGTCCACATGATGTCTTGACAAACAGAAGACGAGCTTTGGATGGAAGTGAGTTTATTGGAAAAAAAATAAGAATGCTTCCAAATCTTTATTAATTTTTATATTTACTTAAGACATATTTTAGCAAAAAGAATGAAAATGTCAAAATAAAGCCACACGTATTAAAATTAATAAAGCTACAATGATTTATGAAGTGATGACAAAAGTAATACAATCTTTTATCCTGGATTTATAGGTTTTGGTGAGTTACAATTTGTCTCATTGTTTTAAATAAATGTTAATACTTATTTTAAAATAAAACCCATAAATACAACAGCAAAGTCAATTTAAAAAAGATCTTCAAATTAGCCTTTAAGGCTACTCAATCCAGCCCTCATGATTTCGTCTACAAGTAACAAGTTACTAGCAATTACAGAACAAGAATTAATAATTTGCTTTTTCACAATATAATTATCGAAAATGCCTGCATCTTTAGGGCTGATTGGTTCTCCCGACGTTAAGTCTAATCCGATTGGTTCAGGACTAAGACGAGATTCTTCTTGCAGTTTAACTATTGTTTCCTAGAAATAGAAGAACATTTTGATCTGAATATACACACTTGAGCTTAAACAAAACTTTGAAGTGTACCAATTGCTTAAATTTACTAAAAAATTTAAAATTTACTTGAAAAAATATATTTAAATACTTACTTGGACGTCGAATCCAGAATTGGTAGCCAAAACCTTGGGGATAACTAGCAAAGCTTCAGCATAAGCAACTACACCCAACCTTGTCTTGCCCTTCACAGTATCTTTCCATTGCATCAGTTCTTTGTTAGCGGCTATTTCGAAAGCTCCAGCGCCTAGAGAAGAATAGACCATAAAAAGTTGTGTTTTTAAAAAATTTCAGTGACTTTAATATTGAGAAAAAGAGTATTAAAAATAATCAAGAAATACTAAATTACCAGGAATAACCGCTTTATCTTCTATTGCATTGTTGATGGCTCTCAAGCCATCTCTAATAGCATCTTTGATCTGTTGCAATGAGTGTTTATTGGGCCCCTTCATCAAGATGGTGACTGATTGAGGATTCTGAAAACCAAAATAAAAATTGACTCGCATTAATTCGCCCAGAAGGGAAAATTTGATCAACGAAAGGTTACTAAAGTATCCTTTAAACATGGTAATGAATATACCATTTAATCGATAAACAGATTAGAATAGATACTTGACAACTAAAAATTTTGAATTTGTTTCTTATCTGAATATTTATTCAATGTCGACTTACCTTACATTGCTCAACAAATGTATACTTGTTTTCTCCAAGTACATGTTCATATACTAAACCAGCTTGTCCAAGACATGACTCTGTAAGATCATCAAAAGTGTTCATAGCAACACCGCCACAAGCTAAAGCTAGACGTTCCATATTACGACGCTTGGCTCTTCTTAATGCAATAATTCCTACAAAAATAAATTTCCCATAAAAAATCTGTACTTATCAAAAAAAATGTATTACTACTCCTTACCCTCTTTGGCTAACTGATCTAAACTCATGGGATCTATACCCTTTTGATTGATCACAACAAAAGTTTTGTTGGTACCAGTGCATACTTTTCTCTTCAACTCAATAACTTTCTTAACTCTTTGATCAATAAATTCACGTTCAGCCAGAACCTAAAATAAAAAAAATTACTCTTTCTAGGCAAAGAAACCAGTAACTTCAAATGCTTGTCCTGTATTTAGTTTCTCCTTACCATTTTATCTCTTTCTTCAGCTGTCTTATAAAAGAAACCAGAATTAACCTCACTTTTTTCATATTCCATACTAACATTACATGTTAGAATGTAACAATTTTCGAGACGTTTTGGCATATCAGGATGGCGGGAACCATGATCGAGTACCAAACCTAAAATAAAAAATGTTTAATAAACAAAAAATTGATGTAAAAAATAAAGATTTACATAATATTTAAACTTATCATTGTTCGTCTATAGAAGTTTCACAATCTGCCAGCATACTTGAACCGTTTTTTTGTACCAGACAGGCATTGAAACTTTTCAAAAGTACAGTTATTAACACAATTCTTACCTTTAACAAGGGAAGTATCAGTTTCAGTTTTATGTTGCATTTGCATTAACTCAACCATATGCAAATCAACAGGCTTGTCTTTCTGTTTTATTGCAAGAACAGCCTCTACACAAACCTCAGTAAGGACATCTGCCAAAGTTTGGTGAACCTGCATAGAAAAGGTGATATAAAGAATGTCAAAAATTTATAGAGACATACTCAGTCAGTAGTAATTTTGATATTTAATACAATAATTAATAGTGAAATCAAGTTTTGATCATAGTTTTCTTACAAATACATGCCTAATAATTTGAGAATTATTTTTGATGAAAAAACTGTGATAAAAAAATTAGTTTTACTGTACAGGTTTTTTATGGGCATGAGATTAGCTTAAGACAACAAGGAGTGATAGGGACCAATCGACCGATCAACGCGAGTTCAACCCTCGTACGCGGCAGCTTATTAAAAAAGTCGTGTCAACCATTACAGTGGGTAGAGTCCTAATAGTCGGTAGAAACGAAAACTGACAACAGTGAAAACCCAGGGTTAGTCAAGTATCGGGAACCGTAGTTCGTCCAGTCGCTTATTAGTTTCCATTATCTATGCGACTTTAATCCAAAACACACAATCTTTTTGGGTAACGATTTCAATTAAGTAAAATCTAGGAAAACATTTTTTTGAAAAAATTTCATTACTTTCGAGGTTGTAGAACACGATTCTGGCCTTGGTTTTTTACAACTACAAATTTCATACTTACAAAAATTTCATAAATCTGCACTTTTTTATTCGGAAAGATCAAGAAAAACAACCAAAAAACAAAATCACTGTTTACATCTGGCAGTGACATCACTCGTCTCGAAAAGGGAATAATTCGCGCTGTTGCCATATCATAAATAAGATTTCTATGACATACACATATTTTTTCTTTCTATTAATGATGTAAAGAAAAGGACCCGAAAAACAACAGAATATTTATTTAGGGAAAAAAATTCCTACTCAAAAAAATGTATTGAGACTTTTAAAATACATGGCACAGGTTTTTCTCCCTTCTTTTAATGAGAGTTAGAAAGAACATTAATAATTTGCTTTTAACGAATATTCTTCATTATTGTGCCAAACAGTACCCTTCTTCCATGCAATTTATAATCCTAATTCATTTGTAGACCTTGTCCTTCTAATTTTACTAATCATATTATTTTTTGTAGCAGATACTAAACCACCTGCATCCCTATAAACTCAGATCTTTCCTAACGTTCTTCCCTAGCAGAATTGTCCTGCCTCCTTATGATCTTGGCTGGACAATAACATTTTTTTTATTAATATATCTAGGTCTTATAGGTTAGTTCAGGTTAATTTCAGTCATAGACATACAAGTATATAGACTGTAGATCCTATAGAAGCATGCTGGCTTATGCTTAGAAAGAGGCAGAGTGTTTTTGATGAATAGAACCTCTCTTTCTAATGGCAAAGTTAAGCATCACCTGACTACCATTAGAAAGAGAGGTACTACTCATTAAAAACGCTGGTTTCAGTAAGTTCATGTTAGTTTCAGTGTTCTAAACTGACTAAAACCAAGCTAAACCTGAACTAACCAAAAATTCCAGTTGTTTAAGATTAATTTTAAACTTTTTTTCACATTACTCATGTTTTTTTTTATAAAAAAAAATGTTAATAAATGTAATAAGTCAAACATAAAAACTTATTTTTACTTTTGTTCTTAAGCTGGTCCTACAGACATCCATCAGAGTTTCCTTATTAATTTCAATAGGAACTTTCAGCTTTTCTAAAACTTCCAAAGCCTTAGTTTTTGCCTTGTCAAAACCTTCAGCTAGAAGCCTTGGATGAAGGCCTTCAGCAACGTAGATATCTGCTTGCTTAAGAAGTTCACCAATCAAGAGTACAGTTGAAGTTGTACCATCACCTATGAGAAATTTACAAAGAAAAAATTTTAAATGAATAATAAAAAATAAATTACACATTTTAAAAAAGTTATAAGTGATATCACAAATAAAAGTAACTTATTCAATAAAAAAACACAAGAAATAAATGAGGCATAATTATTTACCAGTCATATCATCCTGTGCAGTGGAAGCTCGGGCAATCAATGAGGCAGTTGGATGTTGAATTTGCATTTCATGAAGTAAAACATTACCATCCTTTGTAATTTTAATATCACCAGCCCCTGATACCAACCTATAATCAAACAAAAAATAATAATTTAATATATAATGGGGACATAAAATCTGGAATAAATTCATTATTTAAAAAACGCTGGTTTCTTGAAAAATCTTTTGGACACCGACTTTCTTTTTTTGGTATGAATTTTTTTCAATATATTAAATTATACTACAACTTTGATTTGTTAAATAATGACCCTCAATTTTTTGTACACTTTTAAATTCCCTGCAAAATTCTGAACATTTTTTCTATTACATTTTATAAACCTAAACGATTCATAAATTCATTATCAACATTTATGACTATTTCTGTAGTAATTAACTGTATTTCTTAAACAATCTGATTCTATAACTTTTTTATGCTAATAAGCTTAGTTTGGACAACTCTACCTTTAAGGTAACCCTACAAAAAGAAGTCAAAAAAGCTCAAGTCTGGAAATATTGGCAGTTACTCAATAGGGCCCCTTCTTCCAATCCTACTGTTTCCAAAAGCATCATTATGAAAGGTGAGAACTTCTAGTGCATAATATGGTGGGGCATCTATATATTGAAACCAAATATTTTGATGGGGTAAATCTATTCTCTGTGCCTCAGTAAGTTTTATTTTCAGTTAAAATTAATTCAGTGTTACAACTGAACAAAATGTGACAAAGGAACAGGTCACTGAATCAGTTATACTGGTAAATAATTATTGTATTTCATGTTAAGTTTTAACTGTGGATATAACAAAAACAGTTATATTTGGGGGTCACTATTTAACAAATCAAAGTTAATTAGAGCACAGCTTCTTTCGAGTCACCCTGTATGATTTAACATACTATATTTAATATATCAAAAAACCCAGCATTTTTTAAACAATAAATTTACTCCACACTTTTACGTCCTTATTTTATTGGTCTTTTATTTCTACTGACAAATTTCATAGTGTAGCAAGTAGCCAGCAGAAAGCCTTAGTCATCAAATATATTGTCATTTTATAGTAGAAATTTAGAGAAAATATAAACCAAATCGAAAAGAAACACTAATTTACTGCTCACTTATCGAAAAAATACATGTACCATTTACAAATAACTTAATTTTTGTGTAAAAAATACTAATAATGCACGCATGTGGTCTTACATTTTCATGGTTCCTTTAGGTCCCAGGTTAGTTTTCATCACATCCTGAATACCTTTAGCAGCCGAAATATTAACGGCCAATGCTTGAGCCGCTCTAGCCACTTCGGCTTTAGGATTTAACAAACTAATTGCCATATTTTCTCGGAACTCTTGTGTTAAAAATTATTTAAAAAATCCTCGCCAAAGTCGGCAAATCAACACGAGACGAATTAATGGAGTCGACTGGCAAACGTCAAAAGTCAATATAGAAGGCGGAGTTTTAAATTTAAACAGCAACATTCTATGAACAATTTGTTGTTAAAATAGTCCAGTCGCAAATTATATTCAGTTATCGAACATACTCTTTTATCTATAACTAACTTCAGGAGATAAAAAATTCAAAGCTTAGTATGCAGTAAACAGAAATACATTGGGATCCAATATCGCTGTGTAGGCTCAATAAATTCTTTTTTTTAAATGTGACCAATTTACAGCACTTAGGATATTGCAAAGAGGACTAATTTTAAATAAAAATTATACAAATAACTTTTTATTGTTAATAAAATACAACCAGTACTGAAGTTAACCAACTTAAAATTAAATATTAATTTAATAAAACACTGTAACCACACTTATTTTATAACCATACAACAAAAATATTAAATTATTTCAAATATCATAGACATGGGATATATAGACTGCGCCTTTCAACTGTGGGCCGTTCCCAAAGTACGAGAGAGCAAGATTGAAAACCGTATCTCCTCTTTTTCAATAGGTGAGGGTTCAAGTTTTTGGTTTTTATTCGCGTTTGGTCACACGATTCCATGGTCCGCCCATTAGAAAGCGAGAATACGGTTTTCAATTATCTTTCTCTTTCGCATTGCAGGATAGGTCGACAGTCGAGAAGAGCAGTCTATGTCTATTTCGAATATTGACGACTTAACTCGAAAAACCAGAATAAGTAAAAATGTTCCTCATTTTTTGCTTTACTTGACTGTAATACGTTGATTTTTTACTAAATTTTAAGTCAAAATTGATAATATAACAATTTTTCTAATAAAAATTTAACTTAAGTAAAATTCCTCTATAACAGTTATAAATAAATCGAGAATGTTACTTACAAACAATTATACTCAGTATAAACACGGATCGAGTGACTTCGTCTATCAAAAAACTTATAATTAGTTATTTTTTTTTTTTATAAAAAAGTAACATTCTTTAATAAATCTCAAATTACCTATATAAGTAATTGGAAATCAGTCAATATATGTACCTTTCCTGGAAGTTTTACTACAGAAAAGGTCACTTAAAAGTCCGTTAAGTCTGGAATGTAACTTACAATTAGTAAAAAACGTTACACGTACAAAAGGTATTTACGGTAGTTGTGGAAACAAAACTAATAATGCTTTTACAGATATGATCAATTAAAAAAATACATATTTACAAGAACCTTAATGCAGTATTTGTACACTAGGGGCTACTGACTTTCTATAAGCTTTTCAGTTTAAAATATGCACCACCAACTTTACATGTAGGTATAATTTATGTCATTCTACATAGCTATTTGTACAAGCATAGGGTATTAGTAATTTCTTGAAGCATATTTGAATAATATAAAAAAAAAAACATTACAAAAAAATATGTACAAGCTAGGCTCAATCTAATTCCAAACTTAACAGAGATCAAAAACACTAAAAATACTTTAACATAACCTACAAATGTGTAATTTTTTTAATACTAAAACTAATTCAGAGACCTTGTCACCCACTAAACAAGCCCAGTAGAGGCAAATAATAGGAATATGTCCCTTTAAAAAATATGAAAAAAATCTTAATCCTCCTTTATTGTTGCACCTATAGACTGCGCGTCTCGACTACAAGCCGTTCCCACCGTGCAAGAAGATTTAAAGCCATATTATCATCTCTTTCTAATAGGCGAGCCTTAAAGTATTTAGCCACATTTAGTAGCCCATTAGAAAGGGAAGAAATTATGGCTTTCAATCTTCTTCCTCTCTCACCCTGAGGAACGCGCAGTCTATCTATCTTATGTCTATAGTTTTATCTAGGTATCGAGACTTTCAAAAACTAGTGAATTAATTTCATTTTCGAGTATTCCATTCCAATCTACCAGATTTAATTTGTTCGCAGAATTAAATTTTAAAGTTTAATTTTTTTTTTAATTATGCAACTTTAAGAAACTCTTTTTAATGATTAATAACATAAAAATTTTATTTCTTGATATTGTACTTGAAGAATGGAGTAAAGGTTTCTATAAGATAGGTGACACAGGTTCTCTTTCATGAGATGAAAACACAAAACACTAAATTTAAAAATTTGCTTGTTCTTATAAAAATTAGACTAATCAGTCACATGGGTTTGGGCTTTTCAAATATGGTGGTCCGGATGGGGCATCTGGATATCTTTGTTGGTATCTTTCCAATCTCAGGTACTTAACTGTAACTAATTGTCCCGAATACCTAAAAATTAAAATTATATAAATTTAACCTAAATGAGATCTAGGAAAACGTTTTTATGAAAAAATTTTATTACATATCCCTATGTTGTCGAGGTCGTAGAACACGATTCTGGCTTTGGTTTTCCACAATTCTTTTTCAGTTTTCCGAAAAATACACAACACTTTTATTTCTGCAAAAAAATAATTAAAATACATTGAAGTTAAAATTTGTCCCGTTTTTAAAAAAGGAGACAAAAGCGGTATTCAAAATTATAGGCCAATTGCATTGATATCATGTCCAGCAAAAATCTTTGAATCAATTTATATAAGTACGTTTATAAACATGTCTCAACTAAAATTACTGAACTACAACACGGCTTTATGAATAAAAGGTCAACAATTACCAATTTATGAAACATCACGCAATATATATCAGAAAGTTTAGATAATAAATCCCAGGTTGATGTAATATATATGGACTTTTCTAAAGCTTTTGACCAAGTATCACATACTGTTCTCATGGAAAAACTGCACACTGAGTTCGGATTTTATGATAACTTAGTTAAATTTTTCCTGTCATATTTAAAAAATAGACAACAAAGGGTGGTAGTTAGAGTTCCTCGGGCATCCCTCAGGGTTCCAACCTTGGTGCAATGTTATTCCTTTTATATGTGAACAATTTAGCAAAAGAAATTAATGCCTGTAATATATTATTGTTTGCTGATGACTTAAAACTGTATTCAAAAGTTCAGCAAAACAGTGATTGTCTTATAGTGCAAGAAAATCTGAATAAACTCTATGAATGGTCAATTGGAAATGGTTTGAACTTTAATATTGGCAAGTGTTTTATTCTTAGCTTTAACAGAAAAAGACATATCTTAAAGCATGAATACAAAATGAATGGAATGTCATTGGCCCGGGTTGTGAGATGCGGGACCTTGGAGTTACTTTTGATGTTCAATTATCCTTTAGACCTCATCTGATGGATGTTACATCTAAAGCTTCAAAAATGTACGGCTTTATTATCAGAAACTGCAGTTTGTTTGAAAACGTTGACTGTATAAAAACATTGTATATTTCCAATGTTCGAAGTATATTGGAATATGCTCCACAATACGGAATCCATATTATTCGAATCACAAAAACATGATTGAAAGAATACAGAACAGATTCCTAAGATATATATCTATCTTAAAGAAACTGGAGTATATCAGTTACACATACCAAAAGACGAAATCATGAATAGATATAATAATGTTTAAACTATTACATAATCAAATTAATGATTCAAATTTATTGGCATTAATACGACTGTATGTACCTAAATATAAGACAAGGAACTCGTTAACATTTTATACAGATAAAGCTCGTACTAATTATTATAGCAATTCACCTGTTATTAATATGTGTAAATTATATAATCATTTAAGGGATGACATAAACATAAAATCTTTAAAGAATTTGTTATCAGAAATTATATAAATTCTAGATTACTATTTTGTCATAGTAGCAATAGGTCCTTTCCCTACTCTATAATTGGATATATTCTGTAGAGTTTGTAATGAAATAAATAAATAAATAAAACGACAAATATTCGCTGCAATGTTGCCAGGTCTGAATATTTTCATAGCGCAAACTTTTATATCAAAATATTTATAAAAATTTGTTCATCGGACAACAATTTTTGTAATGTATAAAAATAAATTAGGATTATAAATTCGATGAAAGAAGGATATTCTTTAGCACCAGAACAAGGAATTAATAGGTGACATAAAGAAATGTCTAATAAAAGCAAATTGAACTGTTCTGCATGCAAATCCTACCGGCAAATTGATTTCTATGTTTTACCTATGTAACCCTTACACCGATTTCTAAATTACTATACAACGTAGCAAAATCTAGAGAACATCAACTTGTTGTAATTGATAGCAAAGCAGGTTTAAGGATGTACCTATGAGATATATAAGTTGTAGCGTACCAGGGTGCTACGTTGCCAAATCTAGCAACACGGCATGGGAGCGTCTTGGATGATCCCAATATACGATGTCTCAACCGACTAGGGCTTAAAATAACGGAAATATCCATTAAACCCCATGTCGTCGTAGAGTCAGCTACTTATCGAAAGGTCCCTGTATACATACGATAACCGATGTTTTTAGAAAACGGGTATATAAGTAGCTGGCTGGTCGTCGGAGTATCAGTATAGGATATACGAGCGAAGTGCCAAGATCTAGAGAATAGTGATAGCGTTGTAGTGGTGCTATTATTTTAGCCATGTGTAAACGATGTCGTCACAACGCTGTGTGAACAAACCGAACAGTTTCTGTTATACATGTGGTCAGGGGCGGATCCAGTCTGTCTCTTTGGGAGTACAGTTACAGTATGGCAAGCGAAAGCGAGTTGACAGGGAGAGTCAACCACATTCACGTTCCTAATGCAGCATAGAGACAAGTCAATTTTTCTGAATTCCAAGTTCTTGAGAGGGGGGTTCGCCCCCCTTGGATCTACGCCTGTATGGGGTGAAGTGCCACTGAAAGCTCAACGAAAGACTTTGAGCCCATTTATAAGAAAAGTCTACGAGTTATATTTTGGGTGCAAAGTTGGCGATCAAGACAACTCTTGGGCTCCCAAAATTTGCTGTCACAAAAACTTATATGTGTATTTCACAGAAATCGTATTTATGCTATGGCAACAGAACAAATTATTTCCCTTTTTGATTTGTTTTTTAGTCGTTTTTCTGGATTTTTCCGATTAAAAATTGCAAATTTATAAAATATATAATACAGAAGCTGTTATATGCGTGAAATTTATAAATTTAACAAAACTTTATCGATTTAGTGGAAAAAATTAAATTTAAAGTGAAAAGTTATTTTGTGTTTTCAGGAAAATGAAGAAAATCTGTGGAAAACTTAGAGCAGCATTGTGTTCTGCAACCCCGAAATAGAAGATATGAAAAGGAAAAAAAAACATCATTTTCATAAATCTTACTCAATCGAAATAATTATTATTTATAAAACACAACCAAATAAATTAATATAAAATGAAGGAAAAAACGTTTTAGCTGAATTTTAAATCAAATAGCAAAGACTGTCTGTTGAAAGTGACTTTTTTCGCATCGAAAATAGCCCTATTGGTAACAAATACAGACATTGAAGAATTTATATCGAATGTCACATGGTTTCTCCTACAGTTTTAAAAATAACTGGTTGACAAATGAAGTCATTTCATATTTATGTCAGCAATTTATAATATACAAACACAACTGATTTACTTACCACCATCCGTGCAAATTTTTAAAAGCCACTGCAGCATCCTGAGCATCTCCACATCTTAAATATACGCATCCACTGGTAACTTCGGCCTGGCAGTGCAAAACGCGGCAACGGTGAGCAATTTTTGATAGTACTGCTTCTCTGGCAGCTGTTGCGCTTAGACCAGCACTTTCGTCGACCATTCCTCTAATTTTCAAGCAAGGCGTTGGAGAATAAGCCGGAGAATTCGCAGATCCTGGATGGGTGTCGAAGGCTTGACCTTGCCAAATGCTTTTTCGAGGAGAACTGAAATATTATGGCGTATGTAGTTCCTCCGATTTGATACAATATTTTTGAGTAAGAACAAGAACAGATAGTCCATATATGTGCGCAACAAAGGGATTTTAGATTAATAGAGACCATCAAATCTATTCCTAACCATATATAACTATACCGTTTTATGTGTCACAACAGTCTGGTAATTAATTACGAAAATTCATTTGACTCATTTAAATCAGCTGGTCGTAACTAGTGTGTGATTTGGCAACGTTGTGTTTTTACTGTTTATGTTTATTTCTGATTCAGACTAACTTTACTCTTTCATAATGGTAAATATTTACTCATAATATTCGAATGTCTCATGGCAAAGATGCCGGTAAATTTGTAAGTCTGAAAAGTAAACAACGGCAGAATATCTTGAATTCAAAAAAACTTAAATTAGAAGAAAATTTCATTCCACATGATGTGTATGTTCATATCAATAACGGAGTGATAGAAATGAAATATATTGCTGATAATATGTGGTGTGAAAATTTCGATTTACCAGTATATGTAAGATATGTCGTTAAAGAGGAAATTTTTGGGTTAGGACGTATTCTTCATGTAACATATATTTATATATATATATATATATATATATATATATATATATATATATATATATATATATATATATATATATATATATTCAGATATTACGAATCGAAGTCAAGTTTGCTCTTAAGACGCAGCTTAAGTTTCTTCATCTAAACTTTAGAACCCCATAGTTTTTCGACCTAATGTAAAGATTTACCTACATGACGGTCTGAATTATTACAACAATCAATTATTTCAAAATATCCATGGGTAAAGTTTTCATATCAAATATATTCAAAGATCTGAAGTGCAAGCTCATGCAACGATGCCAAACGTTTCGACACCATTTTAATGCCGGTTGATCTTAAATTTGATCGCATTTCATTTAATTGATATATCAGTAAATCCCACAGTAAGCTAAATATTTTATTGCAAAAAAAGGTCTGTTTAAAAAAGCAATTTTTTTTCTCAATCTCATCTAATCAGTAAATGGTAACATAGTTCAAAGGAAAATGCCAAGATCCTGATTTCCCATAAGGCCCCGTACAAATTTTTGCATTTTTGAAAATTGAATCTTCAAAAATTAATCCAAATTCCTCGATAATATATATTACAATATAAACTAATATAAAAAATTGATTTTCATTATGATTTAATATGGACAGTGCCTGGACCGCCTTAAATTCTAAGAACTTCATATCTTCTTACAAACAGCGCGGACTTAGCAAAAAATTAGTTCATGACTTGGCAGTTACCATGGCTACACAAGTACTCTTAAAGTACTCAATATTTATATAGGTTGGGAACTTTGGACACGGTTTTCCGTGTCTATGCCTATCTCTATTTTAACCTGAAATCTCTTTGGTGCGCAACTTACATGACTAAAATACTTTATTAGATCATATTTTAATATTTTATCACACATTTAGTTTCTGTTTTTCAATTTCAGATTAAATTTATGGTACCTTACTAAATAAGGAGATATAAATTCGGAAGCAGGATAATAAGGTATTTGGCATTTAAAATGAAAACATGAAATAAAAAATCAACACGTTAATATATATTTATTATATTGATTAATACATAAAAACAAATACATAATTGTTATTTCACAATAGTTCTAAAATAGATATATAAATAACTGAATGTTAAAAGGATTAAATCACAATGTTAGATCACCAATCTAATCGAAACTTACCACAGACATATATACAAGGAAAGTTCACTTTCATTTATCAATTATTATAACTTTAGTTTATTTTTCTAAAAGCACTATATAAGGGTAAATTAACTGAAATTGTTGCGGAAAACTCAAATTAATCTTCAAAAATTTAAAATATTAAGAGGTGTGGGTTCACTTCAGAGGCCAGGCATTTTCCGTCTGATCACTGAAGTGAACTGGTGCACCATGGAATATTGAGAACTAACTTTTTTGAAAATCAAATATCTTTACTTGAAATAATGCTACAGAAGTATTTTTTTTTAAATTAAAGGTTAGGCAATTGTGGATTTGGAAAAATGTTAATGTTCCAATAACATTTATGTGACTGAAAACTACGTTCAAACTTGCCGATTCTTTGAAAAAATTCATGTACATAGAATCTATGTTGAGTCTTCCTTTTATTCTGTTTTTGGTTGAGAGTGTACCAATAATGTAACAAAACTGAAGATAATCCATAGAAATCACTCAAAAGTCACCCAACATCATGCTATAAAAAGCTGTTTACCCTATTGTTATTTGTTATTTTACTAATATTTGTAGGTTATAAGCCCAAGCCTATAATCAAACTTAACTGAGACATATACCATAATATATATGAAGTGAAACGTCTTTACAAAATGTTAAGAAAAATAAACTGAATTTTATAGAGTAGTGAACTACCTTGTCTATAAAAATAACCTCAAATAATTATTTTTAAAATAAAAACTAGGGCATTATTCTGATATTATCCATATAGAATAAAGTAATAAAATAAAAATATCTGCATACTTCACAATACACAAAACAAAGAAAAAATAAAAAATCAGCCTTTTTAGCTATACGATATTTAATGTCTTTAAATACTTTGGTTTGAAAATTACATAAGAATTAAAAAATATATATTTTTTATTTATGGCAGACGACACATGACAATTTCTAGTTATTTCCTTGATAAAGTTCAGTTTTATCACAGCTAAAACACGAATTTATTTTTTAACTTTTAAATCATGTAAACAATGACTTGCCAAAAAAAAAACGTCAATGTATTAAAACTCTATCTGATCCAAAATATGTATGTAAGGTAATCCGAATAAACCCAGAAATTTGTAAAGAAACAAAATAAAACTCTGAAGATGGTCGTGGCTGAATAATTTATGCGTACAGTTACCGTACTGTTTACAATGGTATTCTTGTATTATAAGTTCGCCCCTATGATTTGTATAAAATCAAGCTGTAGGCCCTTCTTTAAAATTGCGGTGAAAAAAATCACTTCTTCTCAGTGCCGTAATCACACAACTGTAAGAACGGCGTAAAAAATCTCATATTGCCCCAAAAACCTATAGGCTTATGAAGTTCCCCACCATAATCTAGGTGTAGATTTTCCCATTGTATTATATACTATAACTGTATTATTTCTATTATAATCTATATATCTACGTGTAAAAATACTGTTTTTTTTAGTTACACCATGCAACTTTATTGAATATACTATAGTACATAATAACTGTATTATATTATAAGGTAAGAAGTCTAATCTGGCACTGTATAAAGTTAAATGAAAAGAATTTACGTAAACAAAATTATTTTTTGTCGTTGTATTCGAATTTAAGGAAGTTCCGTTGTAACGGGCCGTAGCTAGGCGGTATATTGAAAACAAGTTTATGCTATTTTTAAAATTTTTATGCTGGTGTGTTATTACTCCAACTCGAACTGACAAGGTCAGTTACTATTTATTTATCAATATTATAAGTCGCGTATAGAAAGGAATTTTGAACAACCGGTATTTTAATTAGAATTACCATAAGGCATTTGCAACGAATAAAATAATTACTATAAGAAATAAAAATTATCCTAGCATGTAGCATCAAATTAGTATCAAAATAGTATATTAGAATGGAAGTTCACGTCAATTTTCTAGAAAGGATTTTTTTCGTTTTCACAACAAGTAAAGGGTTTTTCTTTGCCATACTTATTCTGGAGGAATTGTATTCGCCACAAATTTTATCGTAATCTTTTTTTGTAACCACCATCGATATGCTCAGTTACTTCCATTGCAATACGACTCTTCTTTTATTTGAATAGATTGAAGTAACGTAATTTTTAATTTAGTCAATTTTTTAAAATTATGAGGTTAATTCTTCGAAAAATTCGTGTTTTCATTCTAGTCAACATGACTTGACTGCCTATCAAATTCTAGAAAAATTCTTCTCATCGAGTTCTTTACACTTACTCTATACTTTTTAATACACAAATAAAATATGATATATTTGAATACAGGCACTTTTTATCAATGTAATTTCAGTTTTTTTTTGTTTATCAAACATAACAATTTTTCTAACAACGTAATAAATGATTGCACAAAGATAGTAATAGAAACTTTTAAACCATTAGGTGAATGGGATTCACCCCTAAAATGTCCAGGTCATGACCATCGAAGTTCTAATCCTCAGAACCATTTATTTTCTTATGTTTTCGAGGTCGCTGAATTCAGATATGAAGTAATTTTTTCCCTAAAATTGGTGGAAAAAAGAGGAAGATTTGGTGAAAAATTAGGAAAAAATTTTTAGTACTTTTTTATATTCAAGTCGCGATATCTTCATGGTATTACTTAAATAACGATCCCTAACTGGAATTCTCAAAGCAATTATTGGCCAAGTGGCAAAGTTGTGAATTTAAAATATAGTCAGCGAGAAAGTTTTCTGGAAAATTTCTGCTCTTTATGTCTAATAGAAAAAAAGTTATGTAATTTCAAAGTTGAGCCAATAACTGCTTTGGAAACTCCTGTGAGAGCTTGTTTTTTAGGTAATACCATGAGGAATAATTGCCCGAGACAAAGCGATTTGAACATAAGCAGATATAACATTTTTTTCCCCTAATAATTCAATAACTCTTTTTTTTTCAATGTTCCTCATTTTTAGGCGAAAAATAACTTCATATTCATGTTCAACGACCTCAAAAACATAAAAAAGTGATTCTATGGACTTGAAGGTCGTAATCACATAGTGCTATTTCTAAGCGTATCCCGTTCACCTACATCCACTAATTAAGAAAAAACTGAAATTACATCACCAGTATGACATACAACCACCACTTAATTTCATTATCCTATATATTCCGCAAAATTTCAGGCAATACATGATCAAAATAAAACCTCTCCAACTTAGGAAACATTCGCTCCCAACACTGCTCGTCTTTCCGGATCAATTCGATACCCATTCCTTTCGGCGTCCACACAACGAAATAACAAAAGACCTTGCCCGTCACGTGAAGTTGCCCTTGAACTTGATAATAATATTTATCTTCCCGTTTTAATTTCATAACACCATCTTCATATGTTGCGAACAATATTTCTTTATTTTGAAAAGCCTCTTCTAAGTTAGAATTGCGAGCTTTATATGGACACTTGATTTCTATCAAGGCGTCTTCTTCTAAAATTACCCCATCGGGAGAAGCTGCTAGAAATGGATAATCTTTGTGTATAACTAATCCGCATTTTGTAACCTTCTTGCCGGTCTTTTGCTCGAAAGCAACTATAGCGATGTTCTCATTCTGTTGCCCATACTCTGTATACATATTGCCTTTAAATGAAGAATACAACAAATCTTTTACAATATTAACTCTCTTGGTTTTGTCCAACAACTTATAAATTCTTCCGAAATTAGACGCGGTAAGCCTCTTCCTTCTCTCTCTAAACCATAGTTCTTCATTTCTCTGCTCCAATGTCAGAGCCTCTATTTTTTCAATATCCTTCTCCAACTCTTGTAAGAAACTTTTCTTTTTATCTTCGAGATCAAGCTGCGTCAGTGAAGAATCCACTTCTTCCAATGCACTAACTAACCGCTTACTGCTTTCAGAATCGTCTTCAAGCTTGACGCTCAGAGTCGACACACTTCTTTTTTTGGGCGTAGAAGCTAAGAACTCCCCCGTAGCAAAACTGCCTTCTTTACTAGCAGACTTACTGTCTTTATAAATACCACGAATTTCATCGAGATATCTGTCAAAATTTTTTCCTAATACTGGAGGTATATGTACAGAGCTACATAATTCGTTCATTTGATACAAGTTAAGACCGAGACTGACAATTCCAGCTACGAACGCCAAATTGACATCTAAGAGGTCGTTTTTGGGTTCTTCACTGCATACAGAGTGCTCTTTCAAGCATCTCTTACACCTTAAGACGTAGATAGAAAAAAATCCCTCTCGGACTTCGTTTTTTATCTCCACGTCTTTTGACTGGCAAAAAAAGAATGATTTGTGGGGAAACTGAAGAGTCTGATTGATGATGTACTGTACATCGACTATTCGACGCCCCGGAAGGTATTTGTGGTCTGTGGTCTCACTGGAAAGAGAGCGACATATTAATCTTGATGATGGATAGAGTGAGAGAGAGAGGCAGTGTGCTACGAGGGGGGACCGATAATATTTTCTATTTACTGCACTGTTTCACAAAATAAAACATCCCATTGCACTCCATCTTTGGCACAAAGCCTCAAAACACGCCACTTCTTAAACACAATAAATAATTTTGCTTTTTATCAAATCGTCCTCAGTTCAACTTATTGAAAGCCACAAATCACCACAAATCGAAATTGATTTTTAAACAAGTGTCATTTATATGAGATATCAACGGCGTGTTAGGCAGGACGATATCAATATTTAAGGGGGTGATTCAAGGGATAAAGACAAATCATTTTAAGCCTATATAAATTTGTATGAAGTCTTCAGTTTTAGGGATATTCTCAATTTTTGTAAGTTAGAGGTTAGGAAAGGCAACAAAAAACATGAGAATACCATAGACATATAAAGATGTAGACCGCGACTGCTATAGACACGCGCTGGCTCTCGCTTAAAAAGAGATAGGGAATAATAGGTCATTAATAAGTTACTCTTTTAGGGGCGAAGCTAAGAGCACCGTACGGGGTTGGTTGTGGCTGTCAGGCGGGAGGGAGTATCGCGTATACGCGAGTCTTAGCTCCCTCCATAAAAAGAGAGGTACTAGTAACTTATTTTGCTGTCTTTTTAGAACCGAAAGCCAACCCGCTTCTATACGTCCCGTGGTTTATATCTTTATTGTTTATGAAGAATACTTAAAACTGTTTTGCTTTATGTTTTGTTATTTATATTATTAAAGTATTTTGAGATTAAAATGATTCATTTTGATCTCCTGGATCTCCAGCTTAAACACTGATATCATCCTTCTTAATACCCTGAATATCCACATCTTTGTCGATCTTTACAAAAAATATATTAAAAACGTTGTCTAGGTTAAGCAAAAGAAAAAATGGGGGAAAATAGATGTAGACTTTTTCATTAAACTTATTTTTTGACTTTGCAAGGTACAGTTGACTCAAAAAACGACACTTGTTTAAAAATAAACGGAAAAAAGAACTGTCGATCGTCACACACTACCTTTCACTACCACCTTACGAAATCACAATTTTAAATAAAGGACAAAAAAAATGACTACAAAATAGTTGATGGATACAAAATACACGGGTGTATTAAAACAATATATTTAGAATTTTTGAACAGGCTTGTTCAGTTGACAAAAACTTTAAGGTAATTGTTTAAATCAAATAAAATCTAGGAAAATGAAGTTTTTCTTTGGAAAACTACTTTACATACAACTTATTTCAAGGTCTTAAAACAAGATTATGACAATGGTTTTCCACATTTTTTTTAGGTTTCCAGAAAACACAGAAAAACATTTTTCACTATTGATTGAGCTTTTTCCACTAAATCGTTAAAATTTTGTTCAGGAGGTCTATTGGCTACCTCATGAGTCAAAAATGAATTGTATTTTTCAATATTTGACAAAATAAATAAATAAAAAATAATATAATTTAAAAATAAGTAGGTTGCAAGGCATTTATCATTGGCATAGATAATATAAAAAAAAATAATTAAATATGGAATATCATGTGATTCACTTAAATCAGCTGGTCGTAACTAATATGTGCTTTGGCAATGCTTTGTTTTTACTATTTATGTTTAACTCTGAAACAGCAGTCTAACCTTACTCTCTCATAATAGAGGTTTACAAAATAGTAAAATATCTTTAAGACATGTTATTAAAAAGGAAATTTTTGGGATAAAAAGTAACTACAATGCATAAAATGTATATATATATATATATATATATATATATATATATATATATATATATATACACATTAATTTTCATTATTTAAAAATATCCAAAGTTTTCATGTTAAATGTATTCAAAGATCTGAAGTGCGCACTCTTGCAACGTTGCCAAAAGTTTCAATTCCATTTTAATGCAGGTTGGTCTTAAAATTTATGTTATTTCTTTTAATTATCATCTCAATAATCACCCACCGTAAACAAAACATTATATTACAAAAAAACATAAATCTATATGTTTCAAAACCTAATTTTTAATTTATTTTTAATCGACAAATGGTAATATAACTCAAAGGAAAGCTCTGCCCAAATTTTCAGATTTATGAAAATTGAATTCTCAAAAGTTAACACAGTAAAATTAAAAAAAATAAATAAAAATAATTTTTATGATGATCTAATATTTTTTATTTAACATGAGCAGTAATTGAACCTTCTTAAATCCACAAATTTCACGCTATAAAAGCTTTTTTTATATATAAAATTTCATCAATTCGAACTTTTCAATTGGAAATATCAAGAACAACTAAAAAGGTTTAGAAACAAAACCGCAGGTTACATGTCAAACACGTCTCAAATTGACATGTTGCCATATCATACGATTTCTGTGAAATACACATATATTTTATTTCAATTTAAGCTAAAAACAAAACAAAAACGAAAAACCTCTAATTTTTATATTACCTACGATTTTCCCTCCAAATATTAACGGTTTTAAGGATAACTTTTTCCTTTATTTAATTTTACATTAGACCCGATTTTCCTTCCAATTATTGCTCTTGTGAAGGGAAAATTGTTGAGTGCAAATCGAGCAAGAGAAAGGTCAGTAAGGATAGAATTAATTGTACAGTAAGTGGACTTTTCCAGGGATATAGACATCTGGCAACGTCGGAATAAATATTCAGCTTTCTAAGTAGTAGAATTATCAGTGAAGCTTAAAAAATCTATTTTTGCTTTTTCGTTGAAAATACAGTTCTTTTTTCACTTGGTTGCTAAAATTTTTTGCAAAAATAGTTGAAATAAATTAATACAATGTACTATCAATAACAAACACGAAAGTCCGATGTTTTTTTTATAAATAAATATGTACTTGAAGTGATGAAATGTTTTATTTTCTCATTTTCTGGGAAAATAAAAGAAAATTCTGGAAAACCAAGACCAGAATTGTATTCTACGACTTCGAAATGGGAATTTTCTAGAAAAAACGTCAATTCCCTAGATTTTACTTAATCTAAACAATTACCAGATATATGGAACTGCTTTTGGTTTAAAATAAAATATTAAGCACGTTTTAATACACCATGTAATTTTAATGAAAAACAACCAAAAACAAACTACACTATAGAGAAAATTGTGTTTCACTTACCCGGTCATACTCATGCTTAAATTCGAACTACCTATCCACCTCCAGACGTCAAAAGGTTCGCCGTGAACTGTCTGGACCTCGGTCCGTACCCTGGATTCGTTTCCGTTAATGTATTTTATTGCGTCTTCCCAACTCTTCTGTTTGGCTACATAAAAGAGACAGAAAGATTGTTAAAACTTAATTTTTTATTTTAACATAAAAGTTCAAGTAGTTTAATGGATGTAATGGTAGCCAAAAGTAAAACGCGCATGACACGCCCCTCACTTCAGTCTTGATCTTTTGACATTGCTTATACTCCACATGGCATTCGCAACATATCTAACACCTAATTTGATGTTAAAGACTTTTAGACTATCTTAAAGTACATCGACATTTCGTTAATTCCAAAGAGATTTTAGGTTAAAACAGAGATATGCACAGACAAGAAAAACACTATCTGAAATTCCTGACCTATGTAGATATTTAGAGCCTCACAAGTATATATATATATATATATATATATATATATATATATATATATATATATATATATATATATATATATATATATATATATATATATATAATAATCATGTTTATTCAGCAAACAGCAAGAATTCGTAACATTATAACTTCTTCAGATTACCTGCACAATGCGGCAATGATGCTTATCATTAGTCACTGTGCTGTCATTTGTGATAATTGGTAATTCCTCTTTTTCTTCCACTGTGATATCATTTTTATTTTAATTGATTTTTGGTGCTATTTTAAAGATACTGGTTTCCTTTGTGCAACAAAGTGAATCAAATTGTGAACAATGGTAAAATACTGTGCAATTTCCAATTATAAATAAATAAATAAAAAAATAAAGGTGTGGAGTACATGCCTCTGTTAAAAAAAGAAGAGGTGTGGGGTGAGTACCAGACTTTGCTGTAACGCATACAATGGTATAGTTTTTTCTTCATATATTTATTGCAATTTTAGTTGTAAACATTAGTGTGGTTTGAAATAGGCTTTACATACCCTATTCTGGCCTAAAATCTCTTTGGCTAGTTCACTGTTTACGAAAATGTAAAGAAAATATATATAAAAATAATAATAATTGCTGAAATAGTTGTTATAAATTAATAGATAACTCATACCACAAACTGTATCAACTAATCGATAAAAAGTTGCTACAACTATTTCTATATTAAATTAATTTAGTTTCTTTCACAATTTCGGATGTATGTTAAGATAGAAAAAAATAAAATTATAATATTCAATTCTGTTTTGGAAAAACTGCAACATATTTCAATACACGAATGAAGTAAAAAATATCGAATTAATATCATGAAAAACAAAATATTTTGTGAAGCGTTTGATAATGCTGATAAGTAACCCGAAAACAACGCATAAATATATGTCGCTTACGTAGCGTTACAGCATTGCCACCCTTCCATTCTGGCTTAACTTTCACCCGACAATCCGCTCGAACAACTGTCAATTAAGGCCATGCTATACATCATATATTCGTTTGTTAGAAAAACGTACGGAGAAACCTTCTGGTTATAAATGATTATATTTCACTAACTATGGCTCTTCCCATATAGCTCCTATGTTAGAGGATACACTTTTTATATTACCTCGACTATGAGACGAGCAAGGTGTCATAAATTTCATTGTCTTACGAAAAAAAGATATCAAAAATGAATTCCCGACATTTAAAAAAAAATATAATGACACTCAATTAGCCCATGAACTACCTTAATTCGAGTTCCCGTATATCTTATGGATGTAGTTGAATAGAAAAAGTACTACAGTGGACGATTCTCTAAAAGGAAAAGGCACACTAGTTCACTGTGCTTCCAAAAGATTAAAAATTGACCAAACACCAAGGAAAAAAAAAATTACAATAAACGAACAGAAAAAACAAAATACTTTATTTAATATTACCTATGCACTATAAAAAACGATTTAAAAAAGATTTTACCCTGAAAATATGTTCTACTTAAATCAACTATGTAACTAGCTCACCGGAATTTTTTGCCTGTCTTTCCTACACTAAAACAGTTTTATAACTAACCAAAATTTACCTAAACCCAAAATCTCAGTTCTCAAAACATCCGTCTTTCTTTGCCATTAATTTTTTACCTGATTTTAACTAATAAAAATATTTATTTAAAGAGTACTAAGGGGAGGACCCATAATAATCCATTGGTAAAAATTTACCTGTAATTTTATGACGGGCATCATTTTGTAATCATTTGTAAATTAGCAAAAGAAATATTAGCAGTGTTTAGTCCAAAACAAGTAGTTTAAAGTCAAAATTTCGTCTGCCCTTATAAACGAAAATGTTGGCTACAATAAAACGTTTAATAAGGATAATCTTTGAAGATCTTACCTTTTCTTTCTTTGACATTTAGAATCATGTCTCTCACATGATTAATCACAACATAGTTCTCCTCCGACTCGTCGCTGGCTGCATTCTGGAGAATTTCAATAATCCTTTCCACCATAAAATTTACCTACAAAAATAAACTACAAACAAAAGGCAAAGCAAGAGTTCTATATAAGTAACTTATTTTACCAATCATCCACATGTATTAAAGGCAAAACCAACCATCTTTTTAACCCATTACACTTACCTCTTCTTTTTGCTTCAATTCGTAACTCTTATACGCCTTGAAAGCAAGACTCAACAAATAAAGGACGACGAATATAAACCCAATGGACCCTATGGTAAATAGTGCGTTGGACAGAGTATTATAAATTGTACACTTGTAAGGCAAATCTGGTTTTAGGATCACTAAGCTCGTCACTTTCTTGCCTAGGTTAAAAATTACTTGTTCCTAAAATAAGAAAATAACTAAATTGAAAATTTTAATTCAAATTTAATAAAGATTAATATGCACTTTTGATACCACCGGCTTTTTTATCACGTATTTTCTCAACAGAAATTATAAAAAATATAAAGGTCAACTAACAACAGGAAGTTTTTGCTACAGATAATCGAAATTCTTACGAGGTACAGGGGATGCCCATACATTGATTAAGTTTATCAGTGTAAATGTTAAACTGGTAAACAGTTTTTTTTCCAAATGCAAGGCAAGTTTTTATAGCAGTCACTATTAAGATATTTGCGTTTTAAAAATTTTGATTATCAGGTACAAAAATTTAGTATTCACGCAGAAAAAAAAAAGATAAAAATATTGAAAGAGATTGAGAGACCTCATCTGTCGAAATACTGCACTGATTCACAAATAAACCCGATTTTTTTTTGTTTAAATTTACAAACGAACCTTTGTTTAATTTACTGTATTAGTAATTTTTGATGACTAATCTGTGTCAACGTATAAATACATAAAACTACATTTTAAAATTGCAAGTTGTTGTTAAGTTTACGATATAATTAAAGGGTGGAATTTTATAAATTAGTAGCATAACGGTGGTAAAATTAAATTGATTATTGTGGGTTTTTTTTCAGGGTTCTTACACTTTTGTAAATATAAAATTCTTTTCCAGACATTTTTTTTTTTCAAAAATCCAGGTGAAAGTGAAGCAGACTTTTCATATAATGCGATCAATATTTGTTTATATAATAAACATAGAAACCATTGTATTTATTTTACAACTGGCAATTTTTACGAAGTTAAAATAAATGAAAAAAAAAAGCTTAAAGAAATAATTTTATAACAGAATTTAAAATAAAAGTTAAATTAAAATTTTCTAGTTAAATTTTTGGCGCGCATGTAAATTTTCAGAAATATATGCAAAAATTGCAAAGTTCCCCTACTTTTCCAGGTTTTCCAGTCACGTAGAAGTCCTCTCTTTTAATCAATTTTAATAATGTTACGATCGTAATGTTGCATTTGCCTCAACTACTGTTAGACCTAAATATAATTGAGGCGACCTAAATATAATTGCCAAAAAATACTATCAAGCTCGGCCATATTTCTCACAGCTTTATGAAAGAAAAATTCATCATAAGTTGATCTTCAACTTGCAAGCACAGAAGATGCCAAATGATATTTTGGTGAAAACTGCCGGATTCCATAAGAAACCGAACTATTGAGCGAATGTACTCTCAAAGTCACATATTTCCATAATAATATATTTTATTTAATAATTTGGCAACAATTTCTGCTTCGATCTAGATGAAAATTAACCAAAAAACTAGTAGTCACGTGGTTAGCATTATCTGTCAAATTTTAATTTTTTAGTTATTAGAAACAGTTTTTCTAAATGCAACTTTTAGCCCATATGCAAAATTTCAGCTGTATAAGATAATTTAGATTTTTTGCCCATTTTTTGTAAATTGTACCACTGTTGCAAAACAAGACTCGACGCAACCTACATAAAACTTCTTAGTTTTGACACTGCTTCATTCCAGATATATTTTGTTTAAAGTAGTGCTATACTGAATGTGTTTTTCTACAGAATCCAAATAGGGCAATTAAAATTTGGTCACATGTGATGCAAAGTTGATTTGTTTTTGACCCTGTATAAAGTAACTTCATAAAATAATTATTTGTGAAAACAAAAGACTATTTTAACTTTTTTTATAACATAGCTTCATTACAAATTTCAATAATGGAGTTTAAAATTAAATCGTTGAAACTAGATAAACTTTACGTAAAGTTAAACAAAAATTTATTTTCCACCTAATGCAGACTTTGACAGTGTGTACTTGTTTGTCTTAATTATAATGTATATTACTTTTAGACACAAACTACTTTTTCAAAAATAGTTATTTTATGAAGTTACCTTATACAGGGCCAAAAATAAATTTTGCATCCCATGTGACCAAACTTTATAACCCTATTTACATTTTGTAGAAAACACACATTTAATATGGCGCTACTTTAAACAAAATATGTCTGGGACGAAGCATTGTCAAAACTAAGAAGTTTTATGTAGGTTAAGTTAACTCTTATTTTGCAACAGTGGTGCAATTTACAAAAAATGGGCAAAAAAAATCGAAATTAATTTATACAGCTAAAATTCTGTATATGGACTAAAAATCGCATTTAGAAAAACTTTTTCTAATAACTTTTTTTTCGATATTTTGAGATATAACTCCACTTTTGATATTTTAGTGCCTGCACTATGTTTCTCAACAGTAGTATCTTCTGCCACAAGGTTGCCAGAGAGAGAATTTGAAGATTCCCTAAACTGAAATTTACTCTTCCCCAAATTGATACTATCCTCGTAAACTTTTTTCAATTGTAAATTTTAAATAAACATTATACAAAAAAATTTAAGGTTCTGGCAGAATTTTTTCGTGAAAAAGCATTTCATATAAAGAATAAAAATTTGTCTACAACCAAATCTATTTATACTTATACATATAGGCATTCCAATATGCGATCGCTGCGCCACTTAGCGGAAAATAAACATATTGTGATTTGAAGCATTATCCTTTTAACATTATTTTCAATGGAAGTTAATGTTTTTTCGAGATAAAATATAGCTTTAAACCTTCCCGGTTATCTCAAGAACAATGGGTTGAAATTTAGTTTCAATTGGTTAAGCAAGTTATTCGGTTATCTATAACAAACAAAAACCTCCCCCCGTTTCTTTATATAATAATATAGATAACTTTAATGTCGATTGCTTCGTTCCTTTTTTAATTGATAATTCTAAAAAAAATAAATTTTATCAAATCATACTTACCATATTTTTTGCGACGTTTTCCTCAAACACAGCTCCGTCATTATTTTCCGTCTGCGCTACACTCACTCCCCACTCCGGATTCGAAAAAATCATAACCTCCAAATTCCTAAGATCGTTCTTAATCATGTTTAAGTCTTTTATGCCATAATTTGTTTGACAGAACGTGAAAATTTCGGCTTCTGTCATATGAGGTTTGATGGTCGAGTCGAAACAACGATGGGCTACAGCTCGTTTATGCAGTTCTGGTCTTATACTGTTCAATAAATTTATGGCACTTTGAATATCGTCTTCGTGTATGCAGTTTACGCCTTTTTTGCTATGGGGTTCGTGGAGGGAGCATATAGGAGATGAAAAACCTAAAAAGAGGGATAAAAGTGACCCTAGTAGCAAATAAATGGTTTACAGGATCTCTCAAATAGTACGTGCTAATTATTTAAAATGTCAGCTGAAAATTTGCAACGACCGAAACATTCTACGTCACTATTCATAATACGGATCTTAGAGAGAACATGTTAACTTCGTAATTTTTTCAAAAAAAAAATTTTTTATGTATTTTCCTTTATAATGAAGTTCACAACAAATATTTTATCTTATAAAGATAAAAATGTTCTACTTTTTCCAAAATACCTTGAGTTACTAGTTTATTAAAGTAAAAAAACATGTCTGGTGTGATTCTAAAATAATTTAATGTTGAACTTTGGTAAAACAAGTGGAAATCGGGTTTAAATGTCACATTGAGGTCTTGGTAATTGTAATCATCATTACTGATAATCGCTCAGTATGGTATTAGTAATTGCCAAGGAATTAACGGGCAACATTGTTAACTGTGTTCTTATACGTTTTTGCTACAGAATATCTTTCTCGGCAATATCGAGTTTTTATCTACTTAATACTTTATTTGTTATAGATTTAGCAACATCCGCAATTCCGGCTTCGTCATCACTGTTCTTCTGCAAGCATGACTGACCGATATTTAGGATCTACAGGAATCAACTCAACTGCGAGAGCAGCTTTTACAGCTTATTTATTTTGTAAAGGGAGTACATTGTTTACAAACAAAGACAACTTCATTTCCATGAATTGATATAATATTCTGAATATAACTCAAATACCTATTAGGAGAGTAGCCGTTCATATTTCGGAACTGGCTACATTAACATTGATTGAACAAAAAAAATTCTTTGATTCTGAGAATTCTCCAAATACCAGTTCTAAATAAAACTGTACAAAACAAAAATTTGGTCTGTAAATCCCAAGAACTCCCAACACTGATATTGAAAGAACTTGAGACATGTAAATATTTTAGTCCGACATATTTTGTATTGTATATTGAGTTTGAAGAAATTAATTTAAAATCGGAAAAATGTCAAATTTATAGTCCTCAACGTTTATCTGCCACATTCAATTGCAAACAATTAACTTCAGGTTCATAACCTACAACTCTGAAAACCATCTGACCCAATTTTGAAAAAATGTGAACGTAAAATTTTCAACCCACCATATTGATCTTCAAAAGATTATTTTAAATTCTTAATCTCTATGGTCGAAAAACCCTCAGTATCAATTCATATATGGAAATATAAAAAATTTTTAAACCGCCATATTGAATTTTTAAAATCGTTATTTACACTCTCAGAACCCCCCCAACATCAACAAAATCGGGAGATGTTAAATTTTTAATCCGACAAATTGAATATATTTTTTAATAATTTAAAATTCGTAACACACACACATCCTCAAAAAAAAACCTACACTAATTTTGGACAAAATCGAGATATGTACGATTACTAATCCTGATTTTTTTAATAAATTTTAGATTTGTTGTGTATGATACCAAAAACTTCTTCATAATAATTTTGATGACAATCGGACAAAACGCGAGCTCATACATCGACTCAAATAACTGACTGATGGGTCATCCGCCGTACAGCCCTGATTTGGCATACATGAAGAACAAAGTAAGCGATCAATGATCTACGCCAGAAAAACGGTTGATGCGTTCAACAATCATATTTTAGGGATACTATCTTCACAGTGAAAAAAATGCTTTTCGGAATGAGAATATTTAAAAAAAAAATAATAAAACCATTTGTAAAGATAAATATTTGTTTTTGTTAGTCTTTCCTGAAATATAAAAGGTTACCGTCATATACATCAGAGTGTAAAAATTGACAGTCAATTGCCAAACGAGATTAAGAATTGCCCTTCATTGAAGATATTAATAAAATAATGAAATAAATATAGAGAAGTAATTATCATTATGAAATAAACCTAGTTGTGGTTTGTCAACAATTTTTCCGTACTTTGAAAAAAACGACTTTTAAAAAGGATAGCACATAAGACTTGATAGATCGCTGTTGCCTAATTCTTAGTTATTTGTTAAGTATGCTTTTTAATGTATAGCCGCTAGTTACTGCCAAAAATATTACGTTATTTTTCCTCTCAATAAATTTAATAAGTTTTTTCACTTTTTTCCAATTCTTACCAAATATACCTATCACCTTTCAATAAGCAATAAATATTTTGGTCTTCAAAAACAGGATGAATAAGGAAACAAGAGGGAAAATTTAGGTCGGATAAAGAAAAAAACGAAACAAACAAAAAAAAAAGAAAACAATTTTTTACCAGAGCAAAATATTTATTGTTTATTAAAAAATGTACAAGGATAAAAATATAAAAAAACACATGCTGACAAATAGTTAACATAAAACTATTCTACAGTCGTGATGTTATAAATAGCACACTTGTATCTTCCCCATTTCTGTTTATTGAGAACTGTATAAAAAACTGTTATATATAAGCAAAATTTCTCAGATAATTTGCATGTTACTGCATCAGTTTTAAAGATGTTGTTTGCTGCTAGACACAAATAGCAGTTTCAAAGGGTTCGTTTAATGGAAACGTCTAATACGGAATCCGCAAAATAAAAATTTATGAAACTTAGAAAATTTTTTGCTTGCTGCATATTCAAGAAGTTCTCTTTGTTCCAAATAGTTGTTGTCAAATGTTTGTGGCGTCAATACCCTCTAAAGTATAGGCTGTGATAAAAAAAAAAGGTTTACCCAACAAAATGTTAGTTGTTTGCTGGAATTTTCATTTTAAAATTAGTTTTGTTAAAGTATCATTTATAAGTCAATCGATTTTTTAATTTATTACAGTTTGTCACAATTACAACATATGTTTTAATTTTATATGTATAATTAAAATAAATAACTAAAAAATTAACGTTAAAAAAATTTCTAATATATGCTTTTAAAAAAAAAGTGTGCTATTTTATAAGACCACACGACTCAATATACATAAAAAAAAAACTAACGAGAAAACGTACGTGATCATTGAATAAAAAAATTGAATTCCTATATATAAGCACCGAGTGACAAAAAGTGAAAAAAAAACTAGAGGCAACATGTTTTTGCATAACATACTTTTCTCTAATAAATTCTTATTTTTTTAATATGGCAGCTAAAATGGTAATTTTATACAAATTTGCCCTATATTATTTTTTTTACACCCTACCCGAAAACTTTGATTATATTATCATTAAACCATCTAAATAATATTTGTACCAACTTCTTTTTCATTGCTATTAAAGCTTATCCATTTAAAAGAAATATATAAAAATCTCAGTATCTTAAATCTTACATAATAATCACTAGAGATTCTAAATAATAATTCGAAAATAAATATAGAAAAAATGGTACAATTTCATCTTTAAGTGATAAATGTGTGATGACATCGACGACGCCAACTTTCCTATGGCTCTCATTCTATTCTTTAAAACATTAAAAAAGGAAAAACATTAAAATATTATTTTTATTTAGTTAACAATCAATTAGCTCCATACACTATTATTATGATTTTTCATAAGTTTTTCCATAAACAAGGAAGAAAGGAATTCTGAACAAGTTTCAAAGTTATGTAAAGTTATCTCATCAAACACGTAATCACAATTTTAAAGTCAATTTTAACACATCATCAATTCTTTAATCTTGAGAAGTTTTAACAATAATTTTAGAAACATAAGTGCATAAGGAAGTGATACTGTAGAAAACTTAATTCAGAATTTATTTTTTTTAATGGACAAGTAAAATTAGGCGCAGTAAAAACAGAACCAAACACTGTAATCGGATAAGCAAGAATACCAAGAGAAAGTGTTAATATTGAAACGAGAACAGAAAAACATAAGTTCAATTTTGCTTGTAAAAGTTAGGCTTACCGGAAGAGATTAAGGAAGTGTCTGATCTCATTCCAAGGTACACAACGGCAAGAAAAACAAAAAACAAGGCGGCTCCAGCCAAAACGGCGAACGACACCAGGTTGTTCTTTCCACTGCCTTCTCTGGATTTGTACTCGTAAGTCGGTTCGCGTCCTTTGGTTGCCCTAAAGCTGAAAAAAAAATATGAAAAAATAATGTACACTGTTGCAAGATATGGAATTTTTATGACTAATTGTAAAGTTATTTGATTAATTGTAAAGTTATTTAGGTTATTGTATTACGGATCTGGTCATTTCTAATTATAGTACAAAAAAAGATGAAGTAAGGAGCAAAGGCGTTAAAAGGATTTTTTATTGTTCCATCTATTTGTTGGTTATCCAAAAATGATAAGTTCACAAATTGCTATGAAGGTATCTATTTATATTTTGGTAATAACAAATGACATCCCCAAAACGTAGTTTTTGAATATATTAACTGCCTCTTCTGTCTTAGAAAATCGTTGACTACGCAGTTTTTTTTTAAAACTATGAAAAATATTGTAAACGGAAGATTGTTAACACTAAACGTAGATTTAAAGGTACAATCATCAAAATATCCAACTGAGTGCATGTTGAAAATCGGGCCAAAATAAAAACATTCCTGGATCAGATAATCAGTTTACCAATTTCTGATGAAATACTTCGAAACTTGCTTAAAAGTGATTTTTCTCCATTGGACAATCTCACAAAAATCTTGAGGCCCAATGCAGTCTTTGAAATCGCTGGCTGAGGTTTGCAGATGGCATATTTCCTGATATTCTGGAAAGTGCAATAGTTGTTCCCATTTTTAAGAATGGTGATTAGATGGATGTCTCAAAGTATCAACCAGTGTCCTTGTTGCCGATCTTATCAAAGGTAGTTGAAAAATACATGACTACGAAGGTGGCCTAACTATTTTGAGGGACATGGTTTCTTTTCTGAGCGAAAGTCTGGATTTCGGTCGCGCAGAGGCACTGTTCTCACTGTTCTGGACTTGCTCTCAACTATAACGGATGCACCTGAAAGCCCAATGTAAAATGTTTCATTGTGTCTGGCCTTGACCAAGGCCTTTGACTGTGTCTCTCACACATTGTTGCTTTAAAAGTTGAAATTCTACAAATTTTTCTCTCTCCTGTACAACTGCTTAAGTCATAACTAGAAAACCGACGCTAAAAGATGCAAGAGGCGGGAGCGGTGTCTTCAGAGAAAGAGAGGAGTGTCACAAGGATCAGTTCTCGGCCCCTTGCTTTTCTTAATATTTATAAATGATCTACCATTATAACATCTCCAGATATGCCATTTGCTGATGACCACCATCTCCCTTCATGACACAGGTTTTTGACTCGGAGTGGGGTGTGTTGGAGCCAAGGTTGAGAGCTGAACAATGGTTCTGAGCCAACAGGCTTGTTCTCAACAGTGACAAGACCCAAAAAATGGTTTTCGGCTTTAGAGCGGCAGGGATCAGGGGTCTGTCAGGTTTCTGGGTATGAATCTTAATCCGTACTTCGATGGTCGGCTCACATGGGGGTCATTTCTATGAGACGAAGTAGAGTAATTTTTCTGCTTCGCGATCTCAGGAGGTCAGTATCTGGGGAGGTACTGCTATCTATGTACTATGCTTTATTTCACTGTGATAACCTATGAAATTGTAGCACGGGGTGAATTGTTAGACTATTGGCGGGCCTGCGGGAGGATTGTAGAGGGGCTTTTGTTGACCTGGGTATTTTGAACTTTCCTACGTGTATAAAAAAAAAATTGCATTTCGACTTTTGAAAAGACCATTCCAATAGAAATTTAAAATTCCACAAAACGTTTTCTTTCATTTTTTTCAAATATTGTTTAGTTTTTAAGCTATATAGAAAAAATTAAAAAATGAGCCTTTTTACCCGTTCGCATAAATGCTTCACTAAATTTAATAACACTTTTATCATCTGTGGGTGAACAAAAACCGATGAAACAGTAAAAATAACAATAGGACAAACTATGCGTTTAACATACCAATGTCCAGAATGAGTAGGGAAATGAATTCACTGCCTACGAATGTCGACCCATTTATACTCTCTCTAAACTCACTTAAGGGTAGTATTAGCGAATTTTTAAATAATTAAATTTTATACACAATAGACTGTAGTGACAGTATTATTGTTTTAGTCAATTATTATTTTTAGAATTGATGTGACTTGTGATATTTTGTGATTGTTTCATTTGAGATTTTTTATTCTTATTTAACATATTACATAAAATGAAATTTGTATGATTTATTGCCGTTAATAAACCATTAAACTTAGTCAATAACCTAATGAAACAAAAGGGAAGCAAATAAGAAAACTTAAAATTAAGGCAGGATTATATAAATAATTTCATCTTGAACTTTTTTGATCCTAAATACTGTTAAAAGCATTTCTTAGATACGGTGAAAAAGGAAAATGTCATAATACTTCAATCAGCATGGCAAAAAAAGCGTCTAAAACACATTAAATTTCAACAGATATTTTTTAATTGAAATTCGTTTGGGGATCATTCCTTAGAGTGCTTTAGCCGCTACTTTGATATTGAGAGAATATTTTAAAAACAGCTATTACCAAAAATAGTAATAGTTTATAAGAATAAGACAAAAAAGTAAAATGTGTCACGTGAATATTCTTCATGCTAAAGGTGAACTTAAAGTTAAAAAGCCAACATCGTTTCAGCATTCCTAATTATTAAATAAAATTAAGCAAAAAAATGATGAAACCTAGATAGACAGTTTTTTGTAGAGGAAAGATTGTTCTCCCTGTTTTAACTTAATATACTGAAAACCGATTAAAATAAAACAATATACTTAAATAAACAAAAGTTTCTACCAAACATGAAATGTCAAAGAAAAAAATCATACAACTTACTTGGCCAAATATGATCTCCCATACAATGAAGAGCCATTTGTGTCATGTTCTTTAACCAAATCGTTTCTACTATCGTAGTCACTTTTCTTAGCAGAGCTCAGGGCCGATAAGCGCTTTGTGAAGTTGCTCAGGAATGGTGTATCTTTTTCTTCTAAGTTTACATCTTTAGAGACAGTCGAAGCAGTAGTGTATGAGGATGTTTTCTCATAAACTGAAATAATAAGAAAATATGATAAAAAAAAAAGCTACCTTGGTATGTAAATAACAAAATATGACCTCTGATCTATAAGCTTTTTTTAATACAAAACACTAAATTAAATATGTTTAAACTCTTTTGAAATACACTAAACTTATGTTGACATTTCCAAGAAAGTCCAAAAGATTAATATTATTTTATATTTCATTATACCTGGACTGCCCAAGCTCAATCTTGACCTTATCTGGTTCAATCTTTCTGCAGCATATTCAGAAGCCAAAGACCCACCCAAACCTGTAGATTCACCCAATGTTGTATGTCTGGAAGGTGATGCACTGGCTCCAAAAGATGTGTTTCTTGTACTTGAGTAACTTAAATCATCAGATTTAGGAGGTGAATACCTAAAACAAAGAGAAGTTAAGTCACAAAATGTTATTATTTTCCTCATTTCATTTCTTTACTTTTTATTAAGAACTTTTTCCTTATGGGCCCACAGTTAACATTTCAAATTATTATAGCAACTATCGTAAAAGCCAGTCACTCAAGGATATCTCACCTATAAATTCTGACATCAAATAACAGTATGATTAGACTTATGTGTGAACTGAGATAATGAGACATTAATTTAGTATGTTGGATTGGATGTTGCACCTTTGTTTTATTTATATAAAAAATATATCTATGTAATAATTTTTGCTGTAAATATGTTTATGTACTTTTGATACTTATAACTTTATGTTCTGTATTCAATTAAAATTGTTTTATACCATAAACCAAGCATTGTTATTATTATTATTTAAATATAGAAAAGTATATCAAATGGTGTCTGGGGAAGGTATTTTCGCACACAGTGACGAGTCCACCATCAGTGTCAAAATGAAATACCTACCTTTTAGTGGTTGAATATTAGATTGTAAAATTGAGCACGACAGTTATTACAACATGACATCTCTGGTGTGAGGACCAAGTCAATTATGGGTCTCCTGCATTGTCCCAAGTTTGGTCACCTCATTATTTTACATACAAAGAAAAAGTGGAAGGAGTACAAAGAAAGTTTTTAAGTTTCATTGCCTTTAAACAGGGAATGCAGCAGGAGCGGTCTGTATATGATGATACTGCCGATACTTTGAGGTTGCTACCATTGTGTGTGAGGCGCATATATCTTGACCTCTTTCTACTTTATAAGATTGTTAACTGTTGTATTGATTCTCCCGAACTACTCAATAATATTGGGTTATCGGTTCCTCCAAGAGCTTTTAGAGTGCACAATTTGTTTGAGGAGATATATTACCGAACGAATTATGGCATTAACAGTCCTATTTCTCGAATGTTTAAGGAAATGAATTCAGTTTCTACTGACATTAATATTTTTTATTTACCAGTAAATGTGTTTAAATTAAAAATATTGCAATTCTTGAAAAACTAGTTAATATTGTCAACTGTCAATACTTGTCTTTTGAAGCAATTTAATGCATTCTTAGATTTGTAAGTTTCTTAATTCTGATTCTGTTTTAAATAGTGTTTGTATTTTTTTATTTTTGAGTTGGATTGTATTTATTTAATCCATTAATATACTATTATGATTTACAAGCCAAACAAATTCGCACTCCCTCCAGGGATTATTCACTCATACCAGGCTTACAAAGACACCAAAAGTATGAGGTGACATTGTCTGCTGTATTTCCTACGAACTTTTGGACGGTTCTCACGGTTGCCGTTAATATACTATTATTAATATTGAGTGCTGATTCAAGCACAAGCTTGAAAAGACCACTAAGAGTGTCCGGCACTAAAAGATTAATAGGCATATAGCTTTCTATAAAGTCACAATTTCATACAAAGTTGTAGCCTTCACGTGGTGGCACCGTAGCAACCGACCACTCAAGGATATCTCAGCAATAGATTCTGAAATTAAATAGGTTCAAATACCAGTATGAAAATATAGAAAAGGATGTCAAATGGTGTGTAGGGAAGGCACTGGCAGACTCACTGACGAATGCACCAACAGTGTCAGGATGAAACACCAACTTTTTAGTTGTCGAATAATAAATTGTTAAACTGAGCACGGCAGTTATTACAACACAACAATCTAAAAAAAATACTTACCTAGAATATGAACTGGAGAAACTACCTATCCCTGAACTACCCATCTTATTAAACTGGACATCATCATCATAAGAATCATTGTACTTTGAAGGACTATCATACTTGTTAGTCTCAAATTTATTGGATGATGCAACGATGTCTGATTCAGAATCAGATCCTGTGTCGAAATCATCTTGAGCATTGTTTAGAACTCTTGAACTACGTGTGGTGGTAGTGGTAGAAGTGGTTGTGCGAAGATCCCGCTTTTTCGGACTGCTGCTAATGATCTAAAATAAATTGTAAAAATTAAATTAAATACTGCCGCAAACAAGAAAAACCAAAAATATCAACTTTATTGTTCTTATAATTCTGTTGTAACAAAACGAGGAATTATACGCAACCTCTATAATCGCGCTATATCTATATGTAATAATGCCGACTCATTGGAAAAAGAGGTAGCAAATATTAAATCCGATTTACAACAGAATGTTTATCCTTTAAAACTAATTGACGATGTTATAAATAATTTTAGAACAATGAACACTGGACAGCAAGAAACACATTCCTTCTTCACAATTCCGTACATTAAGGGCACGTCGGAGACAATAAGACGAATTGCCAGTAGTTATAATATAAAAACAGCCTCTAAATCAGGAAATACAGCTCATTTAACAAAAACAAAAACTACCGATAAGAAAAAATGTGTTTACAAAGTTCCATGTGAGAGTTGTGAAATGTATATTGAAGAAACCAAATGACCACTAAAAGTTAGAATTAAGGAACATAAAACACATACACAAAAAGGAGAAACATCGAGATCAGGTATTGCAGAACACTCCTGGGATAAACAACACCATATAAAATGGTCTGAGGCTGCAGCAATATATGTGGAACCCAATATGAAAAAAAGAAAATTTATAGAAGCAGCATATATTAAAAACAAAAATGGAATCTTCAGTAAACCAAGTGTTGAGATAACTAATCTTTGGCAACCACTACTTTGTAACATCAAATCATTGAGGTGTGTACAGTGAAGCAAAACTTTGCGCTTCAATGAACACAATTCCTATATAAGCTCCTAGTCTTAAGACAAAACATTCAGTTTATACTTGATAACGATTAGAGATACAACCTAATGAAAACGTAAAAATCAAAATAAATAGAAATAAAGACAATGCAAGTCCGACCACATTTTAGTCAATCCTAGCATTTTGTTAAGAGATTTTTATTACAAATGTTGTTTACCTCTGGTTCCACAGAAACTTTTTTGGTTGTTCTAGTAGTTGTACTGGAAACAGGTGCAGCCATGGTAGCCCTTCGATTTCTATCTTTTTTAGTTGCTTTTGCATCTGTATCACTCTCCTCCTCACTTGAGTATCTTCCCAAAGATCTAATTCAAAATAAAAAGATGGGTCTATAAAAGTTGAATTATATCTATCATATAACTAAAAATGCCAATACATTTTTTGTTTACAATTATAAATTATATATCTTAACAACTTAAACTATGCTTACCTTCTGCCATCTGTTGATCCAACTTTATTTTTGTTTTCAAGCAGAAGCTTCAATTTTTTTGCCATAACTTTCCTTGTGGTCCCCGTTATAGGCATTACAGGGAAACCAAATTCTAACAGCTTAGTGCGAAGCTCCGCATCAGAAAACTTGTCTACATCAACCATCTAAACAAATAAGAAAATAATTAAATAAAAGTTTGTAATTAAAATCAGAAAAATTCAACAAAAATCTAAATTTATTCAAATTGAAATTGACTTAATAGTCGAAAAATATGATTACATTTAAATTTAGAATAAAGAGTTAAAAGGTATAAGCCAATTGTTGAAACTCGTGGCGCCAGAAATTAGGACAAATTAATAGAATTATATTTTTAAATTTTTGAAACAATTTTTGGGGTTATGATAAAAAATAGTAATAAACAAAAAACCTTACCTTTAATTGCTTTGTATGCTCGTTAATAAAAATAGCAGATTCTTTAAAATAATCCGTTAAAAATTCACATTTACTTCATGGAAACAGGCGGCAAACGGCGGCCTTGGCTAAAAATATACGACTCGTTGCGACCCGGCGACGGGAAATTTATCAGTTTACTTTTCACCAGTTAACTCGCAAAGCAAAATTCACATGGAAAACTCAATATTTCCCGAAAACTAGACTTGAAAACGATTTTTTTTTTCTAAGCACACGCCAAGCTTTTCTACACGCAACGCTTTCCATAAATAGAAATGACGGCCTCAAGATTCAAGATGGTGGAAAAGAGACGAATTTAAACTGGGAAATGTCAAACAAACCGGCTTTGATTGGTGTATTCTTCGACATTGTTTATTAGAGCCAATCATAAAAGAGAGTGGCTTGCTGCTTGTAATATTAACTTTATCCAAAAACGGATGGAAGTAACAGCCGTTTTTTTTTTTATGAAAACTTGCGAGTGATTAAAGAACTGATATCTAACAAAAAAAGCTAGTTTAGAATTTCTATTTTTTTTTGCAATTTCGATTGTTATAAAAATATTGTGCAATATTGCACAAGGATGATTCATCCAATGAGTCACTGATGAATCATTTTTGGAATCAGTAGCGTACCAGTTTTAAGGGGTCTAAAATAAAATTAAGTATTTTTTAAATTAAAAAAAAACATATATTTTATAAATTTTCTACAACCGGATTAGTCTATTTTTAACATAATAAAAATTTTTCTACCACACACAATTTTTTTTAAACTAAAGGCCAATATTATGGTCTACAAATCTTTTATTTTAATAAATGTTACACAAACAATATAAAATCTTTTTTAATCTATAATTTAACTGCAACTGAAATATTCCTATTTTTCTTCAAGGTAGATACCACAAAGCATAACTTAAATTTGGTTTAAGACATTTAAAATCTGCTTCAATGATAACTCTTTAGGTTATAACAGTTTGATGCTTGCAAAAAATAATTTAAAAGCCTAATAATTTATTACTCGTCTAGAACTTATTCAGATTCAACATTAAAGTTGCTCATTTTCATAACCTTGTGCAATTCCTTTCCTCCCTTCTTCTGCCATTTTAACCTCGGTCTGTCCTAAATTTTGTTCTAATCCCTTCCAAGACCTTTCATTAAGGAATCCAGCCCCAAAATTGCTATTTACAGCAACAGTTCCTTCCGATTTTAAAGCTACTTGATTATTGTCTAATGTAGCATTTTCAGAAATATTTTCTGTTTGAGGTGCATTGGACCTCAACTTTCCTGTCAGTAGACTAACATCGGTTTCATTGCCATTTATTTTCAAATCATCTAAATCTTCTAAGTTATTTAAATATCTGTTGTAATCATAAGAAAATTGTAAGTCAACCGTGTTGTTAAGCGCCATCTCTACATCAAATGGAGTGACAATGGGTTTATAGAAATCACGACTTTCATAAATTTCATTCATTGAACAAGTTATCATCACATAAATATCAATCTGAAATTAAATAAATTTAATTAAAAATTAACAGTATAATAATTTTTAAACTTTCTATTAAGAACATCAGTCAAACCATTTTTTACAGAAGAAATGAAGTGATATAATTTAGTAGCAAATTATACAAAATTTGGATTCATCATAAATTGTGCTTTTTTATACATACAAGGCCAGCCATTTATATTTAGAGAACTGGCAACAATGGTGTTGCTAGGGGCCATCTATAATATCCATTGTAAAATTTGAAATTTTAGATGGTATATGTACTTGAAAAATTTTGACATATGGATGCTATTTATGTTGTTTATAGTGACTTCAAAATTTTATCTAGGCTAAAAACTAAATTTAACTTGTGAACATTTTCGTGTGATTATTTTTAACAACTTTTGACTTGGTTTACCTACAAAAACCATTGTATATCACTGATTTAGTGAATTCAATCGTGGCCGTGAAGGTCGTCTAAAATCGGTTGTAGGGCAAGAAAACATTAAACTGATAGTGCAAGATGCTCATATGACATACTGTGAAACTGTATGATAAAGTACAGAGCAGCCTTTAAAGAATTATAAAACAGTCAATTCTGAATAGTACACAAACATTTATTTGCCAGGATTCTTCAGTGAACTGAGAAAAACAACAGGACATTCTCCATCATGACAATGCGATCTCTCACACATTGGTTCAAATAAAAGACCTTTTGAGCACCTAAAATATGGTATAGATGGGTCACCTGCCATGCAGCCCTGATTTGGCACCCAATTTCTTTTGTCCCCATACATGAAGCTTGGTTCCCGATTTTTTACTCTAGAAAAGGCAGCTAATGTGTTCAAAAACCATGTTTTGGCGATACCATCTTCACAGTAGCAAAAATGCTTTTTGGATTGGTTAAAAAGCATGTAAAAGTATGTTAATATCGTCGTGGAGAATACTTTGAAAAACAACAACGATAAATATCCATTTTTATGTGTTATTCTTAAAATATAAATGGCAACCCTCATAAAAATTAAAAATTTCTTAATTTTTACCTCTGCAAAGTTAGCTAGCTTTGCTACAGTAGGCTTTCCAACACTAATAAGATAATACTTTTTGCCTCTTAGCTCTACCAACTTTTTCACCCTTTCTATAACTTCCAAATAATTTTTAACTCCAAGAGTACCTATCACTATACCTACAGTATTGGCATCTCTAATTTTTTCAATAAGAAAATATCTACGCTTAAGAATTTTAGCATCTATTTGAAACAGAGTGATTTCTGGTGGTTTTCTGTTAGGATCAAAAAAGAATAGGCTTTTAGCTAAAAAAAGAAGGTAAATATAGTCATTTTTTAAAAGAAAATTGTGCAACAAAATATGTTTTGGTATATGCTTATTTCTTAAATTGATTTGTGTTGAATGAACAAAAAAAAAACTGTTTCTTACGTGTAAAATTTAGGTCAATATTCATAAGTTTTCTTCTATTATTTCCAACAAAAATAACAATCTTTTCCTTTAAGTCTAAGGATTCTTCGTCAATTTTTTGTACACTTAAATTCTCACAGTTTTGAAATATAGTTGAAATGTTACCTACAAAAAAAATTATCAGTGGTTGTTCAAATACAAATGTCTGTATACTTAACAAAAACATTATACATACCAAAGTAATGAATATATCCAGTATCTAAAATCAGAACTATATTTTCTTTTGTACCATCAAATAATCGGAAAAAACAGTCTTCTAAATCATCAACATTTACAGGTTGTTTTTCATAGATATTCAAATATGGGACATTGGCTGATGTTTTTGAGAAACAAGTTGGCCCAAAATGAATTATAGCATCAGCATTAATGTGTGCTGCTGCTACATAATCAATACAGCAACTGAAATGTAAGAAAACATATGGATTTATGTCACGTACTGTTAAAATAACTTCAATTAAATTATGATCTATACATCATCCAATTTAATATAACTTCAAACCAGTTGCTAGAATCAATAATACGAATTTTTCTAATTTTTATTGAAGGTCGAATTTAGAAATAAAGACTACAAAGGGAATACAATATGTGTACCTTTCATATGCAGTATCTCCCAAAACATAAATGGTCTGGCCTAAAATATTCTGTAATTTTAATGCTACATGAGTGGAATCTGGCAATAAATGGTCTGGAAACTGTAGACATACCTAAAACCTTCAATTTTTTAGCCAAAAAATAATTAAAAATTTAATTTTCCCGTACCTTCTGAAACCCATTACTACGAATCCATTCAGCGCATCTATTAATTTCGTAAACTTCGTCAATCTCTTCAGGATTTGTTTCTATTAATTCTGCACCTAATTCTAAATTTTTTTCTAAACTTACAGATTCATGCGTTGAAAATTCAGGCATTTTAATTCCGTTTTAAAAAAATATAAACACAAGTTGTGTACGTGACTAAAAAGTGAGGTTATAATCCTTAACAATTCCTGGGGATGCGAACGATATTTCTAAAATATCGATACTCTTGCTGAAGTATCGCCTATTTTTAGACATTGATAAGTATCGATACTTTTTCCTAGTGTTAGGTTGTGCTTTGTGGTGTTGGTTTCCCAATCAAATATATATAATAATAGTAAGCATTGTGTGATTGCTGAAAAACGAGAAAATATTTTTATTTATTTTTAGAAATATGTTTATAAATAGTGCGAGTTATTTTATTTCTTTTTCCTCACATCGATTCTTGCTGTTTTTTTCTAACTGCACTGACCGGCAATAAAATATAAGTATGAGTTTCTGGTTGCCTAAATTATTACGTTACTATCCTGGACTAAAAAAACCAGAGTAGGTTTTGCTGATGCGGCAGCCTCTCGGTGTAGTCTTCAACGAGTTTTTCAGCTAGATCCTCAACGTTTATAATTATATTGATCTTTCTTTATTTTGTCGTGTAATGCTATTAATGTGATTTCAAAGTTAGTATTTATGTATGTGTGCAGACTTTTTGCTTAAAACAATGTGTATACATTTTTTATATTTTTTGTCGATATCTAAGATTTTTATTTGAGAATTTTTAACAGACCTGAGACCTAAAATCCAGCCGCAGTATTTGTTGCAAAATTTCATCATTCAATTGTGTCTTGGCCATTTATTTTCGTTTCGTTTTACCGGACACACACCGTTATTATCATAATATTTTTACTAGCCTACAAATTGAATTATAATATAAAAAAAAACACCTTCATTTTGGTCCCAATACTCTATTTTTTATGAGTTATACATTATACATACAATTATATGTTATAAAGGAAAGTTGTACTATTTAATTTGAAAATAGAAATTACTATTATGTCATTTTAATGTCACCCTTTACCTCAAAAAACTCTTATTTTTTAAATATTGATAATTGACGTAAAGTAAGAGTACTTAATCTCAATCATCCACAAACTTTGAAAATAATAACTCATTTGTTAATAAATTTTAAATTGTCTTTTTTCAATATAAAATACTAAAAGGTGTGTAAATACGAGTCTTGTCCATCCATTCACCTACTGTGGAAATGTGTACAGCCCAGTTGAGGGGAGTACAATTTAACATGCCCGACTGAATTCATTTTATGATACTCTTCTTTTATTTACCTCCTCTAAATTCTTTGGTTTATTATCTTTTCTTTGATCAATATTTTAAGCCTTTATTTTTTTTGTCTTGTCTACTCTTATAATAAAGAATAAAACTGAGTTAGTTATATTACATACAAGTCCCTATAATAAATATTGACATCCATCACACACAGAAAGTGGTTCTATCTTATTAACTATTTAACAAAATCATTGGGTATTTAAAAAAATACAATTTTAAAATGATTAAATAATTAAAGATAAAACCAAAATTTTTATTAAATTTAAACCTGATATAATCTTTATTCATACCCCCAAATACCCTTACTCTGTCTCACAACATCCTTATTTTCCCTTCTTGCTCTTGTAACAGCATGGGCCTCCCCTTTTGCCACATATTTCTTTCTTTGATTCTTTTTATCTTTGGTGGCTATTTGCGATTTTACTCTTCTTTTAATCTCATCTGGATGAATTGTAGTGGCTGTAGATCTGATACTCCTTGATTCAAAATTATCAAAAGATATTTCTGAATTTGAGGCATTTGAATTGCTGTATTTTTCTCCTTCACTTGTGCCAATTGTGTTTTTGCTCTTTAGATTTCTTAGTTGCTCTGTTATAGTATCTATTGTTGCATAATTTGGATTATTTAAAGGATTAATTTCATAATCCTCACATTCTGTATCACTTTTTTGAGGTTTTGACAGAGGTTTAGAAATATCTATTTCCTCCTGGGTATCATGAAATTTTTCCTTTTCATTATCACTGCCTAGAAATTAAAATTCTAAATTACATCAAATTCAATTAATATTTTAGGTTTGTACTTACCTGAATATTTTTCTTCTTCATCACTCTCTTCAAGTCCTAATTCTACATTAATATCTTTAGCCATTTCTTTGGTGAAGCCAGTACATAAGACTTCTGCATCTAATGTATCTGTTCTTTCAATGTCAGAAAACTTGGGGAAGGTTTCACTTTCATAGTTAAATCTAAAAAAATTGAGTTGGATTATTTAAGCTTCTTCAAATACTACATTCTTTATGAACCTTTTCTTAAAGAATTCCTTCACACAGTTTACGTCCCTGTCAAAATATGTTTCAGCATTTGGATGTTCTGTGGACATCATTTGTGGAAAATCAATAATTATAGGCTTTTCATCTTCATTTAATATTATGTTAAATTCATTAAAGTCTCCATGGATTACACCAGAGTCAGCAAAATGTACTATAAGATTCATTAGCTCATCATAGAGGGCTTCAACATCATTTACTTCCATTACATGATTAAGAAGTGTACCTAGGCGAAAAAAAAAGCAATACATAATATCTCCCTACTATGAACAAAGTTTAAAGGCCTTTAAGACACCTTTTTATAATATAATCCTGAAATAGTGAGAATTTATTTTCTATTTAAATAACTGTCAAGTTTTTAAAAAGTAGGTACCTTGCACCAAATCCATGACAACACAGTGACGGTTAAAATCAATAGGCTTTGGAACAGGGAATTTTCTATCATATAGGGCTTTCATGTACGCAAATTCTTTTGTAGCAGATATGCGTGAAAGATAAAGCCAAGAAGCTGACTTCCTACCAACAAATAATAACTAAGTAATAACATTTTCCTTATTTTTTGGTCACTATCTAAACTTACCTATGCTTATGATAATCCCTTTTTTCAGTTACTTTTCTAAAACAAACTCTACCAAGTCTATGTAATTTGAGACATATTTCTTTTCCCTCTGGGTCTGCTACAATATAAATATTACTTTCTTTACCCACACCAATCTGGTTTCCAAACGAAGCTACGATATTTCGTTTTGTCAAAGAATGTAGAGCCAAGTAATCATACCCCATATTGGTTAGACGGTACCCATCGTACCTTTTGCCTCTTTCGTAACTTAGAAGTTTGTGTTTACACAGTTCTCTTAACAATTTATGAACTCCTCCGTGCTGTAAATTAGCTATCGAAGCTGCCATGGGTCCAGGAACTAATTCGTGGTTTTTCATACCCATTTCTATGGCGGTCAGTACTCTGAAGTCTTCAGGAGTGAGGTATCTCATTAAGGCAACATTAAGTTTCCCCATTTCCTCTGATCTTTTACTTTTTTTTTTAATTAGAAACTAGGATAAAAAAATGTCAAATTGACACGTGGAAAAAAGAGGTTAGGCTTAATATCTTCTTTTTAAGTATTGTAGCCTTAGGCGGGCGCGGAAGTTCACCAAATAAAAATTAACTCTAATTTAAGTTTCTGATGCCAGTAGGTCAAAAATTCTGTAACCTAACTTTTTGATCGCGTTCACGTGTATATCAAAAATTGAAGAAAAAATTTTTTTTGTTAAAAAATATTTAAAATATGGGCAAGCAGCAGAAACCTTTGAAGCGAACAGTGACTGGAAATAAAATACATATTGAAGAACCTAAGGAAGTTGAAAATAACGAGGAATCAGACGAGGAGGTATTTATTTTTGTAAATAATTATGAACATGATGCCGAAAAGAATTATTTAACAAGTGTTTGGAACAATTAATAACCTAGTAGCTCTTAAAATTAATTCAGATGATTTAGAATATTAAAGTTGCGAATAGTTAACAGATAATAAACAAAAAAATTACAGCCTAATAACTATCTTTTTAGGATTTTTTTAAAGACGTACAAGAAGACGATAGCTCAGATTCTGAAGCTGAAATTGAAGAAAGTGACGTTGAGGATAGTCAAATAGAAAACAGTGACAATGAGGATAACGAATCTGCTGAAGAACAAAGTGAAGAAGATAATGATAATGTATCAAGTGAAGATTCAGAAGAAGGTGCGAAAGATGATAGAAAATATCTTTTATTTTGATTCAGCATCTTAAATTTTCGTTCATTTCTCGTTTTTTTTTTTTTTTTAGACGAAAGTGGTGAAGAACCCCTTGATGACTCCGACAATGACACCGAAAGTGACCAAAGTGATAGAGAAGAGATTGAATCCAGTGAAGCTTCCAAAGCCCCTAAAAAAACCATTAGCAAAAAAACTGACCCAAAACAAAATAAGGAACAAGACAGGCTACAAAATCAGTCAGATCGTAAAGAAAATAACCAAGAAAAAAATAATACACAAAACAGAAAAACCAATAACGGTGGTGGAAAAAGATCTAATAAAATAGAAACCCAAAGGAAAGACAACGATTTACTAAGTAATATTAAGGATGAGTACGAGGACCATGATACAAGTGATGAAGAGGACATCAGGACTACCATTGGTAATATTCCAAAAAACTGGTAAGTTTTTTAATTTTATTATAATGTAAATTAGGATGGTACCTTTTGTAATAAAAATTAATTATCAAAATGAAATAAAAACAGCTTTTTAATGGTGTAGTTTAAATAAAAAATGATTTCTGTCCCTAAACTTAGGACATATAATTTATATTTAAAAAATGTCATTAGGGTTTTTTTGTAGGTACGATGAGTACAAACATATGGGTTATGACTGGGATGGAAATCAAATCATAAAACCTGAAAGTGGTGATCATTTGGATGAATTTCTTAAAAGAATGGAAGACCCAAACTTTTGGAGAACTGTTAAAGACCCTCAAACTGGACAAAATGTCATTCTTAGCGATGAAGATATAAATCTAATTAAAAGAATAAAAGCCCAGAAGATACCAGATGTTAGTTTTGATGAATATGCACCATGGATAGAATGGTATTTTTGCAAAATTTACTGAATGATAATTTTTGTATTTTTGTTTTATTTTTTTTATAGGTTTACAAGCCAAGTCGAACAAATGCCAATAAGAAAGTTTCCTGAGCACAAACGTTCATTCCTACCAAGCAAAAATGAAGCCAAAAAGGTATCAAAACTAGTACATGCTTTGAAAATGGGATGGATCAAAACTCGAGAGGAACAGGCCAAGCTAAGGGCTAAAAAAGAGCCCCAATTTTATATGCTATGGAGTACAGATGATACGGCTGATGAAATGAGGAGAATTCATAAACATATCCCTGCACCTAAGAGATTGTTACCTGGTATGATATAGGAAATAATGCGACTTTTTACTGGAATTTTTTTGGTTCAAAAGATGAAAAGTATTTTTTTATATACAGGTCATGCAGAATCCTATAACCCACCACCTGAGTATCTGTTTGATGCCAAGGAAATGAAGGAATGGAATAAACTCAAAAATGCTCCATGGAAACGAAAGTTACATTTTGTACCAGAAAAACACGATTCTTTAAGAAAAGTACCAGCATATCCAAGGTAAAGGTTGTCTAGATTCTGTGGCTATAACTTTTATATATCCCTTATAGTATTTCATTTTTGATATATATGAATGTATTCCGATTTTTCTTTTTAGATTTATTAAAGAACGCTTCTTAAGATGTCTGGACCTGTATCTTTGCCCTAGAGCAATAAAAATGAAATTAAATATTGAACCAGAATCTTTAGTGCCAAAACTTCCTAGTCCAAGAGATTTACAGCCTTTCCCTACCACATTAGCGATAGAATATAAAGGACATACTGACATGATCAGGAGTATCAGTACAGATAAGACTGGGCAATATTTGTTAAGTGGTTCAGATGATTGTACTAGTAAGTAAAATTTAGGATCTTTTTAATTGGTACTTTCTTTTTATACAAAAATTATAAACTGTGGTCATACAGGATATCCAACAAGCAGTAAATAATCGAATCCATAGTTAAATAGCCTAGAAAACTCAATTGTTTCTTTTTTTGTAGTTAAAATCTGGGAGGTTAACACTGGCCGCTGTCTAAAGACATTGCAAACTGATAGTATAGTGAGGTCTGTTGAATGGTGTCCTAATGCGGCACTATCGCTAGTATTAGTTGCTACAGGTAACGAGGTGTTATTGATAAATCCAGGGGTTGGAGACTTCGTGGTTAGTAGCAAGACAGATGCAGTATTACAAGAGGTTCCTCAAAGTGACGTAATCGTCAGTGAAAGGTAAGATACATCATTATTTTGTGGGTTCTAGGATATGTATCAAAATTTTTTTATTACCCTCTCTATATTTATTAGAATGTTACGAAAGAAATAATCCGACGCGTGTATTTTTAGGGTAAAAACTACTGTCCAGTGGTGTGAACCAGAAGAACAACTTTATCAGAGAGGTGTTAGAATACAATTAAAACACTTTAAAATGGTAACACAAGTCACGTGGCATGGGAAAGGGGATTATTTTGGATCAGTAATGCCAGAGGGCCAAAGTAGATCTGTACTAATATCGCAAATATCCAAAAGGAAAAGTCAGTTACCGTTCACAAAATCTAAAGGTAAGATTAAAAGTTAAACACAACAAAACTTCTGTGGATTGGAATAAAACAAGAGTCAAAAGATAAATTTCCTTATTCCCTATTTTTGAATATAGCAAATTTGAACAAGTTTATTGTTTTCATAGATATTTGGCAATATATTTTTTAGGCCTGATCCAATGCATACTCTTTCATCCTACAAAACCTTGCCTTTTTGTGGCGACGCAAAGGCATGTAAGGATTTATGATCTACTCAAACAAACCCAACTTAAAAAGTTGTTAACAAATTCCAAATGGATATCTACAATGGCTATCCACCCTGGTGGTGATAACTTATTAGTAGGTAAGGGTATTATTTTTTCTAAAATTTTCCGCCTTTAAACAAAGATTAAAGATAAATGTAAATAGCCAATCAAAATTTTTTACTATTGTTATGTTAAAATTTTAATATTTGACAAAGAACAACAGACTATAAATATAGGACAACAAATATGTAACCAAGCAGCTGATTGTACAAAAGTAAAAGTCCAGATAATTTCAGGTGAACAAATCTGGAAGGTACAAATATACTTAGAAAAAGTAATGTTTACAAAAAAACATTGATAAGATTTTTTGCATACTCCCCATTTTTGGGTCCTAAAACATGAAACCAAATTTTTTTTTGGAGGTTCGCTATACTTAGCTTAGGTTTCCTAAGATATCAATTAAAAGAAATGACATAAAATTGAAGATTAACCTGCATAAAACATTTGGCTAACCTTGCATGAGCGTGCACTTCAGATCTTTGAATACATTTAGTATAAAAACTTTGACCCATTGATATTTTGAAGTAATAGAGATTAATTACTTATTATGAGTAAACATTTTACCATTTTGTAAATTTATTGGATATGAAATAGTAAGGTTACACAACTCTCTTGGAGATAAAGATACACAGTAAAAACACAACGTTGCCAAATCACACACTAGTTATGACCAGCTATTTTAAATGAGTCAAATGAAGTTTCATATTTATTTTTTTTATATTTTCTTTAAATAATGATGTCTAACAAACTATGTATTTTTAAATTGTTATCTTTTATTAACATTTTAATTTGTCAAATATTGGATACTACTTTTCATTTGACTTCTCATCAGAAAATATGGTGTGGAAGTGAATTTTTTTTTGAGAATCTAGATGCTACTAGATACTAGATCAAGAAAAAATACAGAAAATTTTATGAATTATTTGGTGTTTCCTGTATTCTGAATAATTATCAGTGAGTATTTTCATTAAATTAAATTTTACAGGAACATATGATAGAAAGATGTTATGGTTTGATTTGGATTTAAGCACCAAACCTTACCAAACGTTGAGATTACATGGCACTGCGGTGAGGGGGGTAGCGTTCCACAAAAGATACCCACTTTTTGCCTCTGGATCAGACGATAGGAGTTTGATTGTGTCACATGGAATGGTGTACAAGTAAGTTTTGTATTAATAAAAATATGAAGTATTTTTAATGTGATGTCTGTGAAAGTCTGTTAGAAGAACTTAAAAGATTAAAAGCAACCGTTGCACTTTTAGATTTTCAAGAATTCCATATGTATCAATTGTATGTATATTAAGTAAAATTACGTTTCTTTCAGCGATCTTCTGCAAAATCCTCTTATAGTTCCTCTAAAACGACTGCAAGACCATCAACCATTCAACGATTTTGGTATTTTTGGTGTTCATTTCCATCCGTTACAGCCATGGGTATTTTCATCGGGGGCCGATGGTACTATTAAGTTATATTCTAATTAGATATAATTAGTATCTAGATTTAAGATATTTGTTAATTGTTAATATTTTCTCTTCATACTTGTTTTGTAAAAAATAATAAAAATTGTTAAAAAGAATTAAAGGTATTTTTATTTATAATGGAAAATTATCCGTTTACCCGCCACGTGTTTAAGAAAATTAAATTATCAGTTTCACGCAATTTTATTATAATTGACTAAAATACAATAAATTTTAACTGTCAAGTAGTTGACAAATGACGTCGAAATGCATTATTTACCTGTCATTATGAGTACCCAGTGGCAACTCGTGACTGTTTAAACTATAAACAAAAGAGAAATTAATATTACTTAATATAGACTGCGGATCCTATAGAAGAAAGTTGGCTCACGCTTAAAAAGAGATAGAGAGTTTTCTTTCTGATTTCGGCCAGGTGACAGGGATATTCAATGATGTTTGGAGTATCGTGCTTAGCTCCGCCAAATTTAACTTTCCGCTGTATCTGGGTTTAGCTTATTTCTTTTTGCTGAGATTACAGTCCGAACAACTGTCAGTTGTTTACATGCAAGAACAAAATAAGATCTATAATTCAAATTGGCACCATCAAAAAATAAATTGTAAGGGATAAAAAAGAATTATTTTTATTATTTAGTAGTTTAAATATTTAGGAGTAATCATAACTTAAATTTAAAGAACATGCGAATAACTTAATAAAAATAATCTCGTAAAATTAGCTATATTTTCTGACAAGGTGGACTAAAACAATCCTGTTTAACACTGGTATTGCCGCACTTTGTTTATTGCTCCACAATTTTGTTCCTTCTTAATCAAAATGAAAAGGCAAGATTTCAAAAATTGTAAAATACAGCCATGAGAGTTATACTCTCAGGTACAAGAAGAACTTCAATTAACTACATTTATTTATTTATTCAAATACAGTACACTACAGAATAAACTATTCCAAATGGTACAAAAAAAAAACAACAAATGACATTGTAAATGCCACAAAGCTTACAAATAAAATCAAACAAATATAAACATAGTTATTGCAAAATAAAATGATATTAACAGTCATCAACACTTGTTACATAACAGGCACAAAATTATCACATATTATCCAAAATTAAGCGTTTGTTTTAATTTACACAAAGTCATACAAAACAAATCAATATGCTGAAAGTTTAAGTTGTAGTTCATTAAAAGGTTCTCCACAACATTGTTCTTGCCGTAATTAGTTCGGTGGGCTCTTATAGAGAAGAGTTGTACGCTTCTCGTATTTCTTTGAGGAACCCGAATTGATACCAAGCTAAGAATATCCTGACAATCTATAATATCATTAATTAGTTTGTATAAAAATATAAGCATAGCATTTTCTCTACGAGTTTTAAGAGACTTTAAACCACACAATAACAGTCTAGTGTTATAGTTGATGTTTCTGGATGGAAAACGGTGCTTAAAAAGTAGATACTTTAAAAATCTGTTTTGAACTTTTTCCAGACGATCTATGTAGCATTGATAAAACGGACTCCATATTACAGAGCCATACTCAAGCACACTGCGGACCAAAGAGCAGAACAATGTTGTAATGGCCTTAATATCTCTTATATATTTGGTGTTTCGCTTAATGAATCCTATCAACTTACAACCTTTTAAGACAATACTATTTATATGCTTATCGAACGATAGGTTGCTTTGAAAAATAACACCCAAATCCTTAAATTGAGTTACAGCATCGAGAGGGACATTATGTACATGATATTGAGAGAACAAAGGATTTGAGATTTTATAAAAACTTAACGATTTACATTTATTAACGTTTAAGGATAACAAATTTCTTTTACACCATTCCACTACACGATCCAGATCTGGTTGCAAATTTAAGGAACCACTTATACTATTATAAAACTTTAGATCGTCTGCATATAGAAGAAAAGAGGATAACCGGAAACAAGTCCCAATGTCATTGATAAATAGAGAAAATAATACAGGTCCAAGATGAGATCCTTGTGGGATTCCAGATTTCACTGTTATGATTTTTGAGGTAACACCATTCATTCTAACAACTTGTGTCCTTCCCCTCAGGTATGATCCGAGCCATGACAGGTAAACACCGGACACACCCATCACAGATAACTTTTTTAACAATAGAGAGTGACAAACACTATCGAATGCCTTGCTTAAATCCGTGTAGATGACGTCAACCTGTTGTTTGTTTTCCACTGCGTTAACTACGTAGTTGTAAAAAGTGACTAGATTGGTAGTAGTTGATCTTCCTTTATAAAAACCATGTTGCTGTTTGACTATTTTTCTTTTAAACGTTTCAAAAATTTCGTCCGTTATAATAGCTTCAAATAACTTGGGGAGGGCGGATATGATAGAAATGCCTCTGTAGTTGGCGATATTGGTTTTGTCTCCAGACTTAAAGATTGGAATCATAGAGGATTCTTTCCAAATTTTTGGGAATTGTCCAGTGTTAAAGGATAGCTGAAAAAGGTTACGTAGGGGAGCAACTAATGAGTAGCAGCAATGTTTGATAAAAGCATTAGGTATGCCGTCCAATCCGGCATTTTTGTGCACATCAAGACCTTTTATTTTGTTCAGAATTTCGTCCGTGGTAAAAGTGTGGTTGCAGAGGTTTGCAATGAATTCAACTTTTGACGTGTCAACCTGAGATAGATCTAAATTGGAGTGGTCAGCGAAACAGGTTTGAAAATAGTCAGCGAAAGCATCGGCGACTGTTTTTGGTGTCGAAAACGATTTATCTTCATAATTCATTTCACAGGGAATTCCGGCATTCTTGTTTAAAGAATGTATATAAGACCAAAAATGTTTAATACTTTCCGGAATCATAAGTTCAGTTTTCGATGTGAAAAGCAAATAGTTGAGATCGATTTGCAGCTTACACTCTTTGCGCAGGAATGAATAATTATCATAATTCTCTTTACACTGGTTTCTTTTATATCTTCTGACGGCCTTATTCTTCCTAGCTAAAAGCTTACGTAGACTATAATCGAACCAACTAGGATATTTGTTATCTTTTACAGTTCTAGAAGGCACAAACTGCTCTATCGCCCGATATATAATGTTGTAGAACTTACTGAGAGCTTCATTTACATACATGTTGAGGGAAATGCAATGGTTGTCGGTGGAGGACTTCTTTCACTATCAAACATTGATTTTTATTTTTAAAATCAGATCGGGTAGTTCTCCTATATATTTACAAAATCATATTAATTATAATAGAAATATACATGAGAACGTCAAAAGAGCGGCACCAGGGTACAGAATGAATACCGGGGAAATAACAATAATATGTTACGCTGATGACGCCGTCATAGTCTCGGAAAATTAAGACGATCTCCAAAGACTTCTATTTGCATTCCACACCATAAGCAAGCAATTCAACATGAAAATATCCATCGATAAAACTAAGTCAATTGTAATAAGCAAAGTGCCCTTAAGATGTAAACTAGTAGTGGATGACAAACCAATAGAACAACTCATGACCTTTAATTACTTAGGAGTTGAGATATCCGCAAACCAAGACAGAACAAGAGAAGTAAGAAACCAAGTAAACAAGGCAAATAGAATCTCAGGAAGCCTGGCGGATATAATATGGAACAACACATACATGAGCAAGGACGCAAAAACAAAAATCTACAAGACCTGTATTCGACCGATAATGACGTACGCAATAGAGACGAGAGCTGACAACACAAAAACAAAATCAATTCTAAGAACTGCCGAAATGAAAATACTAAGAAGAATATCGGGATACACATTAAGAGATCACATACGCAATTCAACAGTACGCGAGGAACATGGAATGCAGGATATAGTAAGACGGGGACGGAAGCGCAGAAGAGCCTGGAATGAGCACGTAGGAAGAATGGCGCAAAATAGGATAACGAGAATCGCCCGAGATGGAACACCGGAAACCAGAAGACCAATAGGTAGACCACCGAAAAGATGGAGAGAGTCCTGGATTTCAACATCAAATGAGATGAATGAGTTGGAAAAAACAGGCTATAAGCCTATAACAAGAGGAAGAAGAAGAAGAAATATACATGCATACGACACTAGATCGAAGGAAGACTTTTATATTCCTCCAGTATTAAAGAGACAAACACAAACCTCTGTATTCTTTAAGGGTCTAAACAGTTTTAATCAATTGCCCACAAATATTAAATGTTTAAAATCTCTAAATACGTTTAAACGGTGTCTGAAGCAGTATTTTTTTAATAGGGTCTATCCTTGAGACATGAACTTTCTTTGTTTTTTTTTAGATTTGTGTCAGTTTAGTATGTCGTTGTTCTGCAAAGCTTGACGATATCTGATTGTTGTTTTTAATTTTAAATTATGAATTTTGTTGTTAAGATTTGTGTGTAATTATATTAGTCTATGACTAAATAAAGGATTTATATATTAATGGTTTATTAACGGCAATAAATCATAGAAATTCCATTTTATATAATACGTCAAATAAGAATAAAAAATCTAAAACGAAACAATCACAAAATATCACAAGTCACATCAGTAATAAAAGAATAACAATTAACTAAAACAATAATACTGTCACTACAGTCTATTATGTATAAAATTCAATTATTTAAAATTTCTTTAATACAACCCTTAAATGAGTTCAGAGAGAGTATAAATGGGTCAACATTCCTAGGCAGTGAATTCATTTCCCTACTCATTCTGGACGTTGGGGTGTTAAACGCATAGTTTGTCCTATGGTATGGTTCATTAAAAAGACTATGGACCCGAAGCACCCTCTGAGGTACAGCGAATCCAACAGCCCCCAACATTTCAGGAGCATCAACCATAGAGTTTATGATCTTATAAAATAATATTAGGTCAAGATAGATGCGTCTATTATATAATGATAACAAGCTCATATAATCCCGTATTACACTGAATGGCACATCTTGCTTAAAAGCAACAAATTTCAAGAAACGGACCTGTACCTTCTCGATTTTATTTCTGTATATTTCATAGTTTGGTGCCCAGACTGGAGATGCATACTCCAAGACAGATCGAACCATTGAGCAGTATACAGATTTAAAACACTGCACACTGCTGAAATCAGCTAATGTGCGTTTAATAAAGCCAACAAGCCTTAAACCACGGCTCGAAATCCTATTAACGTGCAGGTCAAAAGAAAGACCCTCATCAAATATCACCCCAAGATCCTTTATATGATCTGAGCGAGTCAGCATTGAATTGTGCAATATGTAATTATAAACTATACTATCTTTTTTCTTTGAGAAAGTAATGGCAGAACATTTTGTTAAATTAAGTTGCATGAAATTGCGGTCACACCACTTAGTAAAACTATCCAGGTCACCCTGCAAGGCCACACAGTCCTCTATCTCTCCAACAACCTTAAATAATTTTAAGTCGTCAGCATATAAAAGACATCTGCTTGAGATTATAGAATCCTCTATGTCATTCACGAAACAATTAAAAAGAAGGGGTGTCAAATGTGCACCCTGTGGGACTCCAGAAGTGACAGGTATATCAGCAGATTCAACGCCATCAATCTTCACCCTTTGTGTTCGATTGGAAAGATAACTTTCAAACCACTTAAGAAAAACTCCGTGGATACCCATGCTACTTAGCTTCATCAAGAGAATATATATATATATATATATATATATATATATATATATATATATATATATATATATATATATATATATATAATTACACATCCAATACGAGGGTATTTTGGGAATTGGCAACACTGATGTTAGTAGATGCCATCCGACATCAATTGTAAAGTTTGACATTTTAGACGGTATACGTACTCAGAACTTTTTGACATACGGATGCTATTCGTGTAACTTCAAAATTCCTTCTCGACCAAAAAATAGAATTAACTCGCGAACATTTTCGTGCAACTGTTTTTCGCCGAAGTTTACCTCAACAAGAATACATTGATATACTTAATTCTTTCTCATGGCAATAAAGCACCTACAAAAACTACTGTTTATAGCTGGTTTCGTATATTCAATCGTGGCCTTCATTCGCTCACGGACGAGTCGTGAAGGTCGTCCAAAATCGGTATTAGTGCAAGGACACATCGATGCTGTACATAATCTGATAACGCAAGATCTCCATGTGATACACCGCGAGATTGTGACATCCGTGGGTTTAGTAACACCAATCCATGCAAAAGTGAGGAATATTTTAAAAAACAATAAAATCTTTTTCAATGAAAATTAATTATTTTTGTTCGTTATTTCCGAAATTGTTTCAAATATAAACAGTTTTTCTCATACGCTTCATGCTGTGTTGCCAAAATTCATGTTTTTACCACCAACGTATCGTCTCTACTGTCGATAGGCGACATACACTATGGTGCAAAACTGAACCAGTACTAAGTAATATTATTTATTCTAACAAAGTAATACGTGTATTGGAATTTTCCAATACAAGTATTACTTTCTTAGAATAAATAATATTACTAAGTATTGGTTTGGTATCGCACTATAGGTATTGGCCAGAAATGATCAATATTAACTAAAAAACGATATGAGTCAATAGCTAATTTAAACCCCTACCATGCCCTTTTTTACTAAATGTGAACAACACTCGACTAATAAATATTTACTATCAAAATGTCAGAGGTCTTCGAACAAAAACTACCCAACTTCATAATAGTAGTCTGTCTGAGGATTACGACTTAATATTTTTAACAGAAACATGGTTAAATGCTAGCTTTCATGATTCTGAGCTTTTTGACCTAAGGTACAACGTGAAAAGAATGGATAGATGTAATGATAGCAGGAGGGGTGGCGGTGTTTTAATCGCAATTAAGAAAAAGTTTCGATTTGAGGTGATTGAGACTAACTGTGATACTGAATGTGTGATATTAAGACTTAAATTTAGAAAACTACTTTTATATGTATGCTGTGTGTATATTCCACCAAATCAGAGTATAGATATGTATAAAAAATTTTATGATTGTTTGTCCAATATTTTATCAACTAGTGTTAGGGTTATAATAATAGGTGATTTTAATGTACCTGAATATAAGGAAAACGACTGTGATAAATCTGTGCTACTAAGTCAGTTTCTTGAAATTAATAATTTAACTCAGTATAATACAGTTCTTAACCATATGCAGAGAAAGCTAGATCTTGTTTTGTCTAATACTGAAATTATATCATTAGAAAGGTGCGATTCTCCCTTAATTGTGGAAGATTTATATCATCCATCATTGTCTATGTCTGTGCAAATAAATAACCAACAATCTTTAATTAAAAGTACCATATCTACCTCTTTTGTATATGATTATGCTAAAGGTGACTTTTTAAGGCTTTACAACCTAATACAACAAACAAATTGGTCTGAAATAAAAAAATTTACAGATCCAAATGAATGTGTTGCCATATTTTATGACAAATTACTTAACTGCTTAAATAACGCAATTCCAAAAAAAGCTAAATCTGTTGGTAATAGTGAAGTAAATTATTGTAAATATCCTCTTTGGTTTTCAAATGATTTAGTACGTAAAATAAAATTAAAGAATAGAATGCATAGACATATACAATGTGGCAAAGCTAGTGTTTTTCAGTATGAGGAATATCGTAACTTAAGGTATAATATTAAAAAACAGATTGATTATGAGTCCTCTTTGTATTTAAGAAATATAGAGAATAATGTAAATTTTGATCCTAGCAGTTTTTGGATGTATGTTGGTTGTAAGAGTAAAAGGTATGGTATGCCAAGGGTTATGTCTTATAATGGAGTATCATTGGAAGAGCACGAACATATTGCCAATGCTTTTGCACAGTATTTCAGTTCAGTGTTTGAGTTGTCATCAGTGTCCAACGGCGACCCTATAGATATTAATAGATGGGGAGACTTGGAATTTTCTTTAATATCAGAGGAGACTGTAAAGAAAAGTATAAAAAAAACTGAAACCAAAAAAAAGTACAGGAGAGGATAATATTCCCTCATATATCTATAAAGGCTGCTCAGACTTTTTAGCAGCCCCTATTGCTCATATTTTTCAAGTTGCCCTAAAAACAAAAATTTTTTGCCCAATAAACTAAAAACAGCAATTATTTCTCCCATATTTAAGGATGGTAAACAAACAAATGTTGAAAATTATAGACCAATTAGTATACTTAATTCACTTGCTAAGATATTTGAGATGATCCTTTCAGATGACATTATGACCAACATCACTCATAAAATAGTAGAACAACAACATGGATTTGTAAGTGGAAAGTCCACAGTAACAAATTTATGTGTGTTTACAAATCATGCCTCGGAGGCTATTGATGACGGGAAGCAGTTGGATACAGTGTATATCGATTGTGCAAAGGCATTTGATAAGGTGGACCATCAGGTGTTGTTGGCTAAGCTTGTCGAGTTTGGCTTTTCTAGGAATGCTTACCTCTTCATGAAAAGTTATCTTTCGTGTAGGCCGCACATGGTGAGAGTGGGAGGGTCATTTTCTCAGGCTTTTATGGCAACATCTGGTGTACCGCAGGGTAGCAACCTAGGTCCACTGTTGTTTTTAATGTTTATAAATGATTTACCTAATAGTGTTAAACATTCTGATGGTCTCTTATTTGCGGATGACTTTAAAATATTTAAGAAAGTAACAAACAGTAATGATTGTAGTGCACTGCAAGCAGACTTAAATTCAGTAACAGAATGGTTTCAATTAAATAAAATGTTTTTAAATACTAATAAATGCTTCTTTATGTCTTATACAAATAAAATAAATCCTATTAATTTTAATTACTTTATTGATGGAGCAAAACTACAAAAAAAGACTGAATGTAGGGATTTGGGGGTGCACTTCCAGTCTAATTTGAAATTTAATACCCACTACCGCAATATTATTAATAAGGCTTTTAGGGTGCTTGGTTTTGTGATTAGAAGTACAAGTCAGTTTAATAATCATAATATAATAATAAAATTGTATAATGCTCTTGTTCGTCCTCATCTAGAATATGCATCTAATATATGGTCTCCTAGTGCAAATGTGCATCGTGATGCTATTGAGCGTGTTCAAAAAAGGTTTTTGAGATATTTATATGTTAGGAAAAATAACTTATATCCATATCTGATCTCTTATAGCAGTATGTTAGAGAGCTTTAAATTTCAAACTCTTCAGAAAAGAAGGCAAATTCAATCTGTGATATTTGTTTATTGTATTATCAATAATATAAAATTTAACAATTGTTCTTTGATTAATTATATACCTCTTCATGTACCAAAGATAGGATTAAGGATACAAAAGGAAAAATTCTTTCATGCCCCCATTGGCAGTCGTTCTCCAATGAATTTAATGTTAACTGAGTGCAACATACTATATAAGAATAATGATATTGACTTTTTTAATTGTACCAAGAAATTGCTATTGCAACTTATGCAGTGACTTTTAGGTTTATTCAGGTTCTTGTCTGTGCTGTCTTTGTTCTGTGTTAGTTAAGTCTGTAAAATTTCTCTTACTTATAATTACCTTGTAGCATGTTATGTTTAGGTGTTTGTAAGAGTATTAATAAATAAATAAATAAATAAATAAAACAATTTTAGAGATTCTTAGAATAGATGTAATCTGAAACATAAAGATTACGTTACAATACCATTAGCGTGAAAAAAATGTTTTGAAAATATCCCAAAAAGCACTTTAGACTGAAAAAAAAAACACACTTGTCAACTATTTTGTATTTATTGTTATTACACACCTTTGAGGAGCATAAATTTTTTGACATTGCTGTCAGTAAGACATTTTCGCTCCATGATGTAATGCATTGTATATAATCTTTTTTATGACATAAAAATAACTTTTTTGTGTCCTGAAATTATAACATCGGAACTCTAACAACATAATTTACAAGTCAAAATTACTTTTACAATAATACTATACAAATTTATACAGAACCCTTCAAACAGCTGCATATACATTGTAATTTCATATTATATTAAACGATCACAAAAATGACTATAAAATTTTGTAAAAATAAAGCTTTTTATATAAAACTGGTTCTTCTAAAGGTCTGTAGAGTAGAAAGCTACAAGGAAAAAATAAACCAACAATTTTAAAAAGGAGAAAAGAGAATAAAGATATAGAGAGTATACAAATTTTAAATATTGTATTTCTTAATTCTTCGCAAAAAATAATTTTAATAGAAGATAGTGTCGCTTGTTATAAAAATCGTTTTCACCTTCTTCCTCTACTTAAAATATAATATTTATAATCATTATTTCTGCCAATCCCTTTTGTACACCTTTTATGTATTAAACTTGTCAAATGAAACAATTTTTAACTAACAAAAACATTATTTTATATTTTAACATATTTTTCAACCACCTTCGTTTTCTTCCATCACTCTCAACGATTCATTTGGTTCCACATTTTCCAAAGGCTTTTCGCAATCAACTGAAGCCGATTTATCGAGTTCCATAGTTTTTGATTCGGACTCTTCTAAACTAATAACAGACGATTCTTTTGGTTCATCAGTTTTTGCCTCGAAGGCTTCCGAATTCGTGACGACTACATTTGTTAACGTTGAAGATTCATTAAGCTCTTCACTTTCCGATTGGGAAGTACGTTTATTAATTGAAGATCCCTCTATTTTCTTGGCTTTTTTAGGCGTTTTGTTTCGTCGTTCACTGCCTTTGAGCCCCTCTAAAAATAATTCATATATATATATATATATATATATATATATATATATATATATATATATATATATATATATATATATAAGCAGAAATATTGCACCTTAAGGGAAAAAAATTTCATTGGCATAGATATGCGCAAAAATTTGTCTTTTTTTCAAGAGTTAAAATCCTTATTTAAAAAAAACAACTGAATAATGTTATTAAGAAGTTGTTTAAAATTAACGGTCGCAAAAGTGCTTTCAAATAAATTATAGCTGAACATACAGGGTGCCTCAAAAATATAAAAACTGATATTGATTGTATGAATACAATCACCTACCTACTAAACCCAAACTTCCCCTACTCCTCGATGATCTTGCTTTACTGCTACTGATGGTTGAAATTGGTTTTACATCTTTTTCACCATCATCCTGTTTTTGTTCCACACTTTTACCATTTTTGTTACTTTGTTGTTCTTCTATCTTTCCCTTAGTATCGACAATGGAAGTTTCTGTTTCTTGAATTTGTTTTTCTTCTTTTACAAACAGCGAAGTAGGATTTAAAACTGCTAAAATCAGTTACTATAGTCTCCAAATCGATTAAGTTGTAAGAAAGTTGAGTCCGCTAATTAATAAGAGTGTGCGAATATTCGAAAATTCGAGTTTGTTTGAAAAAAAACTCGGAAAATCGAATATTCGACTAGAACTCGACAACAAATCTCGACTCGACTAGAACTTTCGAAAATTCGCATACCCCTACTTATTAAGATATTCTTACATCACTCTCAAAAAGTATTAATTAGAAACGCGTGCAAAAGTCTTTAAGATATCATTAGATTTTTGACTTATTTATCTATAACATATAATTGATTTCTATAGGAATATCACATTTTAAACGATGTTGTTTAAAAAAACTAATTTCCGGACATGAAAAATGTAATTAGCAATAACAAAACTAAATATATATCTACATTAGATGAGTAATATTGTCTTTAAGTACATTAAAACGACCTAAAACCAAAACCACAGTATAACAAATAAACAGTAAGTTATCTTTATAAAAACTCATGCATAAAATCGCTAGGTTTTCTGTAACCTCAGCCGGTGTTATGATGAATAAATTTCAACGAGAATTCCAAATAAACTGTAAGTGTGCGTTCTCTGTTATGCTACGTTAGATAAGACATATGAACAAAAATATTTTATTATTTTTATTTGTCTTAAAAACCGGGAAATTTCCCGGATATGAAAAAAACATGTAAAAGGAATACTACAAGTTCATATAAACTTTTTTCGTATAGGCTTTCTCTTCAGAGATATGGGCTACCAAAGAGCTGCAATGGAATCAAGTTTTTTACACATAATTATTGAACCACCAGGTATATTTCAATTTTTTTTAATATGATGTATACAGGTAAGATCCTTCAAATTACTATCCAAGAAAGTGTTGTGAATTACCCACAGCTGCAGGGACGGACTAGCTGTAAAACTTATGACCCCCATTTCTTCTTCTACACCTGTATGATAAGAACTTTGGACAACATTTTTTACATACCTTTCACTATTGACTAAAAATTAAGTATTCATGTCATTTTATTTACATATATTTGTTCAACGTTTAACTTTATGATAAAAACATTCAATCTAAAATTAGAGCTTATCTCTTTAGTTAAAAACGTTCAATTCTGTGAATTGCAGTTCGACCTAGGTTCGTAAAAAATATGCGTTTTATTTTATCGGCACCAAAAACAAAGTACTGTTGTTGCGAACGTTGCTAGGTACGAAAAAAATTAAATACCTTGCTTTTTAGAACTTGTCAACTTCTACTTCGCTGACACAGATTCTTTACTTTGATATTAACTTACTGATTTTTGGATTTCGTGCTGAAATTAATTGTGAAATAAATCGAAATATGGTGTCTGATGTACGGTCTTGAGTCTTGCAATGCTTTAGAAGCCAGCAGGTTAAATCACGACAAATATCCTAATCGTACTCTTCCAGATCAGAAAACATTTTAACGGGTTGACCAACCTCTAAGGAGAATGATAGGCGCTTCCATTTAATAAGCTAACACTATTGAATTTCTTTATAATTTTAGGAAATTTTGAGAAAAGAAGTACTGATGCTGATCGGGGAACAGCAGTACGTACGCCGCGATTAGAAGAAAATATTTTAAATGCTGTAAATGACACTCTTTCAACGAGCACTCGAAAATTATCAGCGCAATTTAATACTTCAAAAACAATAGTACATGAAGTTCTTCAAGAACAGCTATTATATCCATATCATTTGGAAAAAGTCCATGAACCGATTCCTGAAGATTTTCCTCCTAGAATGCAGTTTGCAAACTGACTATTGGATCATCAACGAAACAATGTAAACTTCATTAGCATTATTCTCTTCACGGAAGAAGCAGGGTTTACCAAAAATGGTGTCATAAATTTACACAACTGACATGTATGGGCTGATGAAAATCCTCATGCAACTATTGTTTCGCATGATCAATTAATGTCTGGGCAGGAATCACTGGCACGACTGAATGGAGAACTTTATTTGGAGTTCCTCTAGAACGCTTTTCACGATTTAGTAGAGCACTTATCACTTGAAACCCGCCGAAACACGTACTACATGCACGATGGGGCACCACCCCATTTCAGCGTGGCTGTGCGGGATAACCTGAATAACATCTATCCAAACCGTTAGATAGGTAGAAGAGGACCTATTGCCTGGCCTCCCCGATCTCCCGACCTAACGCTGTTGGATTTTTACCAGTGGAAACACCTAAAAATCTTGGTTTTCCACGCCGGTCGATAGTAGGAAGGAACTTTTACGGATAATCACGTTTCATTGTGATCAAATACGGAACAATGCCGAGTTAATATGGCGGGTACAGCAGTTCTCAATTCGTCGTGTCTGCGAGTGTATCAGACTTCACGGAGCCCATGTTGAACCCTCTTACCAAGTTTTTAACTAAGCAGTTAGTTTAACTTTTTATTGAAAACATGGTGACAAGGGAAAATTCCTCTTTTTATATTCAACCCGACAGACGTTAGGGGACTAACTGTGTAAATAAAATGACGTTTTTTCAAAAATGGTTAGGATTAGCGACATGAATGAAGAGTACTTAATTTTTAGTCAATAGTTAACGTTAGGTAAAAAACGTTGTCCGAAGTTGTTATCATATAGGACGTAAAAAAAATGTGAGCAATTCACAACACTTCCTTGGATAGTAATTTGAAGGGTGTTACCTGGTATGCACCATATTAAAAAAAAATGAAATATACTTGGTGATTCAATAATTACGTATAAGATAACTTGATTCCATTGCCGCTTTTTGGGAGCCCATATCTCCGAAGAAGAGGCCTATACAAAAATGGTTTATATGAACTTATAGTATTCTTTTCACCTGTTTTTTTTTCATATCCGGGAGATTTTCCACATTTTCCAGGACACCCTGTATATTTGGCAGTTTCGGGAACTATTTTTTCATATTAGTATTTTGTTGAGTAGATTATGGACATGAAATTTCACAGAAATCTTTAGTTTGTGAGACTTATTTTCTTAAAATGTACCTACTTCAGTGGTCAAATTGTTAATGCTTTTCGTTCTTTACTGTTATATTTATCAATTTATTTTGATGAAATCATAAACATCAATCACACCTTTTCCATTTTTGAAAACACTAAAAATTTTTGAAAATTACACTGGTTTTTGTGCAATTATCGTTTTTAAATCTAAGGTAATAAATCAGCAGTGTTTAATAATCGCCCACTGGGTATTTGAGATGTATTGTGGTGGCTGCAATTAATGATTATGATGACTAAAACTTACTTGCATCTATTTTCCTCTTTTTAGTGGCTCTGCCGTTGGAATGAGATATTTTTGTCTTCTTAGACGCAGTCTTTACATTAGGTGACACAAACGGATTGTATTTGATACTTTTAATTTTCATTTTCAAATCTCCTCGCAATGGCGAGTTCATTTCAATATCTTGTGCCATTTTTATAGTGTCTTTTTCTGGGGTAGTCGGTGGAGAAACACCTTTACATAAAGTAGTGTTCTCAAGCGTAGTGTCGATTTCTACCTGTGTCTCTACTTGTTGCGTAAAATCCATCAACTTTTTTCTGTCATTCTTTGCCGTATTTAATTTAGACAAGGCACGTTTTAAAGTTACTGATGATTTATCTTCGGATGTGCCGTACGCTTTCTGCCTAAGTTTTTTAGATTTTTGAACAGGACTCTTAACAAACTTAGTTTTTAACATATCAGTTACCGTTAATGAAAAATTCTTTACATCTGTAGTTATATTCGAAGATTCGTGCGTTTGAGTGGTTGTAGAGTTCCCTTCTTTTTCTACTGATTGAGTATCCTTTAAAATTTCTAAAAGGAGTTATTATAAAATTACAAATAATTTAAATATACATATACTGGTTTTACAATAGTGTTATTATCCTACAAATTCCAATTTTGAAAAAAATTTACAAAATCATAGTTTGATTATAACAGTGGCGGCTCGTTATGCCATGGCACTACTTCATTTTTATTATTTTCACTTTTCTGAATACCTTTCCTTTTCCATAATAATTATTATGACGTCTGGCAATAAAACACCGGGTTAAAATGCACAGATTTTCGATAATCGGCGACATAAAATAGTGTCATTTATTGCTACGGTACAGTGGAAAGACGAATATCTAACTGGACTTACAGTATTGGCTGTAAGTGGATGAACAAATATAAAATTCGTTCTATCGTTCCTTTTCTATTGCATAGAATATTTCAATTTCTTTGGAACTTTATTTATACATAGTATACCATGATGTTTATTTAAAAATGAAAATAAATTTCACATTGTTTATCAATACACTATTTAACCTTAAAAATTGTTTACTACTATGGACAAAAGTAGGTGAAAAACTATTTTCAGATTATAATAAAGGGTTTTCCAATAAGAGGTGTTATTTTGATATTCAAAGAAAAATGCCATTTTTTAAGATAAATGATCGGATATTTATTACATTATAAAGAGGAAGGTATGCCGTTAATGATGGAAAATAACATCAGCCAAATGACCACCACGACCATGCCTACAGGACCATATCCTTTTCATGAAATTTTCCATAACCAAATCGCAAAGTGGCTACCCTATGTCCTCGATAGCCTCACGAATTCCATCTTTGAGGTCTTGAATCGACGCTGGGCTGTTGGCGTAGACCTTGTCTTTCACGTGGCCCCAAAGGAAGAAATCGCAAGGTGTCACATCACAAGATCTCGGTGGCCAATTGTAATCACCTCTTCGAGAGATAACACGGCCCGGAAACTTTTCCCGTAAAAGATCAACGGTTTCGTTGCTTGTGTGGCACGTAGCGCCGTCTTGTTGAAAGTAAACGTGGTCCAGATAAATACCATCCAATTCCGGCCATAAAAAATCATTAATCATCTCTCGATAGCGCAATCCATTCACCGTAACTGTTGCTCCAGCCTCATTTTCGAAAAAGTAAGGTCCAATGACCCCGCCGGACCATAAACCGCACCAAACAGTCACACGTTCAGGATAGAGAGGCTTTTCAACAATAACTCTTGGGTTTGCCGAGCCCCAGATGCCACAATTTTGTTTGTTGACGAAGCCACCGAGGTGGAAATGGGCCTCATCACTGAAGATGATTTTTCGATGGAATTCCGGATCATTTTCATGCATTTCAAGAACCCAATCAGCAAAGGCACGACGTTGTTGATGATCGGCCGGCTTGAGTTCTTGCGTTAACTGAACTTTATAAGCCTTTAGACCCAAATCTTTATGCAAAATACGGTGTAATGACGTTTGTGGAATCCCTAATTCCAAAGAACGACGAGGAATGGACAAACCTGGGTTTTCTTCAACACTTTCGGCTACAGCAGCAATATTCTCGGCTGTTCTTGAGCGACGTGCACGGGTTTTCTTCTTCACATAACTAACTTGTCCCAACAGCTCGAATTTTTTCACCAATTTCTTTATTGCGCTCCGACAAGGTGCTTCATGACGACCCAAAAATGTTCGAGTTTTACGAACCGTCTCTGCCAAATTTTCACCATTTTTATAGTGAATTTTAATAATTTCAATGCGTTGTTGAAGCGTGTATCGTTCCATCTTTATTTATGGCGTAGTTTCTACTTGTCAAACGTCAAAAACTTACAGCTTCAAAAGTGACATCTACCGAAATAGCGGGCTTTTCAAAATGACACCTCTTATTGGAAAACCCTTTATTACTGGCCTCAGTATCCATCAGTTTGCCTTTTCATTTGTGGTTGGTAAGTAGGTCGAAGTAAACAATTTGTTATAATGCCGGGTGGAATTAAATTCTCTAAAGACTTAAAATCGCTTCTTGAAGCTGCTTACCAGGTGGAAGATCACCAGTTAGATATGGGAAGGTGTGCTATATGCACGATTATTAAAAGGAATCGGGAATGTGGGATGCCTCAACAAAAAAAGAAGTCGGGTCATCCAGAAAATGTTAATTCAAGGTTTAAAAGAACGATGAAACAGATTTCTTGTCAAAATCCCTTCAAGTCATCAAATTAATTATATCAAATAAAGGCGAGAAAATTTGGAATACCATCAACCCGTTCAAGAACAATAAGACGAAAGCTGGTGGAGGCCCAATTGTTCCCTAGAAGATAGGCGAGGAAACCTCTACTTTCTAAGAAGAACATAAAGGACTGACCAAAATTTGTCACCAACTATCAATACTGGACATTTGCAAAATAGAAGCATGTTTGTTTTAGTGACGAATCCAAAATTAATTTGTTTCTGTTCAACGGAATTCGATATATACATCCTCCGAACACTAGACGGCGACAAAAATACACCCGCCCAACTGTGAAACATGGAGGTTCGGGATACGGTATGGGTCCGTTGTTTAGAATAGTAGGCATAATGGACAGGTTTCTTTATAAGGGCATTTTAGAAAACCTTCAGTATGTGGAAGAGAAAATACCAATTTTATTTCATTTTTAACATGATAACGACCCGAAACGTGCCTCCAGTTTGGTCACAAATTTTCTGAATGAAGAAATGGTTCCTGTCATGTAATGACCGTCTCAGTCCCCAGACCTAAATCCCATCAAAAACTTTTGGGAAATGTTAGAAGAGAAAGTCCAAAACAAAAATTTCACAGACCGGGACCAGTTGTTCAAGGTCTTGGTGGAAACATGGATGGATACGGATTTGTCAATAATTGACATGTTTTTAGAGTCAATGCCACAAAGAACAGAGAGGTTATCCAAAACAAAGGATACTACACAAATACTGGGTCTTAATTTTCAATTAAAAATGTTTAGTATTTGGTCATGGACTTTTATATATTTTTTTACCAGATTGTTGTTCTTTCTGTTCATCCACTTTTGTCAAAAGACAAAGTTAATTTTTGTAATTAAATAATAAATATTATAAAATAATGGAAATCTGGTTACATTAATAAGTACCCTCCCATTCTGAGAAAAAAACACTATTATTATTATTTATCGAACAAACATTATTTGATAAAAGAATAAAATATATGCTATTAAAAATTGTGTTCATCAACTTATGACCAATACTGCATAAGTGAGCAAGAAAGATGGAATTATATATTAATATTTTTTGTATGCAGCAATGTTTAAAGTTAAACAGACATTTGTGGCAGCTGCTAAATGACTGGAATGCTATTAAATAAATAAAATATAGAACTCACGTGTTACTGGGTAACAGGTGACATTAGTGCTTTAACATAATAATTATTTTTCTTCGTCGGTGTGTATTTTTGTTTCGTTACTAAAAGTCGTTTTATTTGCCGTTATGACTATCAACGAGGTTAGCTTTTAAATATATCTTTTACTGAGGAAAAACTTAAGATAAAATCAGGATTGCCTGATTTAAATACTGAAAAACAAAGTGGAGGTGGAGAAAAGTCCCTCCGGTGCAAATTTAATAAAAATATTTAGCTGTGCGATGTAAGGAAACACATAACTTGTTTTGTTTTGAATGTGTATTGTTTGGAGATGACGAAATTTGGTCGAAATAAAATTTTTATAAAAAAATTGAGCCGACTACTAAAAATGATCTAAAAAGCGAAAAATAATTATAATATAAATAAAAATTTTTATATGAAATTGAAAATTTTAAAGTCGGCGCCAAATTAATACCTCACAAAATGTGATTTACTTGAAAAGATTGAGAAATTCTTACATCAACATTTAGTAATAATTGGCACATCAAGAATTTCAATTTTATATACATATTTATATTGTTTTTTTTTCGCTCTTTCGCGCATTTTTAGAAGCCGGTTGAATATTTATTAAACAATTTTATTTTCGATTTTAGTTTTGAATTCGTTATGTTACCCAAAAGTTATTTAAACCAAGTACTAAGCTAAATGTGTAGTGTACCTCGCAATGTTTCCATGGTCATTAAAAAGTACCCAATTTTTCCAAAGTTGTAAACTACACTAAACCGAACAATAAAATATTCTTTAATTCTGAAATTTCTCCAAATTTCAATTTTGAATGAAATTATACCAAACAAATATTGAGTCTAACATAGAAATATCGCAATCTTGAATTTTAAGAAATTAATTTTAGATTCATGACCTAGGCCCCCAAAACCCCCCCAATATTGATATATAAGGAATTTGAAATATGTAAATTTTTTGTTCCACATATTTATTCTGCATACTGAATTTCAAGAAATTAATTCAAGATCCGTAATATAGGCCCATGTAAAATTGTTAGTCCTCCAAGTTGTATCTGCCATATTAAATTATAAAAAGTTAACTTCAAATTCATAATCTACGACCCCGAAAATCTCCTAATACCAATTTTGGAAAAATAGGAATAACGTAAAATTGTCAACTCAGCATATTAGATCTGCCATATTGGATTTTTGAAAAATGATTTTATAGTCTTAATCTAGTCTTAATCTACACCCTCGAAAACCTCATAGTACCCATTTTGGACATAATCTTGAAAAATAAAATACGGATTTTATTGAAAATAATTTCAAATTCGTTTTTTACATTCTCAAAAACCCCCAATACCAATCGTGAATAAAATAGGGAAATGTAAAATTTTTAATCCGCCATATTGAATTGACAATATCGAGAAATATTAATTTTTTGGGATGCCACATTGAATCCGTCATATTTAATTTTTCAAAAATAATTTTAAATTCGTAACTTACACCCTCAAAAACCTCCCAATGTGAATTTTGGATAAAATCAGGAGATGCAAAATTTTTAATTAGCCATATTGGATCCGCCATACTGAATTTTTTAAAAATAACTTTAGATCCATTATGTGCCACCCCAAAAACTCCCTCATACCAATTTTAGAGACAATCGCATAAAAATAATTTTTTGTTCGCCATCTTGGATTTTAGTGCACCAATTTCATCTAAAAAAATATGGGACCACTGCAGCAACTTCCTGAATATAACGAAAAAATTTCATTCAAATCGGTGCTGCCGTTCCACAGTAATCGAGGTACATACATAAAAAAATGGCGATCGAATGTAAAACCTCCCTTTAGAGATCATTATGGGATAAAATGAAGACTCATCGCCACTGGTCTAAAGGTATGTTTTTTCCCTTATTCTAAACTTACTATCTATGCCTTTTAACCAAAAAGATAAGTTTAGGTCATTATATTAAATTGACCTTATTTATTGTTGAGCTGAATCGTCTCTTATATTTTTTAAGCGAGTGAAAATTATGAAAAATTCAATTTTTCTAGATTTTACCAGATTCTCCTTTAATAAACTTACCTGGATTATCTGTATCCTTTTTATTCTTGCGATTTTGTTTTCTGCAAGTCTTTACATAATCCATTTTTGATTTAACTGCCACTCTAAGTCTTTCCGACTTTCTCCCACATGTGTTCCTTTTCGGTACCTCCAAAGACGGTGCATTAGACGACCCGACAGTTAATTCTTCAGTATTTTGAGTTATTTCTTCATTTTTGAACTCTTCACTCTTACTGCTTTCCGATAAATCCACTTTTGTTTCTAAGCCGTCAGATTCGGACAACTTACTGGTTTCAAGTTTCGGAGATTCATTACTTCCCACAAGTGGAACGTTAATCTCAGTTTCGTTAGACACACTCAGTATTTTACTTCTTTTTCTCGACCTTGAAGAAAATACTCTTCTAGATGATTTCCTTTTTTTGTATGTTTTCTTGGAATCAATTTTAGCCATAACATTTTCCTGAACAGAAAGTTGGCTTTTAATTTCTACTGGATTTTCTTCCTTATCGATCGAAATATCTGAGGGTGTAGTCTCACCTTCTATACTTTCTTCGCATAAAAGATTACTGAGATTTATATCACATTTTTGGGCTTTACTGCTTAAATCTACTTTTGTACTTGTGTCTTTAGCATTTTTACCAAGCTCAGTCTTTCGTTCTAGAAAAGGATTTATTATAATTATTACAAAAATTTACTTTTATATATATATATATATATATATATATATATATATATATATATATATATATATATATATATATATATATATTTAAAAATGTTTTCAAATCGCATAATTAAAACAACACAAAACAAACACTCGGATAATACTGGAAAAAGATAACGTGTTAAAGTAGCCAAGTGAAAATGGCATCGCGAGCGCCATCTCTAGAAGAGGCAGGAAACATTTGTTTCTATCCTTGGCAGAAAATACAAAAAAAAAACTTTGTTTTAAGATAATATAACCTAAAAATTTGTGTCTAATTAATTGACCCCTACATATAATTAAATATAATAAAAAATATAAACTGCGCATGCTGACTACCGGCTGTTCCAACAGTGCGAGACAGAAAGAAGATTGGGAACAGTATTCTCCTGTTTCTAATGAGCATAGAATCACGTGATCTCCAAACGCGTATAAATAGTTCATAGGGGAGTCAAGTGAATCTATGCTTCGCACATTACAAAGAGAGAACAAGGTTTTCAATCTTCTTTAGCTCTCGCACTGTGAGAATGGCCGGCAGTCGGGATGCGCTGTCACCTTCAGCAATTTTCAATATCATAAAGAGAGTTTTAAATATGACTTATTTTCTTATTAATCCTACTTACTGTCACTGGTGTGCTTCTCAAGAATTTTCTGTTGCTTGTTTGCAGTGGGAGTAATAAAAGACTTTGTCGTTTTATCATATATGAATGCTTCTTCTTCGTCATCATCAGTTTCTTCGATCTCCAGTTTTCTAGATCTAATAATTGAATTAGTACGAGATAATCATGTCTAGTAACGACGGTTTTCAGCAAAAAATAAAAATATATTTTGTCATTTCAAGTATGATACTAAATCAACGGTTCTCAAACTATGGTGAGGATCGGAGATTTATATTATTCTGTCATGAGGCCATTTCCGTGAGAGGGGCATAAATAGAAATATAACTACCAACATATGCTTGGACAGTAGGGCTGTAATATTGGCCCTGGATTCCAATGTAGTAGCTTCATGACTGGTATCTAATAGCAAGGAGGTACTTGACAACCTAACAAATAATGCCAGCACCATTAGTCCCGTATGGCACCTCTCCTTATTTTCCCGAAGAGGAAAGAACTGGTCATTGTCACCTGCGAGACCATCTTCATAGAATTCGCGTCCCGGACAACCAAGTATGTAGATAGACGGTGCTTGGAGGAGGATGAAACTGTTAATCATCTTCTCAGAAAGTCCCCGTACTCTACAGACATTTCGAGGATAAAATAATATCACCAGTCAGATAAGGTCAGGTAATGAGGCTGCAGTCATGGTTGAATGTAATGGGCCCAGCGAGGCCTAAGCATTGATTATCACCACCGTCGTTTATTCATTCACCACTGATAAACTTCTCAAAGTAATAGGCAAGCAGACACGATACCTTGTTTTCGTCATACATTTTCTTTGTTTGTAGCAAGTATAATGTATATCTGAACGATTTAAACATGTGCTAAACAGTGGTCGTTAAGGTGGCCAACTCTAGTTTGCATTTGGAACTTTCTTCTGAAATAGTCAGTTTTAAAGACGACTCTTTAGAATGCGTTTCAGTAAGATAACGTTCCTGGAATCCTAACTAATAACGAGTCTTTAATAGAACATCCCGTAATGAAGGTTTGAAATGGATTAAGAGCCACGTGAATTTTGGACTAAAAGTTAAAAATGAATATCCATTCCGGACCGAAAAAAATCTTGTTATTTTTAATTCCATTAACACATACCCACTTTTGTAATAAATGAACCTTTATGAATATGACTAGTCATCTTAAGGCTTGTTTCAAGCATTCAACACAGAATTTTTGGACTTTGAAGAATATCGTAATATAAATGAAGCTCCACGAAAAAAAGTTTGAGAACCATCGACTTAAATAATATGAGAAAGTAACTTTTTAGATACACTGGCAAGTCGTGAAGATTTTCTACTTTGTAAAACTTACCACGTCTTCGATTTGTTATGTTCACGTCCTTGTCACGAGTCAGGATAGTATATAGTAATAAGTTTCGTAAGCAGTTGTAGCCCAATTAATTAAAGAGATCGCAGTCATAAATATTGAAGTTAAAGCTCTTAGACTAGTGTTTTGGAAGTAATATAAAGTGAGCAGTGATAAGGGTTACTCAAAAGGTATAAAATGATAAGGGTGGCTACAGTGGAATGTAGACTCAGTACGAAGTTGTATAGTGAATAAATTTGGTTTAAATAACTTTATTCAGTTGGTATTCAGTATAACGTTAGGACCGAACTTAACATAAAATTACCTTCGCAATTTTATATAGTAATAATAACTACTGCTCCAAAATAGTAGAAATTTGTTTAAGGCGCTCAACACGTACGCATGCTCTGCGCTTAGCTACTCTTTTGGAATTGTTAAATGGCGCATGACGGACATCGAAATCCTGTAAAGCAAAATAAGAAAATTCTTAACAAAAATACACAAACACCACCCTCGGAGTGCTATTGAACTTATAATGCTTCTAAGGCACCAAGGAGGCAGAGGCTTGGTCGATATTGGTAAGCAGCTCGATAAACAAATAATAAACCCACATTACATCGAGCAATATGCGAGGCAGACGATTCAACGCCGCTACAGCTGAAGGAACAAGATATTGCTTCTCATCACCGAACAGACCAAGAGAAGTTACAAGTCTGGATACAGAAACCACTTCATAGATGGTATCCAAATGAGGTTATCCAGGACAATGTCGACAACTCAGCGTCGAGCTACTGGTTGATTTCAGAACATATGTTTCCGGAAACGGAGGGTTTCTTGTTAGCTACCCAAAACCAGGTTATTCCGACGAAGAACTATCGGAAGTTCATCATCAGAGATCCCTCAATAGGAAATGACCAATGTAGATATGGCTGTCGAACATCAGAGACAATCCAGCACATAACTAGAGGATGTCGAGCGTTTGCCGCAACCGAGTATAAGGAAAGACACGACTTAGCCGCTAAGATACTCCACCAAGAGTTAGCAGATACGTTAAAACTATTGCAGGTAGGAAAAGAGCTTATTTTTGAACACGAGTTCAAGTTATACTGGGACCGAACGGTTCTGACGGATCAGACAGTTGCTCATAATAGACCAGATATTGTATTAATAGATACAATTTCTAGGCGAACTACACTAATCGACATTGCTGTACCTAACAACAACCTATCGCCAAAGTACAACGAGAAGATCGCCAAATACAGAAATCTGGAGGTGCAAATCCGAAGACAATGGGCAATGAACAACGTCCAGATGATTCCTATAATACTCTCAACAATTAGAGTGATACCAAAGAACCTCCTGCAGAACATCAAGGGACTGGGCCTTAGTGAGCATCTGTATAAACCGATTCAGAAAGCAGTTCTCCTTACAACCGCGCGGACCGTCCGAAAGTTCGTAGGAAGTACAGAAGATCACGCTACCTAGGACCCGATAACATGGAAAGGGTCCCCATAAAGCTTCATACTTTTGTTGTCTTTGTATACCTGGTATGAGTCAATAATCCTTGGAGGAAGTGCGAAGCGGTTTAGCTTGTAAATCAGAATAATAATAATAAATCTTTTATTTATTCCTGTATATAAAATACAAATTTTTTTACCTCGTATGAGGTGTGGAACGTGTCACAATTTAAAATTACAATAAAAGTATAAAATATACTACAGCCTAAAATATACTAAAACACATACAGTTCAAAATTTAAGTCTAGAGTTAAGATATTCCTCCATAGAATAATATTGACTTTCAGTTAGGAATGTTTTTATTTTATATATGAATTTGTTCTCCGGTAGAGTACGCGTTTCCCTTGATACTTTATTCCATATATTTATTATCCTAGTTTGTACATTTTTTTTGTACATAAGTAAATTTAGTCTGTTCATAAATAAGATCGCATCCTGTCCTAGTGCTGTAATTATGTGTCCTAACATTATTATCAAATAAACTTTTGTTTTTATATACAAATTTTAAAGATTCCAATATATACAGATTTGTAACTGTTAAAAGTTTTTTTTCTTTAAAAAATGGTTGACAGCTTCCTCTGGGTCTTATGCGAAACATAGATGTTAGACATCTCTTTTGTAAAATCTGCATAAAATTATCCCATTTACAGACACTCAATACTAACCCTCCACAGATTAAAGTATAGGAAAAAATTAACTTTTTTTTTAACTTTTGTGTACAAAATTGTTAACGAGTAAAAGCACTAACAAAAAATTAAAATTTCTGCCCCTAATCTATCACTCAACAGTAATTTACTGATCTAAGAAAATTTCGATGGATGTCATTTTTACGTAATTTCTCTAACAAATCGACGACTTCCTTCAGTAGTTCGAGTATTACACATCCACTTTGAATTACCATATGCCAGATAATTCAAAATTAATCATTTTGGTTGTTTGCGGGTTTAGTAAATTAAGATATTTAAGTTTCCAAAGAGTAAATGTTACAATGAGCATCACAAAATTGACAGACAAGTATTCGTTACCCAGTAAGTGCTTTATTTTTTGGTCTCACTTCCGAGTCTTTTGTTAAACTGTCTCTGGACTCATTTCCTTCCCGCGGATTGTCGTTGTTTTCGAAAAGGGTTAGGTAGATTTTCCAAAATTGTAAGAAAATACATCCTCTTTTAGCTCTTTAATTGTCAGCGATTCTGTTAGCTTGGAAATTCTAGCTACCAATTCTTTTTCTTGATCTTTGAAGCAAGTTTTCCTAGACGTCTACTATAATTATTCAGTTTAATGTGTGTTTGAAGTATTTTTCGGGGAATCGCCCACCGTTTTGTAACTGAACCGACTGGCATTCCTTCTTTAACAAGTTCCATGCCTTTGCGTAGTTGCGCCTCTGACCACAACATCCTCTTTTGTGGCACTCTGTATAGGAGAAAAAGTCAAATAAATCTGGGATTAAAAATTAGGATGTAATGGTTGCAGAAACAAGTGAAGCCCGGCGGTCCTGTGATACAAGTAAGTTGAGTACCGATACGTGTAACCTAGACGAGCCATATTATTTAAGGATACAATAAATTATACAGGTACTTGTGATATTTGCGGGTATATGTTCTGGTTATTTTGTAAATAAGTCATTTTTTTACAGTATCAGTACGTTAATTTATCCAATGTAAGAAAAATTAGTAATACAACCTACACAATTATACCTTCATTAACGTTATTTCGTATATAGTATATACCAATGTATTGAAACGACTTCGAATAAATCTAGCATAAGATGTTAGTGACCTAAAGGATGTTAACATAGTAAATATAAGTACTAATTACCGAAGTATACTGACAGATGTTCTTTTAGTTCTCCATTTTACACTCCTTATTTCCTCTTTAAATTCGGGATGTCTCCGCAAAAATATGTCAAACCATCTTTTTCCTGCTGATTCCCAGCTCTCTGAAAAGCCCTTTGGTATATTATTCGAAACGGCGAACGAAAACACACATTTCTTAAGCACTTCACTTGTTATTGACTGTCCTGATTCTGCAAGTTTTTGAATTCCAGTTATCATTTCGTTTTCCTGATTGGGAGTAAAAACCGAGCGTCTTCCCAGAGGAACTTTTTTGAAATTTTGGTTTTTAAGGCGTGTTCCCAAGGTCGATCTTGGAATTAAACACAGATTGGCAGCTTCATGTTGTGACGTTCCCTGTTTAACAAGCTCCAAGGCCTTGCATAACATTTCTTCTGACCATACAGCTCGCTTCCTAGACTTTCTGCATAGAGGAAAAATGAAGTGAGTAATTTCATCATGGTGTAGTTTTACTTTATTTTTTTAAATGGAAATCTTGATTTCCTTTCTTGTATGTGAATAGATTTAAATTGAATTTTAATTCGGTAAAATAGTAAAATAAACATTATTTTATGGTAAATTTTACTCCCGCCCATTAAACTCGATAGTCGAGTTGTCGAGCCAAAACATGAGGTAAAATCAACATATATATATATATATATATATATCTTCACTTGATTTGCCCTTCTTTACAGCCATAATAAACATTTTGGTGATCAACGGCCGCCATATTGGATACGCCATTTTAGATTTAGATATTTTGTTGCCAGATTCATAATCAGCCATGTTATAAACCCCCGTAACATTTATGATTGAGATTATCCGCCGCCATATGGGATACGCTGTTTTGAATTTTCCAAGTACTAGGAACAAAGCCCTAAAACGGATTATTTTTGCGTTATAACAAATGACTTTTTGAGCACTCAAAAGGTGGAATTGATAGATCGTCCGCCATACAGCCCTGATGTGGCACCCAATGATTTTTTTCCTTCTTGTACATGAAGTGTGTCAACGATTTTGTACGCCAGAAGAGGCGGTACATGCGTTCAAAAACCATGTTTTGGGGATATAACCATCTTTACAGTGACAAAAATGCCTTTCGGACTGGTTCATACTTGCAAGAAACAATAAAACCACTTTCAATGATAAATATTTGTTATTAGAGAACTTATGTAACAATAAAAGTAAAGGAATTTGTGAAATAACCACATAAACGACAAAAGAGTGCAAGGAGGATAGATATTCATAAAAGCACGCATGATAAGACGGTTAGAACAAGTGGAGGACAGAATGACAAGAGTGGTTTGGACAGAACGCCTATTGGGAAAAGAAGAAGAGCTCGCAAAAAATGGATTGACAGCCTAAGGGACGATTTGAAAAAGCTAAATGTAACCGAGTGGAAAAGCAAATCGGTAGAAAGAAGAATATGGGAAGGAACTGCCAAGGAAGCATCGCAGAAACTGTGAATGGAATATAATTGAACAAATTTTAATGTTGAAATAAAATATTAAAAAGATTTTAACTGTAATATTGTACATTAAATAAGCCTTCATGGCCTGCAGAACTCTATTAATATTAATAAAAGCTTACGTGTTTCCGCTCTGCCTTTAATATATTCGTAATCAAATGACATGTATACCATATCAAAGACATAATAAAAGTTTTAAAAAACGTAATTCTTCACACTCTACAAGTAAATACAAAAAATTATCTTTTTGTTAAATTAGTAACAAATTCATTTAGTACCAGAATAAGTCAGAGATACACTCTACACATTCATTAATTTAATATTTAATATTATTAATCTCACCTGGTTATTCGCCCACTTCTTCTCGGACTAACGTTCGATGAACCACTATTAATATCATTAGTTGTAATAAGATATTTACTTTCTACTGGCTGGTTTAACATCTCTGTTAAAGTTTTAGAAGTATCTAAAGCAGAAGACCCTTCTTCTTCCATCCGCTGGAATGGTTTTTCTACAGGCTAAAAATTGTTACGATACAAATATTTTTATATAATTCGATACAAAAATAAAATCACTTATATAGCGTATCTTGGGAATCTTTTTTAATATTGATTTTGGAGAATAAAGGACCTTATACTCTATACTAAAGAACCAAGAATAAAATATAAAATCTGAATCTAAACCATCTGTGACGTATTTTATTTTGGAATGCTTAAAAATAAGTAAGCCAAGAAAAGAATGTAACTTTGCTTACGTAGGAATCACGCGCTTTTGGGGAAAAACACGACAACGCGACTTTCGGTTGCAAAACGAGTTGAATTGAAAAAAATCGGGATTTTTGTTAAGACGTCACGGTAAATTTTATACTAGTCATCTCGTAATGGAAAATTAGGAACGAACAAAAGTTAAATTCGAGAGTTGAAAATAGTTAGGAAAATGGAGCTGAAAACAGGGGCCCGATCCTCGAACTGGGGAACGTGAAGTGAACGGTGAAAAGGTGGCGAACGCGTATTCTTTAAATGTTCATCACTCATATCCTCGTTCGCCCGGTGGAAGGCAAGCGAACGGTGAAACATGCGCAAATGAAATGTCAGCCGCTAAATGACATATTTACCGCACGGATTTCAAAAAATAAAATAGAATTAAAAATTTTTATTTTATTTTTGGTTCTTCAAAATAACTCGCCATTAAAAAAAATATGTTGACAAACCATTTCTGTAAGACGCTTTATTTATTGAATAAACAGTTGAAACGTTAATTAGGTGGTACCCCAATATTTTTAATATTCTCAAAATTTTTAATAAAATATCCTTGGAAAGTTGAATATGTCTCGCAAATATTAAGTAAATTTGAGATTACAGACATATACAATTATTACAGGAGATTCTGTTCATAACACAATTGTTTGAGCGTGCTATTTAAAAATGATTTTCTAGGGCCAGTTCTGCTTATGGATTCAACATAAATACTTGTATCCATAACAAGCCGAGTATCTTAGTTTTAAACAGTTAAATCTAACATAATTCTTTTCACGACGCAACTTATAATAAATTTAAGAAATCACAATTTGTAAGCTATCTGAAACTTTTATTTAAATAAGTAACAAATTTTATATTTAAATTATGTTAACTACATCACTTAACCTAATTAGACTGTGTTAAACACTATACGACACTACAATTAAATAAATTTTACGATTATAATTTATCGGGACATATAAATATGAACCCTACAGACCAACGAATGAGGTCAGAATAAAAACCTTATTTATGGTACATTTGATCTTCAAGCCTCTACAAATCTTTATAAAAGAAAAAAAATATATATTAAAAGTTGAATTTGAGATCCGCCAATATCTTTAATGGCCGTCTTCTGCATGGCCTTTGGTTTTGGTCCTTGGTCATAAACAATTTCTCTATCATTGTTCAAGTTTCAGGTTTTCTTTTAAATTTGTCAGGACAGAACATCTTGCAGTAAGAGGCTGGACACTTTGTGAATTCATACAATAAATAACTGATTGTATAGTTTCCGTAGTAGATTGGGATGATGGCTTTTAGTCATACTATGTAGAGTTGTAATTTCCACCGTTTCAAGGTTTATCAGTGCTGGCTTTCTGCAATTACTGTCAGTATATTACTTTGTACATATGATTGCTGTTTTTCTTGAAATTCCTTTTTTATATAATAAAATCTTAAAGTACTTAGCTCTTTGTTTGCATTTTTGTTTAACAGTTTAATGGCAATTAATAACAAAAACAGCACTATTTTTTTTTTTTTTACTTTTGATGATTAATTTAAAGTATCAAAACTACTTTTTGCCTAAAATGGCAACAAAATATACTACGGACATTTTCGGTCTAACAGCTCAATTCAATCTGTCATCTATTTTATTTTTTGAAATTCTAGGGTTTTAGCACGTTCATATCTGGCAACATTGTCTTTTCAAGAATACGGCTTTTACTGTCAAAAAGTTCACATCGCCGTTCCCATCGCCTTTCACATCACCTTTTACATCACACTTTCGAGGATAGGGGCCCAATTAATCCAAAAAGTAAATAAACAATGTAAGTCTAGTGTTTAGCGGTACGATGAAAAATGTTTTAAATATGATTTTAAATACAATTCGCATAGTAAAATTTTAAGTATGTTTCGTAGTCTAGTAAACCGTTAATACAGGATTTTAAAACGGGACAAACCACTTTCAGCCTGCCCTGCGTGCGTAGCCACGACGTATGGGTAAGAGAAATGCTGACTATAAACTATAGTAACTAGTAGGAAAGTAAGCGTTTTGTCAATTTTAAATTTTGTTAAAAATAAAATAGCTCCCTAATTAAGTTGAATTATCGATGCTTTCTTTTTGTAAACTAGTGTCCCTCGTACATAATTTTAATAAAACATAATCTAAAACCATCAGTATTTTAATGGTAAGAACCCAGTTGTAAAGAAGTGCAGGGCAGTAGTAGTACCCTAGAATCTCGTCCCGCTCTCCCTTATTATCTGCAGTTGCTCTAGCCTCTAGGAAAATTGGAAAAATTATATGAATCACGAGATAAAAGAGGGGCTAGGCGCATTACATATCATGCCTTGAAATATTAAAGATTTCTTTTATTTATTTTCTACAATACATTCTTTATCGACAGAAAACCCATGTTCAAGACCTGCATTGCCATGCGACAAGATCATAATACGTTTAATCAAACCAGCCTCCATATTTTTCAATCCCAAACATTTCGATCATCATCAGTCCAAAAGCGATCAAGCTTAGTTGTACCTTCTTTGAAGGATTTCGATGTTTTCTTGGTGGCTTCTGATTTTTTTAAACTCTCTTTCAATTCAATCAGCTCTATTAGTCTGCAAACGATTATTTTTCACTAAATTTTCCAAAACTGTGGAAAGACGTGATTCGGTTTTTTGAGCTTGCAAGACTATCGCCGGATCAAGACTAGAAATTCCTCTTACGCAACGGTAATTCAAAGGTGATTTTAGAGAGAGTTTAGTAATCAAGGTTTTATAAACTGTCCGACATTGGTTTTTGAATTCCGTTATTTATCGAGTATTGTTGAGACTATAATCTAATTTAATATTGTTTGCTTAAAAGGTTTTCATTTTTTTAAGTCAATTTTAGCCGTTTATATTTCGGAAATAAGAAAAAAATATATTTATTTATCATCGCGTGTTTGTGTTTTTGGCACTGGAATTAACCAATTGGTCAGCTCTATATTTATCATCGAAAATGATTTTATTGCTTTTCTAAATGTATCCACGAGGACCAACATTTTTGTATGCGTTTGAACAAGTCCAAAAAGCATTTTTGCCACTGTGAAGACGGTATCTCCAAAACATAATTTTCGAACACATCAATCGCCTTTTCTTGCGAAGAAAATGGTTGACACGCAGTTTGTTTTTCATGTATTGGAATAAAAAGAAATTGAATGCCAAGTCAGGGCTGTATGGCGGACAACTCGACAATTTCGCGTTTTGAGAGCTCAAAAAGTCACTTCTTGGAGCCGATGTGTGAGAGCTCGCAACAAATGATTGTGTAGCATTCCGAATTGACCATTCTACGATTCTCTAAAAGCCCAGTTGAGACATGGCCAGTTTCTAGGAAAAAAACAGGCGATAACTTGCTTCGAATGTGAGCTACTTTTGTTGGTTTGGCTCATCATGGAACACCCATGTGGTCAACTGTTGTTTACTTTCGGGCTTATACGAATAAATTCATGACTCATCTTATAAATGCTTTTTGAAGCATGCAATCATATTATTTGGGCATTTCCTCGCACCAGCTTCTTTACCAAAATATATTATACCAGGTCGGTCAGAAAGTAGTTTAGGTTTTGTAGTGTGAAATCAAGGAGGAGACATTTTCCTGTATACAAAGTAGTCAAAATATCGACCTTCAAGCAACCATCCTTTTCTTAACTGATCATTCAAGGTTCTTCATCTTCAAACATTCAATTGCAATTTTGTGTGGTAGTGAATATGGGGGCCATCAGATATAACGATGGAATAAATACTTTGTTTGGTCATCTTTACAATATTAGCATTAAAGATGATTCAGTACGCAGATGGTTTCTGGAGGAGGATGAAACTGTTGATCATGTTCTGTAGAGTGCCTAGCAACATACTGAGATGAAGACATTTCGAAGATACAGTATTATTACCCGAAGCAGTGAGGCAAGTTCAGGATCACACGACTGCTTGAATTCGCAAAGATAATCGGCTTCAAATGACTCGCGGTTATGGCGGAATGTAAGGATCATCAAAGTAATTTTCTAGGTAATCTTCTTGCGAGTTGTATTTTTTAAATCCAACTACGTGTCACCATAATCGTGAGTCTAGTGATCGTTCGATAAAACGTATGTATTGACCTGCGTATTACAATTGGTTTCTCTTTCTCTCTTATTTCGTATTGTAATCTGTGTTTCAATAAACAAATTAATTACAAAAAACTATTAAAAGCTGAACATATCCTTACCTTATCCAAGCTATTTTTAATGATGTGATCCCATGTATCAATGTTACTCAACATCAACGATTTATTATGCAGTTGAGCGTGTGGTATTTGTGAGCAATACGAAATTGTACGCCTACACTCGCCGCAGTAGGAAAAGTGTCCCTTTACATGAAGATTTAGAATGAAAACGTTATGGAAATCGACCTGGCACAATTGGCACATGGTATCATGACTCTTCATGTGCTGAAATAGAGAAAAAATTACTCAAATTTAGCAAAAATATAGAAGGAAAAATATTGTCTGTTGTCTCCAACGAGTTTATTTCGACTACGGTACAAAATTGTCTTATATAAGTCCCATTTTATTTTTCTTATTAAATATATGGAAGTGCATACTCTAAAAAATAAAGAAAAACTTACATTAATATGACCTGTCGCCTGATGTACCAAATCGCAGAGTAAACAAACGCAAACAGGTGATTGGTTGTTGTAAAACATCTTATTTCTTATGTAGGGGTTTACTAAGTAATCATGATCGTTTATGTAATCCCCTTCGCTTGTAAAATTCGTAAATAATACACATACGTCTCTATCATCACTGGTTTCCGTTGTGCAGGTTGCACTAAAAACATAAAATTGAATACTAACTGTTTTTTTTTGATTTCCGTTGCAAGTAGATTAAGGTAAATTTCATAGTCCGCTGGATGTAACCTCTATTTCAGCATATTGCATAATGTTTGAGTGATCATATTGCCTGACAAATTTTATGTGCCGTTTTACGATCCGACGCTCAGAATTGAGAAGTGAGAAGTTATTTTAAGAACCTGCGATACATTCACGATCAGATATTCGCAGAAACAGAAACCAACACAACCAACTGTTAAAAGGATTATTGAAACTACAATTTTAGGATATTTCGCCGCATATCCGACAATATCAACAAGGTAAGTAGCATTAGAATGGATTATTTCAAACATCAGTTTTAAGGATTTTATGGAAACACAATTTTCATCCCTATATATATATATATATATATATATATATATATATATATATATATATATATATATATATATATATATATATATATATATATATATATATATATATATATATATATATTGTATCAGAACAGAAATTTTTGAACAGTCGGCGCTGCACCCTCATCAACGTGCGTATCAAGCGGGTAGGTCTACGGAAACTGCACTAATAGAATTAACAGATATAGAACGCGTTTTTGACAACACTCCATACGAGACAGTCAAAAAAGCATTTGATGACAAGGTAGTGGACGAAACGACATCCAAATGGATAGCGCGACTTATCTCCACTAGAATAGCAGAGACAGAGATAGAACAGATCACTATCCCTCTCTTTACCGCCAGAAAATGCCCTCAGGAAGAAATAGTTTCTCCACTCATGTGAAGCTTAATCCTAGATCGACTCCTCGGAGATCTGACTGACTTTAGAATATCTTGTCAGGGTTATGCCGATGACGTGGTCGAGAATATCCTTTGTGACATAGTTCTAAGATGGCTTAAACACACTAAGGAATGAAGTAAAATGCGAACAGTAATTGCAAACTTCGTTCCATCATATCCTTTCCGTGTTAGAGGTTGCACAATTTGAATGAATTGCTGATGGCCTACCTGTACCACCATATATATATATATATATATATATATATATATATATATATATATATATATATATATATATATATATATATATATATATTCCATAGTACAACATTTAAAAGGCACCGATTTCCCACGAAGAGTAGAGTTCTGTCAATTTATTTTACTTCGGTCACAAGAAAATACTGATTTTTGGGTAATATTATTTGGTCGGACGAAGCTAAATTCACAAAAAATGGATTGTTTAATTGCTGCAATTCCCACTATTGGAGCGAGTCAAACGTACATCCATTTAGAGAATTAAATTTTCTTGGCAGTTTAACATGTATTGTGCTGTAAGAAATGACGGAGTCGTCGCCCTAGAATTCTACCAAGATAATCTGAATGGTAAGTTAGCCATTTTTGAAGACTTCTAGATACAAAATATGTTTTTTAACTTATAGGTGAGCATTACTTCGACATCTTCAGAAATTTGGAAGTGAAATATTTAGATAACTTGCCGCTGGTTGATCACAGAAATCTAATTTATCAACACGATGGGACGCCTCTACATAATAGTGATTTAGGTAACAATCATCTGCAAAACTTGTTTTATTATCAATGGATAGCCAAGAATGGGCCACATCTTTGGCCACCTCGCTCCCCCAACCCAACAGCACTTGATTTTTTTATTTGGGGGGACAATCAACAATAAAGTATACAACACCGCATTAACCACTATGGAAGATTGCATGCAGCGCCTCAGAATAACATTTGAAAAACTTAATCCTCAGTCAATACGAAGAGCCACCCATGAAGAGTTCCTGCTTAGGTGCGAAAAATGTTTGGAAGTTCAAAGGCGTCAATTTGAACATTTACTCAAATAACTTTATATTATTAACAACTGGTCTATTTCTATTTCTTTTAGCTTTTATAGATCCAAAGTTCTTGAAGTTTTCTATAATGTTTTTAACAGTTGGTAGTGTTGGTTTCTGTTTCTTCGGATATCGGATGCGAATGTATCGCAGATTCTTGAAATAACTATAACATTCTCCATAAATAATAAATAAGTTTAAATAATCTTCGTGCGTGTAATTTAATCGTCCAGGCATGATTATTATTAATGAATGTAAAATGGCAAGAAATAGTGATAATTCTGTAGGGTTCTTTGGTTTTATTTTCGCCACGCCTCGCCGACGTATAGCATTTTTGCAATAGAAAAATGCTGAATTATCAATATTTTGAAAACTACAAATTTTTGAAATAGACAACCTCATACAAAGTTAAAAAAAAGGTGCTTTCTATTTGAAAAAATTGACTTTTGACTATTCTTTAAATATAATTTTTATCTTTCTTTCTTGACCACTCTGTACTAATAATTTTCAAAATATCATAAAAATACTACCAAAGTCGATCTTCGCCTACAAGAAAACTAAGCCAAATTAAATAATATAGACTTTCTTATAGGAAAAATTTATGGTTAAGTTTTTATCCGCAAAGGTCATTTTTGACATAAAAATTTAAATATGTCCAAAACGGTAAGACTTAAGTATACAACATTATACATGAAATATGTCTAGAATTTTACGTAGAAATCAAAAATGCAATAATATATAGGATGTTCCATTTAAAATAAGCAAGTTGACATCTACTTCCGCTATACCGGAGGTGCCGCCATCTTGAAAATATTTTAGCCGGCTGTCCCTCATGCACGTTAGTATACCGTCAAATTTTCAGATTCTTTCTAATTATAGTTTTCCCACAACCGATCGATAAAATTCCCAGAAAATCACCCTGTATAGCCGCTTGATTGAATAAACATTAAACATCTGTGAAAAAATCAGCTGACTGGTAATGAAAAAAAACATGTACACGTTATTTTGATAGTTATTACAAGAGGTTGTTGACTCGATGATTGGCGCATCATTTTTATCGGACTCAGCTTTTTCGTGTTTTTCATCAAATTATCCAAAAATCCACCGCAAAAGAAAGTGTTGAACATGCCAATTTAATATCTCATCAAATTAACGCATTTTGAAATTGCGCGTTCGAAAACGCAGAGTACGCGAGAATTTTAGCAAAGAAAAAAGTTGTCGGGCGCGTCAAAATGAAGCCACCCACAAAGTTCCAGAACAGTAGCAATCTTGTCGAAATAGGGGTTATATCCTGCGTACTATCAGTTCTTTCTAAAGTTCTAAACATTTTTTATATGTATGCGGAAGTAAATTCACCATACCTGGCAATATTTTTCTTTAAAACCGACCGGTCATTGGCCTTTCTTCTCCGGCTCGGAATTACTTTCTTAATCTCCATCCCTTCTGCATCAACTGGTACCAGTCTTAACCGTTTACCAGTTCTTTTTCTCCCTTTAGTTGGACGGACGTATCCAAGTGAGGGTTTTAACTCTATAGGATCAAGCAGCTGGTTATCGTATTTGATCATTTTGGCGTTCAGAATCTTGGGGCGGGTTGAATTGCTCGGGCTCATCGGAGATAAACCTGTACCTAAAAGAATATCTTAAGTGAGAATGGGTCCACACGATAAGAAAAATCTGGGCGTAAGCCTAACATAATAAGACATGTAAAATTTCAAGCATTGTGATTTGTTAAATTAAAAAAAAAGGCAAAGACCGAATATTTCCCGCCTAAATCCGCCTTTTTCTAAGGTCATTGCACAAAATAATGTTTAACTTTTCAGGGGACTGCTTTAAAAAGCTGTTTATTTTTAATACTTTCTATGAACATAACCTATGTTTTTTTTTAGAAGTTTGTTGTTTTATTTATATTTTTTTATTTTGTGAGTTTTGAGATAATGGATATTTATGAACTATGTTAAATTGTTTTAATCTATTAAAAATGCTTGTTGCCGAAGATCATTACTGCTTGGGCCTTAAAAAAAACAATTCTTGTTCATTTTTTATTAATTTTATAACAATTGTAATAATACAGTTGTTCGTTATATAAATTAAAGGTTATGAAATAAAGGCCGTTATATAATACAATTTCTATTCAACGACATTCTCTGATATCGAGACGCTAATCCACAGACATGCCCTTAGCTATGGTTACCAGATCAAATAATGACATTTCCTAACAATATCCCTGACTTTTCAGTAAATATCCGGACATTTTATCTGAATGTTGTATGTGGTATGTTAAGGCAGTGAAATTTTCAAAATATTTGCAATCGAAGCACCAAATGCGAATATCGAGCGAGTGTTCTCATTAATGGGAGCGTAGTGGACTAAGGAGAGAAATAGTCTGTCTATATTGTTATAAGCTTTGCTTTTCACTGCCACCAATGTTATAATTTTGCTGGTTCTGCTTTTGGTTTATCACTGGTTTCGATGAATTCAAATAAATCTTCTAATATTACTTTTAATATTTTATTAAAATGTTCACTAAATCATGAGGTAACAGTTTTTCTTCTTACTTACTAATTTAATGTCACTATTGTAGTTTTTTAATTTTAGTTCCACTCGTCACTATGTTCATGTCCTAGTTATATTCTATTTCTGTATCTAAATTATTATTTTACAGTCATAGGGGTACTAACAAAGATAACATAACTATTTATTTACATGATTACTGAAATGAAAAAGTGTGTATTTATGGGACGATGACAATATGAACAAAGCTAATGGTCTCTGTAAAAAGTAAAGTTTTAGAGTTTCGGAGATTAAGGCATGCTTTTGTTTAAGCCTATTAGAATATAAATCTACTTAAGATATAACTTCTTCTCAAGAGAGTATTAAATATTAGATTATAATTATCTATTAATCCATAAGAGTAACTTAAAAATATTTATAAATAGTAATTTAATAATTAATTATTTGTAGTAATAGTTGGTTTACAACAATATATTCTGTTAAGGTTCTACTCTAGACACAATTTAATTTAAAGAACATATCATGTGAAAAATGTCATGAAATGGTTATAAAATACCAGCAATTGCCAAAAGAAAAATCAAGCAATAAAAAGTACGAAACTAAATTTATTAATATACTAAATTAACAATTGACTCATTTTGTTAACGTTTAATTAAATTATTTTTTATTACTAGAATGATTAATAAATATTTTTTCATTATTTATATTTTTCTCTTATAATTTCAAAAAAAAACTGACAATTGCAATTTTTTCCTGTTTCTCTAACAGGGGGCTAAAATTACAGATATGTCAGGAAAATTCCTGTCGTCTAATAACTCTACCCTTTGCAAACTTTATCTAAACCTATTAGAAACAATTAAAAAGTAAAAATTAACATTGATGAAAATTTAATAACAGAAATCCAGTTAGTATCATATGTAATGTATTCTTATAAAAACTACAAACAATTGTAATTATTAAAACGATTTTTAAAATTACATTGTTATATTGAAATTCTCGTTTTTGAACTCCTTGGCAATTTTTTACCAGGTAAAAGTGGTAAACTTTGGAAATAAAACTTCGTTTAGAGTCCCATATTACCGCACAAGTAACCTGAATAATTTCAGAAACACAGTTTACCGATTCGGAATTCGCACTGTTGCTTTCACATGCTGATTTCATCAGCTAAATATAACAATGTTATTTCCAACTTAGTAATAAGGGTATAGTTGTACACATTTCCATATCTTGTTTACTAATTATTGGCACGACAACAGCGAAGAGCTCTTCAAATTCACTACTAGTAACAGGAAAATATTTTTAAACAATCAGGATGATTTTCTCACATTTCTTGAGTTAATTAAATTATTAGTATGTCCAAGCCTTTCTCCAATGTTTTCCTCAAATACAGCCCGGACCCAGTAGCGACGACTTCCCTGTTTTTTTAATAAAGAATATATCAATATTCTCCTTACATTTTGTAACTTTTTGTCTAGATTAAAATACTGCCGCAATTAATGTTTTATTTTGCTTCATTTTAATTTTTAGATAAAATATAAACAAAAATCCTGATAAAAGTTAGGTTAAGACAGACCTTATGACCGCGTAACGAAATGTCCCGTGTGGACGATACATTTTTAAAACAAAAACGCGTAATACGCCTACGCTCAAATTTTTCTTGTCATGTGGACTCACCCTGAGAAATGGTAATAGTAAGTATAATCCATTACCTGAAACAAAAAATTGTCCAAAAAAAATATAGAGAGGAATTTAGACTTGTCGTATGAAATGTATATTTCAGTTTGTTTTAGGAAAGACAATAATGTCAGCTTTCGACTAATGAGTGCCTAAGCAATTTTAAATTTTAAAAAATATATACAGGGTGTCCTACGACGAAACATAGCAATCGATTTCTCTTCACTGTCCATTTTACAATCATTAATTACAGAGCTAGAGTGAAACATAACAATGTGATATCAATAATAGTATAACAAAAGAGTGTTTACAAAGGAAAAAAAAAAGAAAAGTCACACCTGTCAATTTGTAACCGCAAAAACATAAAACATTAATCGACAATCAACTGCAACAGCCTTCATTTAAAATGATTCAAGGACGTATCAAAGAAATTCAAGTCACCCAGCATATTAGCATATTCAGCCATCCTTGGTATAAAAGAATGGCTTGCATAATTTGTTCTGTGAAAAGGCCGGTGAAATATATGGGAAGTACGAGTACCCTCAGACCAACATCCTTCAACAGGCGCGGGCAATTGGTGTTACTGTTTATAATTTTAAACAGAAATAGTCTCTACCCTTTCTTCGATTAGCAAGGGGGAGAAAATTCAACTCAAAGCACAAAGCAGCATAATCAAGATCAGCACTCCCGCTGAATTTCTTGTTAATGTATCTGAGAAATTTTCTCTGTACCTGTTCGAGCCAGTACACATGTTTCATAGTGGGCGTTCCAAACACAAGAAGCGCACACAAGATGTGTTCGAACTAATGAGCAATAGAGTATTTTAAGGGACTTTACAGTACAAAGCTCCTTAGCATGACGTTTAATAAAACCTAACATCCTGAGGGACTTACTAACAATATCAGCGATGTGAGGAACGAATGAACGGGTGGAATCAAAAAGGACTCCCAGGTCCCGCACAGAATCAACGGAGGTCAGCGACCTACCATCCAAGTGATAGTGAAAGTCCAGTGGATAACGCAATTCAGAAAACAATAAATTTACACTTAGGAATATTCAAACTCATCCCATTCACTCCGCACCAGGAAACAAATCTATCAGGGTCCCGAAGCGCAAAGCAGTCACTATAACTGTTGACCTAATACATCTTCATGTCATCCGCAAATAGTAAGAATTTGCTTGACTCAAAGCAGATGGATACATCATTAATGAATAAGTTGAACAATAATGGACCGATGTGGGATCCCTGAGGGACCGCTGAAGACAATGATATCTCAGAAGATACAAAATCATTCATCCGCACTACCCGACGACAATTACTCAGATAGTTCTCAATCCAACCAAACAGTGGACCAGAGACACCCAGCCCCCAAAGTTTATCCAGTAGAATCCCATGAGGTACCATATCAATGACAAAAACCAAATTGCTCCTCAATGATGGCAGACAGGGTGAGAAAGGCATTAACCAGCTTTTCGAAGATTTTTTTTTATTATATTAATTAAGCTGAAAAGTCTACAGTTCCGAATGTCAGCCCTGCTGCTGGCCTTGTGAATAGAAACCACAAAACTCGTTTTCCAAAATTGAGGAAAAATACCCCGCCGAAGAAATTTATTGAAAAGGTGATGACGTGGGCGAGCCAGAACGAACGAGCAGTTTTTCAGTAGCATTGCATGAATGCCATCAGGGCCCGGACCCTTTTTAGGGGTTAAGACCATTCAGCTCGGTGTAAATGTCTGAAATAGATATGGCGAAGTTGGAGATCGTTATACCAACTAAGACAGCCATCGGGCACTTCACTGTTATATCAGTGTACCCTTTGCTGAAATATTTTTCAAAAAGTTCAGCAACCCCTGGACCCATGACCGCGCTCTCGTCCTCCAAAAACAATTCAGATGGCATACCATTCGAGTGAAGTGTGTCATTCACAAAATTCCAAAATGGCTTCGGACTCTGCCGATACCAGATTCTGTGTCACAATTATTGATTATTTTTTATGGAGTACGATAAAAAACATCGTTAATTGTAATCAAGTGACAACGATGAAGGACTATACCGCAAGGGCAAGGGACGTGTTCGAAAGTTCACCTCCAGATTCATTTACAGCGACCATCCATGACGCACTAACTCAGCGGTCCAATAGTTCGCATTTTACTTCATTCATGCACGGAGCTGCATATAGTTGTACGTTTGCTGAATGTGATTTCAGCACTACAACGGCATAATGTGGATATATTCACTGCTATTGCATCTCACACGGAGGAATCCGTGAAAGACGCATAAACGTATATACGCCATCCGGCGGGAGGTCGGCGAAGCCGCGTTCAGTATTTGCATGCTTCCTTCTGATCTGTCCTTTGCACAGCCAGGTGCATTTCGGTACCCTGATGAGTCTAGTAGAGACGAAACATGTACCCCTGCCGTATCACTGTGGTGGGGAGGGTAATTTTTGACTTTCTTCTCGGTATGGTGGTACAGGTAGGCCATCATCTCGATGGTGGTGGAATAGGATAAATTGTTCTCCTTAGGAATTTGTTCAAACTGTGCAACCTCTAACATGGAAGGGATATGGTTGGAACGAAGTTTGCATTTACTGTCCGCATTTTACTTCATATATATATATATATATATATATATATATATATATATATATATAATATATATATATATATATATATATATATATACAGCAGCATGTGTAATCCGGCAGTGTGTACGGCTACTGTTTTCGTCAAAAAACTTTCGGCCAAGCGGAAATAAAACAAAGGGTATATGTGTGTTTTAAAAAGTAATTTTGGTAAACAAAAACATATTATTTTGAAAATAAAATAAGTATGTATTTATGGATCCGCGAATAAAGAAATTTTCAGCCGCCAATACAGGACCTCGTCGCAATTTTTTAATCCGCAAATTTTGAAAACGAGAATAAAGAAACCGTGAATAAGAAGCGTTGACCGTAATCTTAAAAATTTCGGTTTTCTTCAGAAACACCTAATTCCAGCTCTGGAAACCATATTCCTTAATCGGCAGCTCCAGGTTTGCTGGGCAATTAAATATAGTTTCATGAACGAAGCTTTTCCCAATAGATCAAATGGAAGAAGTACGACTGGGTGGCCGGCAATATCACCAGACCTTATTCCATTGGACTTTTCTTTTTACAAGGTCACCGAACCCGAATAAAAATCTGATCCGGCGTATTTTTTCATTCTTCTATAAAACGGTCTGCCTTTTTGTCTTCGAATTTATTCCACTTAAAAGTTTATAAGTCAAATATAGTAACTAATTATACTGTTCCGCTATTTTCAAGTCAATCTGCTACTTTAAAGGGCTACAACAAATCGGCCACATTTGAAAGAGCTCATGAGTCAGCAACAAAAATTTGCAATTTCTGTCAAGGGATGCCAAAATATACTATTGTATCAGTATGACAAATGTTGATTGTAGAAAATATTTAATAAAAAGCGTAGGTTTTATTTGTGCGTGATTAAACAAAGGAAAAATAGATAAATAAGAGAAACAAACACTTTTTAGCTGTTTTATATTTTTTATTTGAAAACTTCACAATAGCTATATACATACATACATATATCAAACTCTCAAGATAACCCAGTTTTGGAAATGTTTAAAATCTATATCAATAAACGTAACACCTTATTCGCAGAGGATAAAAAATCAAAGGTAATCAATCTAAATTAACATGTTAACGTATATTTTATACATTTATTAAAATAAATTAAATTTTTATTTAATAAATCAATAATAACACTAATAAACTTACAAACGTTGCACGCAAATAATTTGTTTGCTACTATTTTTAATATCCAACTGTTTATAACCCTTGCTTACCTTTGTTAGCAGGACAACGCAAGAATCTTAAACCGGGAAAGATTCTCCGCGATTAAAATAGATACAGCTAATACTAGAAACTGACCAAAATCAAGTTACGAAAATACAGGCCACCGATGTCATGCTACGGAATGTTCAGACGGAAAAAATTGCTCGACTGCTATTTCTTGAGAGCTTGATATTCAAAGATAACAAGTTGTTCATTCGTACTGTCCCTGTACATTTCAATTGTACTTTGCGATTAATTTTACAAGTTTGGTTCCACTTTAATCTTTTCCGTATCGACGATACCTATCCTTAAATCATCTAACTGCATGCTATTTCTTTTAAGTTTTTTACTTGGTGGCTCTGAATCTGGAACTGATTTACTAGGGAGAACTTCTTTTCTCTCAAGTATTGAACCATCGGAAGGAACACGATTCAAATAAGCGTCGATATCTTTTAGGGTCTGAAAATACATATAAAACATTGTAGATTTACAAGAATGTTCAAATTCAAATAGACATCATGTAAGATTGCGTGATTTGCAGTCATTAGAAACCTTTTAAAATTAGAATGAATAGTTCATTTAATAAATACTCATACTATTACACAAGAAAATTTAATATTCCCAAGGATTTTGTTTCGTCTTTTTATTTAATATGAATCTACTTTCGCACGTTGTGCGAATTGGATATTTTTCGGTGAAATGATTTTTGTACATCATGTAAAGTATATATTATAAAAGAAAATAATCGTTTTAAAAAACATCAAATATTTAGTACTAGGGTAACAGTTTATATTTAGAGAACTGGCAACACTGACGTTGCTAGGTGCCATCTGACATCCATTGTAAAGCCAAAAAATGAAATTAACCCATGAACATTTTCATGTGATTAATTTTCACAATTTTCGACGTGGTTTATCTCAATAAGAGTGGATTGATGAACTTAATTGTTCTATTGTGGTCGTCGTTCGCTCAAGGACGAGTAGCGAGAAGGTCGTTTAAAATCGGTGAAAAGACATTAATAACTCCAGAGTATATAATACACTGCAAGAACATTTGATAATCGCTCAGAAAACAGCTCGGGTCGATCGGTGCACGAAAATGTTCAAAACATTTATAAGATCGTGACAGATAATAAGTCTACGAGCTCAAAAGTGATCAGCAATCGGCCGTATAGGTTTTCTAAGATGAACCAAAACCAACAAAAGTATCTCACGCACGAAGCTCTCATTTTTTTTTTGGGAAAAACTGGCCATGTCGCAACCGTGCCTTTAGAGAATCGTAGTTAATTTTGAAAGATACACGACAATTGTTTGCCAAAAGCCTTCGGTGAATAGAGAAAAAATTGGATACGACGGATCATTCTCCGCCATGACAATTCGAGCACACATCGGCCCAAACAAGTTGTTTTAGGCACTTAAAACTTAGAATTGATGGGTCATCCGCCGTTCAGCCCTGATTTGGTACCAAATAATTTCTTTTTATTTCTGTACACGAAGAAGAAACTGCGTAGTCGACGATTTTCTATGCTTTCAAAAACCATGTTTTGGGGATACCATACTCACAGTGGCTAAAATTCCTTTCGGATTGGCTGAAATGCATGCAAAATGTATTGATCAACATGGAGAATATTTTGAAAAACAATAACATCATATTCAATAACAAATATTTGTTTTTGTTGGTTATTCCCGAAATATAAACGGTTACCTTCATAATAAATGAAAATCTCATAAATGACGTTTTTATATTTATAACTAGATATGTCCCGTTAACATAAGGCATTTTTGGCGTTTACCAGGTAACGAATTGGTTACGGAATTCGTTACCAACCACGTTTTGATGCGGTAAAGGAAAACGACAACATCGCTTTGGCTTACCAGGTTACGAATATCATTACCCAGATTCCAAAGTTTGGTCACAACTTTTAACAATTAAGATGAATTATAACCTTAAAATTTATTGGTTATGTATTATTTTATTTTAAACAGTCATCGTTTTTTTTTGCCACGTGTTCTGATGAACTTCATCCAGTGTCTTTCGAAGATCCTGACATTAAACATCAAATAGGGGTCACACCACAAGATTTTTTAAAAATTGAAGTGGTTTTGGTATTTTTTTCTGTATAATTAGTGATAAAATATTGCTGCCCTATCACTGTCGCCATCTTCCATGTTAGTAATATTTCAAATAAGAAACAAAAAGTACCACCAAAAACTACCCAAAAATATACACAAATTTAAGGTTATGTTAAGGTTTGATCACGAAACAGTTACGCAGACCATTAAAAACGTTACCATTCTATGTTAAAGTCATAACCCATAACCTGGTAAACGTCAAAAAATGCCTATAGTTAAGACTAAAACAGAAGAAACGATGTTTTGCAAGGTTAATATAACCAAAATCACTAATATGAAAACGGGGTTAAGAGAAGTTATAAAGAAATGAGTTAGTTGAAGTGGCACAGGGTTCATTTCTATCTACTGGTGTAAACGGCTGGAAGAAAAAAGTACTAAAAATAAAAACGTCAATAAAATAATGTTTGCAAAAAACTGTAAAATTTTTTCTGCCTACCATTTTTTTATGAATAATAATTTTAAGAGATTTGGATATAATCTATGTACTATACAAAGCAAAAAAAGCGACGCTTCCTCGTCATTAGTCCTGAATGAAAAAAAAACGAATTTTGTAAAGAATTAGCCATATAATTTAAAATTCTTTCACCTGAATTAAAATTTACACAGCTAGAATCCAGTTTAAATAAAATTAAACTAATTTTTCAATAGAAATACCTAACCTCGTTTAACCCACCCTATATATTAAAAATATTAACTTACATTATAATGTTCTTCACAGCAATAGACTAAATTACAGGAAGGTTCGCATTTTTTCCCCACTGCCTCGAACCACTTTTTTCGAACATCTCTTCTTGATGGCAGCGCCATAAATATCTGGTCGGGACAATCTTCAGAATTATTGTTACAATTTGGTACAAAACAACGTTTACTTATTATTTCAATTTTTGTTGCTGGCGGTAAACATTTGTGTGGAACAACTCCTTTGTGCAATATCGAACTACTGAGGAACGTATGAAATATTGAATCGTAGGCAACGTCTTTTTTCAACTAAAAATAAATAATATATACATGCACCATCTACAATATATATTTCACACAATAAAAAAATGTCTTAAATATTATTCGGTTCATTCAATATATGTATATCAAAGAATCAATGGGAAGTATACTAATTACAATTATTATCTGAAAATAGGACCTAGTTTATAGCAAATAATAAAGTTCCTACTCCAAATTCGTGAATTGTCGAAATCAAATTCGTGATTTGTCCTTGATAAATTGACAGAGTTTACATGAACTAATTAATTTTGTTTCTTGTTTGCTTTCAGAAAAGTATTACGTGTTTCTTGGAAAATGGATGTGTCAAATTTGATAAATAATTTTGCAAATAAATATAGCGTCGGTCAGGGTCTGTATTTGGTTTCGATTTAAAACGAAGAATTTGTTTTGTAATCCTTTGGTTTTTCTCTTTTGAGATTATAAGAAAAACCTGGTTTATTACTTGGAAATATGAGATGAAAATCATTTGAAGCGACGTATTTTTGCTGCTGTCGACCACATTTGAAAATTGCACAAATAAGAAACTACATATGGTCAATTAAAGTAATTAGTCTTTCACCTCCCCCGAGTACATGTAAGTGCTTTTGCGCAGTTTAACGCTGTACATCCGAAATAATCGACTTGTTTGTGCCCAATTACCTAAACAAAGAAAAAGGTAGAGGAGAGGGGTAGTGAGGAACAATTTTGGGAGGCTAATGCATTACGCCACAATAATTATTTACTTTTTTCGCTATTGTTCTGCTTCATTTAAAGTATTAAAGTGAAATAAATTTTATACTATTTTTGCAAATTGCCACTGCACACTAAATAAGTTTGAACAAAATCTATATAACAGATAAGAAAGAAATTTAGAAAAATGCAGAATTAATTTCTAGATAATCGTATGTACAATATGTGAAGTTAAAAGTCATGTTCTTATTGTGATTTTTCGCAGAGAAAATTATTTTCTAATGACCAATCGCAAGATCGACGCCTTACCACCTCTTTTTCCCCTGTTAAAATACGAATATGAAAAAATCAAGAAATTACTTTTTAGATATTGTTATGAGTTATATTTTAAAACCAAAATTGAGTTCATATCTATATTTGGTAATGAGATATCTATAAATTTATCAAATGAAAATTTATCTTTTTGCACCCTTTTAAAGTGCGAATTTTGAAAAATCCTTTCTACGTGGTGTCGTCTATCATTTCCCAAAAATTTCATGATTTTTTAATAGTTTGGGCTGTCCGTTAATATGTCAGTCAGTCAGGATAGCAGGGGCAGATCCAAGGGAGTGGGGACAATCGTCCCCTCCCCACGAGGTTCGAATTCAGCAAAAATATTTCGCTCTACCTATATATACTCAAGAGATTATAGACTCAAGCTTCCAAACACATATATAACAGACATGCCCACGTTTCTAATGCACTGAAAAAGCTTTTAAATCCACGTACCCATTTAGAACGGGGCAAAGAGTTCATATTTTGCCGATTTTTAATGAGCCCCGATTCACAAAATTGCATACTATAAGTGTGGAACATCTAATATGTACGTAGCTGGCTTTTTATGAATATTATTAGAACAGGCTTAAAAAACACTACACGACTAAACGCCTTGAGGATAAATTTTCTCAAAAGTTATTTGCCCCACATTCTGTAAAATAACAAAGTGTGCGATATATTTAGCCTTCTCAATGTCTAATCTAAAATTAAACATATTTTTTAAACTCGCATAAAATACAAAAATATTACGATCCAGTATGCCAATACATATTGCTAAAATGGCTAAAATAGACATATTAAATGTTTACTGTTTCGACAGTATTATTTAAATATTAATACGTAGTAAGGATTGTGACCATTATTCGCAACTACCATTAAAATTGGTTAGTACAGTCATACTATTATATCTACATATACAGGGCTGCTGCGAATATTAGCTAGTAAAGCTAACATTGGTCCTTCGAGCCGGATGAACCGGCGATCGAGTGAAAATTGATTGAAAAACTATTAATTATTGTTTCGATGAATTTTCTCCCGCTCGCGTTTGTATATTTCTTTTTTTATCAACAAAATAAATTTAGTAGAGCTGTTGACCTCACGCGGTACACATGTCTCAAAGTCTTTTACTGGAAATTACAGGAAAAACAAAAGCTTGCGTACAATGAGAGTAGTGAGAGTGTATGTGCACAAAAGAAATTCTGCCGCATTGATAATTCCTCCCACAAAAAAAGGTGGGATTCGCCCGTGTTGAAGATTCACTAAAATGTTGTTGTCGGACTTAAACTGTCTTTATTTAAGTTAGCTGAAAGTAACGGACGAACATGATTAGGAAAGAACCCTAAAGGAAACCGATACCTTCATCATCTACCTGATATTACTGATGATAAAACAAAAACTTACATTAAAATGGTCCTCGCAGAACCATAGGTTTGATGTAACACCCGAATAGGGCTTTCCGGCTGCCTTAAACCACCGTTTCTGCTCTTCAGCTTCAGGGGGCACTTTAATAAATATTTTTGAATGATTTGATATCGAATTATTCTTACAATTTGAAACGAAACAGTGCTTACGGCGCGCATAACAGGCTTTGTGACGGAAAATTCCTTTTTCCCTCAACTTTTTACCACAGTCGTCGCAGCACCATAGGTTCGCTAAAACACCTGAAAATTTCCGTCCAACTGCTTGAAACCAAAACTGTTGCTCTTCAGATTCTTCGGGTACTTTCATAAATAATTGAGAGTTATCTGTTTCAGAGTTATTTGTACAGTTTGGTACGAAACAGAACTTGGTGGTGGATGTGGGCTGTGGTGCGTTTTTTTTAATCGCTTCGATGTTTGTTGAGGATTCAGGTTTTGCAACACGAGGGAGGAACCACTCGTTCCTCAGTATAATATCACCAAAGTTTTTATATTGTTTTAATAGCTCCGTCTACAAAATAATATCAATAAATAAAAATAGGTGAAATGAAAATATCGAGTTAGTTACACGTCAATCAATACAAGGGTGGCCATTTATATTTTGGGAGGTAGCAACACTGGCGTTGCTAGCTCCCATCTGACGTTGTAAAATTTGACACTTTAGAAGGTATACGTACTCAAAACGCTTTGAGATACAGGCACTATTTGTGCTATTTATTATTCAACATAAGGATATCTAAGTGCACGACAGACAACCTGGAAACAATAATCTCCAGAATGTAATTCCTATTGGAAACCCAGAAGGAGAAGTTTGAAAATTAACATGGATTTTTGTCACGAAGACCGGTCGATACCAACCTTATTCAGAACATTAATATCTGGACAAGGGCCTTGAATAATGGGGGGGGGGACTGATGTTATATTTCTAGACTTTGAAAAGGCCTTCGCCACAGTACCTATTAAAAGGTTTCTGCACAAACTAGATCAGTACGGTACAAGAGGAAGACTGCTTCGGTTGATTGAGAACTATCTTACCGTCAGAACTTTTCCTGTTAGGTTTGATGGAAAGTGAGAAAGTACGCAAGTGGTATGCCTCAGGGATCAGTCCTGGGTACGCTGAAGGCATGCAGATGACACCAAAATCTACGGGGATCCGGCACAGGATCATAGTAACCTTGTGGAAGACCTGGACCATGGAGCAATTGGTTAATTAGACTCAATTCGTAAAAATGCATAGGGCTTTAAATTGGAAGAAGCAATCCTGAACATGCATACTTATTTAGCAGTGCTACATACTAAGATGGATCACTTAAGGGAAGTGAAAACACTAGGTCATGTAAGGTAGCAAACATCAACAAATAGGTTCTGGGAAGTAAGAGAGAGTAGAATGAGCATACCAGTAGAATGACGGGCAATCGAATTATTAAAATCGCCAGAGATAAATCCCCTGTGGTTATACGAAGCATAGGCCGATTGAGAAAGAGATGGTGTGATAATCTTGAGCCAGATTAAAGCCCAACCGAAGAAGGAACAGGGGTTTTGCCTACGATGGGAAGACGAAGATTTATCAACTGAAATTTTATTGGGTGAATAATATTTCATTAAAATTAACTAGAGATCACAATATAATAATTTGTTTTATTAAAAGGAACAAAAACACTTTGCTGTGAATTTTTGTCCAATAATTTATATACTCACATCAAAATGATCTTCACAACAAACATATTTCGTTTTAACATTAGCAGGTCGTCGTGAAACTGCATTAAACCATCGTTTCTGGATTTCCGTGTCCATGGGCACATTTACGAATATTTTAGATGAATACAATGACGAATTACTTTTGCAGCCTGGTACAAAGCAGTACTTAAAACGTGTACGAATTAATTTAAATTGATTCTCTGTTTGATCTAGATTTTCTTCTCCGGGATTAAGAAGTTTGTGAGGAATAACTCCCTCTTTAACTATTAATGTGCCACCAAATGATGTATAGCTCATATAATTTTCCATATCTTTCTCCAACTGCGAAGAAAAAATTAAATATATGTATAAAGCGAGCTTTGTTAACCTCACACCATTAAAAGATATTCAGTATGTAATATTTATATATACATATACTCACATCAAAATGATCTTCACAGCAATTGTAATCCCCTTTAGAAAGAGCATAAGATCGCCCAACTACATCAAACCAGTGTTTCCGTACTTTCTTGTTGGCCGGTACATTTACAAATATTTTGGTTGGATTTAATTTGGAAGTGTTGTTGCAGGATCGAACAAAACACTTCTTAACGGAGGTGATTCGACTGTTTTTAGTACGCGATACTTTGTCACCAACTTTAAAAGGTGGTTCGTTGATATTTAATTGTGTTTCACCAATAGGTTCTATTATCACCACATCATCATCTGACCCTTCAGGTTCCGAAATCAAATTATCCGTATCGAGTTCTTCCAAACACAAACGCTTATGAGGAATAACTCCTGTTTTTATTATTGCAGTACCGCCAAACTTTTTATATTCTGTATACTTTTCCATATCTGTTTCGATCTATAAGATAACATAGCAGATGATAATTTCATGGAATTTAAAACATATGCATTCTACAGGGTGTCTCTAAAAGGTCTGTACAAAATGCTAAAGCAAAGTCCCAAGGTTAAAATATCAGGAGCTAGCCCAATCTACCTTGGTTCAATACATACTTAACGTGCTTTTTTAAAATAGTTCCGTCATTACCTCCACACACCTAATAAGATAAAAGCTGTCGAGGAATAAGAATTTTTAATTAGAAATTTAACATACCGAGGAATAAAAAAATTAAGCTTTAGACGTAGGCAAGGTGCTGCTGGTGGCTACCTCTATAATCTAAAAGTACCAAATCAAGCTATGATTAAGGTAAATATTTACAAAAAAGTTTTAAAAAAATTATAGTGACCCCTGTATTTCGAAAACCCTCAACTTTTGGATTAAGGTAAATTGGGTTAAATCGTCACATTTTAGCCGCAGGAATTTGCGCTAGTACTTTATAAAGGGTGCTTTTTATAGAGGTATAGAACTTTTAAATGGAATAAAACAAAGATGAATTTTTTAAATTGACATAAAATTTACTTTATTCGAAAGATAACCTTCTGGCATTATAATTTAAATATGATTTCTGGCATATGACCGCCACGGCTAGCTCGGACGTAGTCTAATCTGGAGGTCCAATTTTCGATGACTTTTTCCAACATTTGTGGCCGTATATCGGCAATAACGCGGCGAATGTTCCTCCAAGTGATCAATCGTTTCGGGCTTATCGGCGTAGACTAGCGACTTCACATAACCCCACAGAAAATAGTCTAGCGGCGTTAAGTCGCACGATCTTGGAGGCCAATTCACGGGTCCGAAACGTGAAACCATGCGGTTACCAAACGTTTCCTTCAATAAATCAATTGTGGCACGAGCTGTGTGACATGTTGCACCGTCGTGTTGAAACCACAGCTCCTGCACATCATGGTTGTTCAATTGATGAACGAAAAAGTCAGTAATCATGGTTCTATAGCGGTCACCATTGACTGTAATGTTCTGACCAGCATCGTTTTTAAAAAAGTACGGACCAATGATTCCACCAGCCCATAAAGCACACCAAACAGTCAGTTTTTCTGGATGTAACGGTGTCTCAACATACACTTGAGGATTATCATCACTCCAAATACGGCAGTTTTGTTTATTGACGTATCCATTCAAACAAAAGTGAGCTTCATCGCTAAACAAAATTCGCTTACGAAAATCGGGATCAACGGCAATCTTGTTTTGGGCCCATTCACCGAATCTACGCCTTGCTTGGTGATCGTATGGCTTCAATTCTTGCACGAGTTGGATTTTGTAAGCGCGCAAACCAAGATCTTTCCGCAAAATCTTCCATAAAGTGAATGGACACATATCCAATTCCTGTGCACGATGGCGGATAGACTGATTCGGGTCTTCCTCTACGCTACGTTCTATAGCAGCAATGACTTCTTCTGTACGCACTGTACGACGTCTCTGTGGATGCGTATTATCATTTAGAGTAAACGTGGTGCGAAAACGTTCCATAGTTAATCGAATTAATTGCTCTGATGGACGATTATGTTGACCGTAAAATGGACGTAGTGCCCGATACGTATTTCGAACAGAACCATGATTTTCAAAATAAATTTGTACAATTTGGAAGCGTTGTTCAGGCGTCAGTCTATTCATGTTGAAATGCCAAACCAAACTAAACATAAATCACTTGACAGCTGACAAAATGGCCGCCAGTTAAAAACCCAACTTAAAGTTCTATACCTCTATAAAAAACACCCTTTACAAACTTTTAGAGATACCCCGTATAAACTATTTATTATAATAGTGAATGGTTAATATTTTTTTAATACAAAAATTCGGCTACAAAAAAGTAACAAGAAAACGTTCTCAGGGGTCCTCCTCCGATTTGTCTCATTATGTGATATGTTGGGGTATATAAAAAAAACAACACGTATTTTTTTCTACTCTTTGGCTTGCGTATGCAGGGGGTAAAAACTATCCCCAACGTTTTTTTTTTTCAATAATAATTTAAATATATTGGATATTTTTCGGCATACCCTTAAGATATCACAGAATGAGAAAAACCGGAGGCGGGCCTCTGAAAATCCCTTGTAAATACAACTTACATCAAAATGATCTTGGCAGCAAAAATAAAGGTGGTAGTCTTGAAAAGGAATATCCTGTCGTTCAACTGTTTCAAACCACCGTTTTAGCGTTTCTTTGTCCGTAGGCAGACTTGCAAATATTTTATTGGGATATTTTTCTGAGTTACTCTGACAACCTGGTACAAAACAGTACTTAATATGGCTAGAAGCTGCTGTTGCATTTTTTTCTTTAGGACAAGTTTCACTGATTTCAGTGAATGTTTGTATTTTATTGTCATGTTTCTCTGCAATCGATTCAGCTTCATGATAAATTGTAGATTCTAATAACGCATCATCATTATCATCATCTGATATTTTCAGTTCTTCTTGCTCAACTTTATTAGATATTTCTGAATCTTTGCAAACATCACTTATTTCGGCATATGGTTGTACCCCTTTGGTAAATTCATTTGTTTTACCAATAGGCTCATCATCTGATGTTTTCGGTTCATCTTTATCAATTTTGTAAGGTGGTTCTAAATCTCCAGAAGGTTTATTTATTTTTAATCGCGTTTCATCGATAGAATCAACTGATGGTTCTATTGATACGACGTTGTCATTTGGTGATTTAGTTTCAAAAACTAAATCATCATTAAATATCGAACCTGGATTTGCAGCGCGAATAAGTTTATGAGGCATAACGCCTTTTTTCATTATTGTACCATCGAATATTCTATATTTCAGATAATTTTCGATATCTTTGTTTATCTACAAAAAAAGTAACTCTATAAAAAAAATTGCCTGCAAAAATGAGATGGGGGAACGGAAAGACGATGGTAAGAATAAATTTGGGCTTGCACGTAACTTAAGTAGAGTCGAGCGTGCCCCGCGTACAAGGTCAACAGATAAGTAAAAAACTAAAATATATTACGTAAACCGAAATATTGCTAACAATGCGAGTAACATCTATTTAATAGCAGCAGAGTGGATCGAAGTTAGGAGATGTATCAATGATAGACAGCCATGCGTTGAAAATAAGCGTCAAAAAGGTCCAGAAAGTTTTTCAATTAACTCTTCAATGTACAATGAGTGGTATCTTTAAAGTATTACATACACCTATTTATTGGTTGTTATACAGTTATTTTAAAAGGAATACCCTAAATATTATTGTATTTTTGTATTTTGTGCAAGATTCTAAGCACATGTCCTATATCTAAGTGTTGTTGATATATTTAAGTTTTTATGTCAAAAACGACTTTTGCAGGCCCTAAAATAATTATTATTTTTTCTTATAGGAAGCCTTTTTTATTTACTTTGAGTTGGATTCCTTGTTCAGAAGGGCCTAATTTATTAGATTTTTATAATATTTTGGTAACCAATAATACAGGGTGTTAAAAAAATAAGATTAAAACATAAATTAAAAGAGTCATCAAAAATCAATTTTTTCAAATGAAAAACCCCCAAATTTTCCAATTTTTATGAATATTTTAGACATTATAAGCTCTGTAGAATCCATACAAGTGGACGAAAACCATTAGGTAGAAAATAAAATCAACCTTGGAAAACAAGGAAAATCCTGTTCAAAATCTCCCCAAGTTAGAAGCATCAGCCTTAAAAGAACTTCGTAAGGAAGAATCTATTCTACCAGCGGACTAGGGAAATGCAACGGTGATCATAGACACCGTAATGTACGACCAAAAAGTCAGAGATATCCTGGAAAAAGAAAAATATAGACAACTAGCTAGGGATCCAACTAAATTTATAGTCAAAAATCTATAGAATACAAGGAAATACCAAGATCATATACCTGACAACCTTATCAACATTATCAGATCGAGCCACGTTACCACTGGACGAGGTGATGGACCTTTTGGACTGTTGCCTACGTAGTGACTACTTTCAAGTAAAGGGCAAGTTCTACGCTCAGAACGACAGGCTTCCGATGGGTTCTTTACTCTCTCCAGACCAGCTCGTAGTCTTACGATAAAACATTCAGTTTATACTTGATAATGATTAGAAATACAACCTAATCGAAACGTCGTAAAAATAAACAAAAATAAAGACAATGCAAGTCCGACAACCACATTTTGGTCAATCACTCCTATAACAACTATGGAAGACTGCATGGAGCGATTGAGGAATGACCTTGCAAGTTTAAGCCCTGAGGCAATAAGAAAAGTAATTCATGAATAAGTGCTGCTTAGATGCGAAAAATGTGTGAAGGTTCAAGAAAGTCAGTTCGAACATTTATTGAATAAATATTTTTTTTTTTAAATCTAGAGTTCCCTAATTTCCAACTGACTCCCTTTGTTGTTAACAGTATTTTCTTTAATTACATATTTATGAGGGGTTCCCTCTTAATTTAACCTTCTGGGCCTTCATTAATAAGCAAAGGGTACTTCTAGCTCCCAATACTACTTACTTCAGAATGATCCTCGCAGTAAGAAAAAAGTTGGTAATCTTGAATAGGATAATACCGCATCCTAAATGCCCGAAATAATTCTTTCTGCATTTCCTTGTCCGAAGGTAGATCTGTAAATCGTTTAGTCGGGCATGTTCTCGAGTTACTCTTACAACCTGGTACAAAACAACACCTAACACGGTTAGACGCTACTTGTGTCTGATCCTCGTTGGTACCGGCTTCGCTTACTTCAATATGTGGTTGTATTTGTTGGGTAGGTTCGCTTGTTTCACCAATAGATTGCGCCGGTGTTTCTTTCAATATTAAAGAACTATCTAGAAGTTCAGATATTGTCGCTAAGCTATTTTTACTAAATGTCAATTCGGGATTTCGGAAACCACCCAATTTTTTATATTCCGAATAATTTTCCATATCTTCTTTAACCTACAAAAAAGTGTCGTCTTTACCCAAACTTTAAACAGTTTTTTCTCGAAATAACATTTAAATTGGGGAGAAAAATATCTTAAAAACTACTTATTGCACCGTGCTCGGATTTATTGTACATTTATTTAACAGTAATAGACAGAGAACATGAACCTGTATGTATTTAAACAGCCGCAGAAAAACGAACAGGTCGAAATTTTCACCGGAAAATCACGTTCTTTTTTTAAAATCAACTATATTTTATAAATTTTCACATTATATTGGTTTATATTCCAGATATACTTCTTATTAATCTTTTTTTTTTTCTCCGAATCTGTTAGACTGCATTGCAAGGACTCTAGAATTCCTGTGAATGAAGCACCTCCGCTTGGACACCCTTGAAAACATAGCTTATATCCCTGCCATTGCCAAAAAATTGAAAAAAAATTAAGCACTTTAAATATTGTCATGTGAAACCTCTTTACTTAGATTAGGACGAATATTAAACTTCTCAAAAAGAGAAGAATTTTGAAAAATGTGCCCCTCTTTAACTGAACATAAAAATACATCTAAGACATTACTACTAACTTGTTAAAGTTGATCTACAACCAGCAAGCACATAATATGTCAAATGAGATTTTGGTCAAACATCTGCAGATTTTTACAAGAAATCTAACGAACGAACGGATGTATTCCAGAATTAATACTGAATCATATGTTCCCATCAGTGAAACACTACCCCATAATATATATATATATATATATATATATATATATATATATATATATATATACATATATATATATATATATATATATATATATATATATATATATATATATATATATATATATATATATATATATACATATATATACATATATATATATATATATATATATATATATATATATATATATATATATATATATATATATATATATATATATATATATATATATATATATAATCATTTTTTCTTTATTTTGTCTTTTCTTGGATTTAGGTTCTTTATTTAACAAAAAATACAAACACTTGACGTTTCGCTCTTTATTTAAGGCATTTTCAAAATTTTTGATTTATTTTCCTTCCTAAAAATATTTTTTATATAATTAAAACATTCACACACGAACATACGTACAATTTTAAAAACAAAGAAACACACTAAAACAGTATTAAAATCTTTAAAAAATATTTTAATTTACTAGTACATATCTTGACATTTTGTTTATTAATTATTAATGGAATTTAACCTTCTATTTAAGTACTAAGGATACATGGAATGCGAGTGTGTTTTTTTTATATATTTTGCAGTGCACAAAAAAACATAATAACATACATTTAATTTTATCTTTAAGAGGATATTCAATTTTTGATGCTTATTAACAGGATCGAATACTTAATATTTTTGTTTAGATTAGGCTGGTATAAATGTGGCTCAAATTTCCAATATCCGTTCTGTCATTAACACTGTTTTTATCTTTTTTAAATTTTTATCATTTCCTTTATCTGCAATTTTTGGTAATTCATATCTTTGTTTTTTATCATGGCACTGTTATAATCAAAAGTATGTTTTTCGTCTTGTGTGTGTTTGTTTAACGCTGTTGAGGAGTTTTTCATAGTATTTATGGCCATTCAATCTGTTCTTTAGCAATTGGCTCGTCATGCCTATATATTTTTTGGGACAATCTGCACAAGGGATCGAATATACTACATTTTATTTATTCATGAGAGGAGTTTTACTTTTTAAATTAGTGAACAGTATTTAATTTATTATGTGACCTGTGGCATACGATAATATCATGCTGTTTTAAAATGGGTGTTATTTTTTCTGACAGCTAGTAGGCTAATCTAAACAAAAATATTAAGTATTCGATCCTGTTAATGAGCATAAAAAATTGAATATCCTCTTAAACATAAAATTAAATGTATGCGTTATTTTGTTTTTTTGTGCACTGTAAAATATAAAAAAATATATAAAAAATAAAACACACTTGCAGTTCATGTATCTTTAGTACCTGAATAGACGACGTTAAAGGTTGAATTCTGTTAATAATTAATAAACAAAATGTCAAGGTATGTACCGGTAAAATGAAACATTTTTTAAAGATTTTAATACTGTTTTAGAGTGATTTTTTGTTTTTAAAATTGTCCATATGTTCCTGTGTGAATGTTTTAATTATATAAAAAATATTTTTAGGAAGGAAAATAAATCAAAAATTTTGAAAATGCCTTAAATAAAGGGCGAAACGTCAATTGTTTGTATTTTTTGTTAAATAAAGAACCTAAACCCAAGAAAAGACAAAATAAAGAAAAAATTATATATATATATATATATATATATATATATATATATATATATATATATATATATATATATATATATATATATATACCTAAACCCAAGAAAATACAAAATTAAGAAAAATGATTTTGAGATTGATAGTTTGGGTTGAAGCTACTAAAACAAAACATCCATTATGACATTTTATAAGGAGATAGAAGTATCACATGGGCCGCACGTGGTAATGCTTCTTAAAGAATTATCAAAATCTTACACCAAGCTTGCCGCTCAAAAAAACAGAAGAATTTTTTTATTAAGATGCAAACATCTGGATCTATTTCCTACATTTTTAAATTTGAATGTTTCACATATTTGTTTTACAGGTACGTACCTTGAAAATAAATTTAATAATATCATCATGAAAGCCAAATACAATATTTTAAACTTATCAATTACAGAGGCAACCAAAACAATAACTTCTTTAAATACATCCATTAGAGAAAACATCAAAAGAACTGAGAGATACTTAACAAATGATATATTAGATAGATTCTTATCGTTAGAAAATAAAAAGTTTGAGGAATTACATAAAAAAATTAAAAAAAGACACCAAAAAAAATTAAACCAATTATTTAAAAAGCGTGAAATCTGTAAAGAAACAAACGACAGGTCCAAATGGATCGAAAATATATCTCATACCCCGATACCGTCCGAAGTTAATGAAGTTTTATCATATGGTCCAAATTTCTCATTAGATGTTACAAAAGAAAAAGATATTCCAATAAATGAATATATAGCCTCTATTGAATCTGTTATTAGCAATGAGTCAGACGACAAGAAGGACACAATTAGAGCTGAAGTAACAAATGTTTTAACTAATCATAAAATCAAAATAAGACAAACAATAAAAAGTAACAGCCTCCAAAAAAAGTTAAAAAAGAAATTAAATCGAACAAAAAAATTTATCAAAGACAATCCTCAAATCATTGTTCTAAGGCCTAATGAAAGCAATAAAACAGTAGTTATGAACAAGGCAGATTACGAGACAAAAATGAACAACTTACTAAAGGACGAAAATACATATAAAAATATTAAAAGTGATCCAACGAACTTATATCAAAAAAAAAATAATACCTTCATAAAAAAATTGCTCAATGTAAAAGAACTAACTGAAAAAGATGCAAAAAGGCTAACCTTTCACAATGCTATTCCACCAAAAATATACGGCCTACCAAAATTACATAAACAAAATATACCACTAAGACCTATTGTTTCTTGTATACAATCGCCATTCTATAGTTTATCAAAATTCTTATCAGATTGCATTTCAAAAATTACAGGCAAAAACGATTTTTTTATTAAAGATTCATTCGCCTTTAAAAAATTTATTGATAAAGTAAACCTACCTGAAAATTACAGACTCATTTCGCTAGATGTTATATCTTTGTATACAAACATACCAAATCAACTTGTCCACACTATTTTAGCAGAAAAATGGGAAATTTTGAAAAAACATACAACGCTATCAAAACATAATTTTATGGATGCTGTTGACCTCGTTCTTAATACAAATTATTTTCAGTATGAAAATACCTTTTACAAACAACTCGATGGATGTGCTATGGGATCACCAATTTCATCTACCATTGCTCAGCTAGTAATGGAATATTTAGAGGAAAAAGTCTTAGAAAAATTAAATTTTAATATAATATTTTTCAAACGTTTTGTCGATGATTGCATAGCAGCCGTACCACAAAATAAAATAAATGAAATTCTCCAAGAGTTTAACAGTTTCAACGAAAAATTACAGTTCACGTCCGAAACAGAGATTAATAATAAAATAAATTTTCTAGATATGACACTTATACGCAGAAAAAACAAAATTTTAACTGAATGGTACACCAAACCAACTTGGTCAGGTAGATATCTGAACTATTTCTCTAATCATTCAAAAACTCAAAAAAAAAATAGCGTTATAATCGGTCTATCTGATCGTGCTATCTCCCTAACATCTCCAGAATTCCGACCAAAAATACTTCAAAAAGTAAAAGAGACACTAATAAATAATAATTTCAACGAAAATACTATCACCAAAATAATTGATAAACGAACATATAAGTTTTATACCAATGTAAAAACAAAAAACATAGAACATAAACAGCAGAAATATGTGGCATTACCTTACACTAGTGAGCTGTCAGAAAAAATAAAATACATTTTAAAAAAGCATGATATTATCGTATGCCACAGGTCACATAATAAATTAAATACATTATTCACAAATTTAAAAAGTAAAACTCCTCTAATGAATAAATCAAATATAATATATTCGATCCCTTGCACAAATTGTCCCAAAAAATATATAGGCATGACGAGCCAATTACTGAAGAACAGATTAAATGGCAATAAATATACAAAAAACGCCTCAACAGCGTTAAACAAATACACACAGGACGAAAAACACACTTTTGATTATAACAGTACCATTATAAAAAACAAAGATATGAATTACCAAAAATTACAGATAAAGGAAATGATTGAAATTAAAAAAGATAAAAACACTGTTAACGACAGAACAGATATAGGAAATTTGAGCCACATTTACGCAAACCTAATTTAAACAAAAATATTAAGTATTCGATCCGGTCAAATAAGAATCAAAAATAGAATATCCTCTTAAACATAAAACCAAACATATACCTTATTTGTTTTTTTTATACATTGTAAAATATAAAAAATATTTAAAAAAATAAAACACATTCGCATTCCACGTATCCTCAGTAAACGATGAAAATTTAAAGTTTATTTAGAAACAGAACAGCAAAATGTCAAGGTATGTACTGGTAAAATTAAATATTTTTAAAATGTTTTAAAGTTTTTGACTACTGTTTTTAAGTGTCTTGTTTGTTTTCCAAAATGGTAAAATATGTTTTTTATTTGATGTATTTTAATTATATATTTTTTAGGAAAAAATTTTGAAAATGCCTTGAATAAAGGGCGAAACGTCAATCGTTTTGTGTTTTATTAATTATAGAACCTAAACCCAAGAAAATACAAAATTAAGAAAAATAATATATATATATATATATATATATATATATATATATATATATATATATATATATATATAAAATTTATTTTTGTATCTAATTTTTATGTAATATTTCCTTGGGTATATGTTTTTTAATTTGAAAATCAAAAGACAACAATTTTTCTGACGTTTCGCTCCTTCAAAGTTATGGTATATTTTCTTTCATCCTGAAAGTAACTTTGTGTAGCAAAATACACACACTACTTTTTAAAGTAACATAAATTAATATCTAAATAGAGTCATGTATATTGAAAAAGTATTCCCGGTGCATAATCTTTATATGGCACGTGGCTGTCTTCTTTTTAGATTTCCGTAACTACTGAGCACCCTCATATTTTCGAGATGTCTGTGGGTATATCCTATTCTTAATGCTTTCATGATTTTTCCATCTGTTACGATGAAATTTTGCAAGCACAAGCACAAACTTCCTGATATAAGAAACATCTCGTCATGTTTTTGAAGACGCTTCGGGCATTCTTTTACAACGTACAAGCTCTACTTTATTACAAAATCAAAAAATTACACTTACATTAAAATGGTCTTCACAGCAAAAGTACGATATGGAGGAGAGTGGAAAAAATCGTCGTCCAACTACATCGAACCAAGCTCTTTGCTCTTCCTTGTCTGTCGGCACCCTTACAAACATTTTTTCGGGACACGATTTCGAGTTATTTTTACAACCTGGCACGAAACAGTATCTAGGCACGGAATAACTCGCTGGACTACCGTCGACACTCGATTCTGGTTTTTGCACTTTTACTTCCGTTTTTATATTCACTAAACACAAAATACAACTGCTAAATACGTTATGCGAAAGATCACGTAGTCCCGAAGAAAAAACAAGGATAAGTCAATTTCTCATAAGTATTATAATCTGGAATATTAGAACGAGCGGTAGCGCAATCACTAAAAAAAACATTAAACACGCGATGCACTTTCTTTTCAATACAGATTTTAATAATTAATGTCTTTTTTCACCTGACTCAAGGGATAAGTCAATTTTATGCAACTGAGACGAGAAAACATATGTAAAATGTATATCTCTTTGTTTCAGCACGCTCTATTTTATTGTAAATTTTTAGGATTTTAGACCACATATATAGTAAACCCAGGTTACTCACTTTGGAATAATCAATAATGTGAAATATTAATTTTATTTAATTAGTTATCAATAATAATAAGGAGGTTTGGCATATTCAAAACAAATTATAACAAATATTGAGAAAAGAAATTATTAAGCTTAAAAATGAAAATGGAAATACTATATTAGAGAGAAGAGAAATTAGAGAACTGAGCAGGTCAAATATTATATATATATATATATATATATATATATATATATATATATATATATATATATATATATATATATATATGAAAAATATACTCAGACTCGTACGGAACTCCTGAGCTGTCAACATTAACAGGGAGCATTAATTTAGCCATTTTCAGCAATACAAGGACGGTCGGCGATACAGCTGAACCAACAACAGCTTCTTGTTCAGCAAGTCAAAATTCTTTTTGAAATTCTGAGTATAATCCAATTTAATTCGGTAATTTTGCCACCCACCATTCGAATGAAGACTTTCTGTTGATATTCAGATTTTTTTCGAAAATTTATATAAGGAAGGAATAAATATATAGGAAGAAAGACTTAACAATTTAATATTGGACATAATAATATTCACGCAAAGGCAGAATAACTTAGTTGCATATGCTAAAAATTGTTACAGGAAAGACAGGATTAAAAATAAATATGCAAAAACAAAATATATGACTAACGAGAATATCATACATATATAAGCGCAAAGAATAGTTAAATTTGGGACATACATTCGCCTTAGTGAATCAGTAAGTCTTACCAAATGAAACCAGAAATAGACCCAAGAAGCAGATTTAGACGGACAGTCTATAAAAAATTCATATATGTTTTCAGTTTTTCTAACACTGAAGATAAAACTATACATTGATTGTGTACTTGTACCGTTTACAACTTGGGCCGCAAAAACATAGGTCCTAAGACACAATTACATAAATTGCAAGTACAGGAAAGGTCCTTTGAAAGAAAATATTTGGAAATAACACCCAGAGACAAGAAAACAAATTCATGGATCAGGAAGAAGACTACAAGATATTATGGAAAGAATATCGTCTTTGAAATGAAATTGGGCGAGTCAAATAATAAGATGGCGACCAGAAGAGGAACACTGGTATCAAGTGATTGAAAAAAAGCAAAGATGATACAATTTCAGCCATAAAAAAGATAGTAATACGACGGTTACCATGTTTCTGTATTGCAAAGCAGGAGTTTATCATGATTTTCTCACGCACATTCACCAATTGATATATCGGTGAGGCAAATGTCAACATATTTCCCCTAACAATTGATAGAAGTTAAAAAAGTCAAGTATTAATAAAGGTAGAAATAATGCAAGCGTTCAAATGGTTTATTGTAAAAGGGATATTTATGAACTGCCAGCATTGCGTCAAAATTCAATGGGCATTGCGTACAAGCATAACTCTGGAAAAACCGCGGTTTATGATAATAGGATTCCAGAATTTTAAGGTGTGTGACAAAAAAAAAGGGGGACTCCACACAATTTATTACGGCCGATATAACCAGGATTTTACCTGATATACACCGTCTACCGTATTAACGATATATGACAACAAGCCGATGTACACTTTTTTTCCAACGTTGCTACCTATAAATTTGATTTCACTGAATTCGACTACCGTATAGTCCCGATCTGGATCCTAGTGACTCAAAATTAAAATCGCTTTTGAAAAGAAAAAAATTAACATAGCTGATAAAAACTTTAGAACATTTTGAGGAAAATACTCCCCACAATTTATTTATGTGAAATATGTTTTGAAATAAGAGATGGAAACAGCGTATAAGTAATAAATGTTTTTGATTTACTGGTTGCCTATTGATATCGGAAACGTTTGAACCTTGATAGTATTAGAACAATATTATTTCACTGTATCGCTCCAATTACTACTATTATTGTTATAATTATTAGAATAAATGGGTAAACACAGCGGCAATTTGAGCCATTTTCTATCAATGAGAGATAAAACATCAACATACTCGCATTAAGCAATTCGGGAGGAAAAGACCGAAAAGCTGACTCTTTTTTTTGACAGACAATTACTGTCTTAGTCGACGCTGTGTTGCCAATGACTTTCAAATGTCTTATTTATATTTCATGCTGATGATTTCCTAGAGAAAGTTTTGGGAGAACTTAACTGAAAATTTAGCGGTTTAAAAAAAAAAAAGAAAAACTTTTCAACATCTAATTTTGTCCTTAGATTTACAAAAAAAAAGAGCTCAAATTTTGAATGACACTAAAAATTGACTTATCCCCTTTTTCTTGAGACCATTATGCTATTTTTACTTTTACGGGATGTTTTGAAAATGCTCTCTTCAAAAAGGTAATCTTATATAAGTAAAAAAATTATTTGCAGGTTATCCCTCGAACATTAATATTTTTGCGTATTTACAAAGTTAAGAGTGACTTGAATAATAAATGTAACTATGCTTGTCAAAACATTCCATACAGGTTGTAAATATTATTTTCAGCACAGATCTTTAAACAGTTTTTAACATATGCCACTAAAAATACTTTAAAAAACCATGTTTTGGATATAGTAAAATTATTATTTAACACCAGAATCACAGTAGAAAATAAAATAACCAGGAGGGTAATTCGGCACGCCACAGACGGCCAACCCATTTCTGTGTGGAGATATTGTAAATTTGATGTAAATTATTTTATGAAAATGGAATTTCTGGCCACTTCGCTATAATCTAAGGTTTTTAAGATATCAAAAATTTAAACCATGAAGTCACGAATTTATTCTAACTGCAGTAGCGCAAAAACGGCGAGAGTATGCATCACATGTCTATAAAAAAGTAGAATAAATAGTATGCGTGCGCTCGGGAATTTTTATTCTCTTAAACTGGTACTACGGTTTAACCGCTTTGAACCTTGTTAAGTTGGTAAACTGTTTAGTAGCTCCCTTTAAATTTGCAACGACGTTAGATCAATACGTTTAAAATCAATCAGAGTGATACGAGCACACGCGGAGGATCAACTACGCATTTGATGGAGATCCTACTAGCGTGGCATCTTGATAAAGTTTTGCCAGTAGGAGAAAATTTAAATCCCAAGCGTTTAAGCTGCACAGGGTTTAAAATTTTCTAGTCTGATTTTTAAAGATCTGTGGTACACACAAAATCTGTTAATATATTACTTACCCGGGTCGGGATTTTCTGTCGGTGCCTTCCCTAGTTCGTCTCGATGTTTCTTGCTTTCATCTACTAGTTTTGCCAAGTCTGAATAAGAGACATTGTTGATGTGAATGTACTCGGGCTCGTCGTACTGATCATCCCCTAATAAAAGTAAAATGTAATGTAAATGGAACTTTTACACACAACTAGAAAATTCCATAGTCAGCAGGGCTCCTTATAATTTTGTAAAATGAACCATATAAATTGTGTGTAAATTATTATTTAGGGTAACAGAGTAGATAATATAGGGAAAAAAATAAAAGTAGAACACTAAAGTAATGCGTGTTCGACACCCACTTGGCCCGTTTTCAATATTCAAAGTCTTTCAATCACGATTTTTTTTAAAAGCTGAAACTACTGGTCAAAAGTTTATTTTTAAAATACCTTGGGAAATCGTTTAGACATGTTAGAAGGATATTGATGAAAAAAATCTACCTAGCCATGATATTATTATCATTATTATTATAAAATATGCTTTGTTGTCCAAGACCTATACAATCTTATTGACAAAGCCGACTAAAACTAAACTAATCTAACAAACAATGGTAATACTTAATTATGGTATTAAAATCCGACCAGACGTGGCTAAGCATCTAATAGAAAGTATGTACAATTCAAAACATTATCATTAAAAGACAAATGTCGGTATCCAACATCAAATTTATTAAAAAATAACACAGAAAAATCCAATAAAAGGTCAATAAAACAAAGCAAAACCCTGAACACTGAAAGGTGTCGACATAATACTCCTCCAAACTATAAAATGGCCTCCCCACCAAAGTACACTTCAGATTCTTCTGGAACAATGACTAAGGCATCAATCGATAGTGCAAACCAAGGTGATTATATATTTTTTTTCCTTCATAAATGATATAACTCTTAGCGTTAATCTAGGGATCGGGAGCCGTAAATTAAATTTCAGGCCCTGTTTTGTATTGTACGGAATACATTTATACGACTCTAGGTTACCCTCTCCACCATACCTGCAAAGAACCAGCCATAAAACCTCCAAAATAAACAAACTCACAACAGTTAAAATTTTTTGCTGTACAAACAATGGCTTACAATGGTCCCTATATCTGGCTCCACACAAGCACCTGAGCGCCCTTTCCCAAGTACAGAATTCAAGAGTTGCTGGCTGCAAAAACCCCAGAACGCCACACCACATCTCAGATGAGACTCAAACAATGCATGGTAAGTTATCCTCGCAGATGCACCACCAAGCTCAGCAGACACCACCCTAACCGCAAAACAGTCCGAAGCCAGCTTTTTATTTAGCTCCAATATGTGATGCTCAAATTTAAGTTTAGAATCAATAAACATTCGAAGCAATTTTGTACTAGATTTTCTATTAATTGGTTGTTTAAGGAAAGATTACTGAATGTAAAACCGAATGTTAATATGCTAGTTTCATTTACATTAAAAGAAGGTGAGTTCGAGTTGCACCATTCCCGAACTCTATGCAAATCAATATTTACAGTATCTTTAAGCAGTTCATTGTCTCTAGAGTGCCACAAAAGGGTGGTATCATCAGCGAAGAGCGTAAAACTCTCCCGTATGTTCAGATTTGTTAAATCATTAACATAAAACAAGAACAAAATCGGGCCAAACACCGATCCCCGAGGTCCATGGCTCACACCAGACAAGGTAGAGAAGTTGTTGCCAACCCTCACAACCTGTGACCTTCCTGAAAGATAGAACGAAAACCATCTGCGAGCTACACCACGACCGCCATAATGTTGAAGCTTCTGCAGAAGCATCCCGTGGTTCACAACGATCGAAAGCTTTCGAAAAATTACAGAATACTGCTGCAACAGCCTCTCTTTCATTGATATTAATATAGATGTCTTTAAGAAGCGAGAATATGGCATCATTAGTATTTTTAGACGACTGAAAATCAAATTGGCATGCTGATATCAAGTTGTTGGTCGTTAAGAAATGGAGTAGTCTGACCTTTACTAGCTTTCGATAACCTTGATCTAAATGCTTTAGTGCTTCCGCAGCTCTTAGTACCAACCGCCACTGCCGCAACGTTAAAAGCACATAATAGATTCGGGTTTTTCAAAACAATGAGGAGTACTTACCCAGTTCTGGTATATTAGCTACAATTGATTGTAGTATTTCATTTTGATTACTCAATGTGTCCATAAACGACGTTTCGCTAGCGCTTCTCGTCTTCTCACCATCAGATTCAGCAGAAGTTACAGGATTATTACCTAAAAAAATCTCATTAACAAGGCTGGAATAAAAATATATGAATTCAAATAGAAGCAAAACAAATCGCAGATTAAACAAACAGTGTATGGGGAACAATTTAGCATATACTATTGAAGATGATCCTCAACAATAACGTATTATCATCCAATAAAGTAAATATAATAACTAATAACTTAAAACAGTATGTCAACAGACACATAGCTTAGAGTACTCACCATTTGAACCAAAGTTCGCCGTATCCAACGTGTTACTTTCCGCATAATCCAACGGTTCTTCTTTAATATCAATGACGTCTTCACTAACACTATCTTCCCGAGAACTGTCGGTGGTGGCAGGAGGAGCCGGTTTTGGTTTTATTAACCTGTGCCTTGTCCCGGATGCTTTTAACGTTGCTGGGTTTATAGTTCTTAAGACTATAGGTTTGAATGCGTTGCCTTTAGTTTTAATAGTGCCTCTTTTGAGATAAGTTTTTAATATTCGTGCCGTTGGGGTTTTATTGGAGTTCACAAGTTCGGAGGAAGCTATAAAAGAATAATGATGACATAAATTTAGAATGAAAAATTATGTTTCATACAAAAGTTGTAGGGCTTGATCCCATGACTTATTTTCTCATGAAAACCTATCTTTTTTAACCTGGAAGCGGAAGGTACCAAACATTTTTCATGAAAATAGTTATTTAACCCTTTAAATCATGACAAGTAGCTTCGGCACAAAACATTTCAAGACAAGTGATCATCTTTTGTTGAAAAACTAGTCATGTTGCAAATGTGTCTTCAGAGAATCGTATAATGGTACACAACCTTTAATTTGCTGCAAGCCTTCAGTGAACTGAGAAAAACAAACTGGAGATAATACGAGTTCTCACGTATTGGCTCCCATAAATGACTTACTGAGCTTTCAAAATGTGGGATTGATGGGTTATCTATCGTACAGCCCTGATTTGACATCTGATTTCTCTTTATCCATATCGATGAGGAGCAAACTGCATGGTCAACGATTTTCTATGCCAGAAAAGGCAGTTGATGCAGCGGCCAAAATGTTTTTCGGGTTTACTTAAACGCACAAGCAAGTTTACCCGGGCGCGACAATTTATTTGTATACTTAAATTTATATTCGAAAGCTTAAACTCGCTATTCAGTATCCAAAAACTGTCCCTACAGCATTGCTTGTTGTATATTTATTAGTTTGAAATACTTTCCCGATTAGTCTCAGTTCGGCGAAACCTCAAGCTTCCGATTCAAAACCAATCTTTCTACTACCCGGCTAGCTTGACCCAATTGGATTTTGCTAGGTAAAAGGAGAAGTGCATACGGTGGCCGTATAAATATGTTATTGACATTTTATTACCTACTTCTAATCTTTAAATTTAATTTTGGTTTTTAAAATTGTTAACTGGCGATCCTCAATAAACCCAACTGCTCATCATACTCGCCTACAGATAGACGATTCCTTTAACCAATGAACAAATTTTAAAAAATTCTAATTAACTTTTTATTTAATCATTTTGAAATTTGTCGTCTCTAGAAAATGCCGCTCGGGGTGTGCGCGCCCTCTAACTCCACTACACTATGTCACTGCGAATAATGCAAGGAATTTTTATGATAAAATGCGCGTTACACAATAAACGCCCATTACTTCAAAGTAAACGTCAAATATTTTTAAAATAAGTGAAAACAAAAGAAAATTAGATAATTATATATATATATATATATATATATATATATATATATATATATATATATATATATATATATATATATATATATATATATGTAAATTTCCTACCTGACTCTGAGTTTATTACTTTGGGGCTCGTTTCATTTAGATTTTTAATTGGCTCAAAATCTAACTTAAGAAATCCTGGTTTTTGAGGCCAAAGTTCATGATTTAGGGTACGAACTTTTTGGAGGGTTGACACTGGACGCACTCGAATAACTGGCATTGGTTTTGACCGAGATTTATATTCGGATGTAGGATCTGCTGACTTTATTGCTTCATCTGCCTTCTTAGAGTCAAGAGAAAGTGTTATACTATCTAGAAATCCATACAGATATGTTATACTTCGAATCCAGCGAATTTTTTGATAATATTGCTTACCTAACGATTCTTTATCACTTTTCTGAGCTGATGGGTCCAAATTTCCAGTATTTTCAGATATACTGCTATTATCTTTATTACCTATAAAAGTTCGAAGAAATGTAACTATGGATATTTCAAGAACTGTTAATGAGGAGTAAATACATTATTATATGCATTTTAGTTTAAATTCAGTAAGAGTTAATAAAATATGAAACAGAGCGGAACCATTATCACAGCTGCCGAATCGGCAAGCTAAAAGAATGTGGACAACTATATTTACACTGTTGTCTGTTGTACTTAAGGAAAATTATTGCTTTAAGTTATACGGGTTGTCTGGAACTGATGACGACACATGATTTTACCAAAAAAAATATGAAAAAAGCTTATATAAACATGGGCCCACAAATGCTTCCATAAGGCGCAATAGATCCATGAAGATGTTGTCATAAAAGTGTTTTTTACAAAATTTATTAGATTCGACTCGATATACAAAAATCAATTTTTAGGTATGTTATCTGAAGACATTTTTAAAAAGTATCAGGTGACCCATATTGTGACTAGTGGCGTAGGAACGACGGGATAGTTGCTTGTATGGGGGTCTTTATTTTTTTTTTGCGATTTTATTTCACTATTTTTTCAATGAATTATGTGGCCTTGAACATTTTTACGTAAAAAAGGTCCTCTAGGTATAAGATTGTAAAGTCAATCGTTTTCGAGATGAGCAGAATTTAATGCCCAGAAAGTATTTATGAATAATAATTTAATTATTAGCCTGTTTGCTGCAGTCGTGCTTCTACCTTAAAAATGGAAGATTGTACGATCCTATACCTAGAGGAACTTTTTTAAAAAAAACTATTCAAGGAATCGTTGAAAAAAAATATGACCATATGTAACTAACCAACCCTCTGTTACCAAGCCACTGGTTGAAAGATGGATCACCTGATTTTTTCAGAAAGTGAGCTCCAATAACACTAATACCTAAAGACTCATTTCTATATTCTAAGTCGATCCTAATAACTTAAATAAAAACCACTTTATGACAGCATCTTCAAAGACCGGTAGCTCCCTCTATGGAATAAGTTGCGGACCTACGTTCATATGAATTTTTTTTTCAAATTTTTTTTTATGTAGAATCATATCTTAAAATTTGTCATCATTATTTCCGGCATCCTGCCTTTTACATTAATATTCTAGGTGTGTAAATTAAGTACTGAGGCTGACAACGAAGCGTTTGATGTGGCAACACTGGTGATGCGAGGACTTGAGGGGGCAGGTGAACGCGTGATACGCCTTCAGTACGAGTTTGAACTAGCCAAACTCATTTGGTTGTCCGTAGCGATTTTTCTCGTGAAACGGAATTTCTAGCACAGTGCAACAGAAACTTTTGTAAAGCTTCGATTTCAAAAAGTCGAAGTACTTTTCTTTCCCTTAAATGACTTTAACGAGTTCAAACTCGTACTGACGACGTATCGCATCTTTCCCTGCCGCCCCTCCAAGTCCTCCATCCCAAGTATTGTCAGATCGAATGCTAGTTGCCAGTCTTATTACTTAATTTACAAACCTGCCAAATATTATTGTTCTAATTTATTTATTCAGCGAATTTGGTCCTAAATAAAGATACCTAACTAAGGATTAGCTCTAAATAAGATACTTAATAGAACAGTACTTACCTTCTTTAGAAAATTTGATGGAATGACTCCCTGGCGGTAACTTTCTATAATATTTTTTTACTTTACAACACGTTAACCCTTTTTGGGTATAGTTGGAATCAAATTCAACATTTTCCGTTATACCCGAAGCATTTTGGTTTAACATTTTATTGTTTATTACTTTTGGTAAGTCCTCATTATGATCAGATTTTTCCCCTGATTTGCCAGCCGCTTTAACCGATGTTTTTCCTTGGTTAAAGACATTCAACAATACGTCTATTTGTTTATTTCTATCATTCTGGGAAATCCTTTTCGGTACCAGGGCAAAATTTACTACATTATCAGATGGATTAAGGAATTTTCTAAGAATGTAAACTTCATCCGTAGCATTAGCAGTGATCCTAGACCATATCAAATAAAATCAATTTAACTGATGAAATAGTATAACAGTATGAAAAAAAAACATACATGTGTCATTATAATAAGCTACATTACAAGTTAAAAATATTATTTAATAATACCTAAAAAAAATAAAGTGCAAGTCATTATTATCGATTTCTAACCCTGTGTCCTAAGTGAGTGACCTAACGCGGCTGAATCGGCAAAGATGTTTGTGCGACGATTAGATTTTCAGCGCTTTTGCGGCAAGAGTACTAAGTGCGCGCCAACAACGGCGAGGTTAACGTGTTCTAGATGTGAAATGCAACCAAGGAAGTTGGAAGGAATATGGAAAACTACAAAAATAGGCTAAATACCTAAAAAAAGTGTTCCACCATGCAGAAAATAAATGTCATAAATTAACATCGACTGGCTATGTGGAGCAAGCGTAAAAAGAAATTTCATAATAAATTTGTTGCATGAAGGTGGCAATATGAGAACCGGAAACCAGAGCAGGGTTTGCGACACGATCGGCGTCCCGGCGTATTCCTTGTGTTTAATTCGGTTGTTTTTCATCGTCTTCGATGCTTATTTTCTTTGTTGTGCGGTGCAGTGTCACTAATTAAATTTCGGAATTTATATTTGTGTATGTTGTCAAGACATTTCTATAGACTTTATTTATAACAATGCATCAGTGTATGGTATTGTTTTGTAAATCGCGCGATTCGATCCCGGAAATTCATTATTTTCGGTAAGTACCTACGTTTTTTGTATTACATCAATATGTAAGATTATACTGAAGATCTTCGAACATACCCCTGTAGAATTAGCATAACATCAGAACTAGGACCCGGTTGTTTGAACGCTGAATAACTTAATAATATTTTTATTTATATTTGAAAAAGTGTTGATAAACAGTAGATATTTAATTTCTTGGTACAGACATACCGATTTTATGCTATCCTTTTCTAATTGCATTATTTAAACGAGTATCATATGATCAATTGGTACGTCAATTCTGAATACATAAAGTATGGTTGCCTAAATTATTATTATTATTGTTATTTTTAAAATGTAAACAATATTTACCGATAAAAATAAGTTTTTAAACCCTCTTTTTGTTAATATTAATTGTAAACTTCGCATTTATAGTAATTTCTAACACACAAGCAATTAAACTGAAAGAAAAGATAAGTAAATATGTTCAGGCCTGTCAAACATCAAAAAAGCGTCTCCCCCACCGACCATAAACAGCCTTCAAACAAATCTATTGTTGTTTAAATCTAGGGTATCTATGTTTGAATTTCCTGTAAGGGGGCCGTTGGCCTGTTGGAAATAAATAGCTATTTATTTATTTTCTGTTATCAGCGTTCCATGTAAGTATACCTCTTTACTCTTTCGATGTACTGGCCTCCAAACCTCAGAATCTCGTTGATATTGTTGTTTTTACTAATCTTCATTGTCTCAGTTTTTTTGATGTTCAGGGAGATTTCATATTCTCTACTACATCTCAATATTTTATTCATTAGTCTTTCTAGACCATACAAAATAGCGGTTATTATTACGGTGTCCTAAGCATATCTGATGTTAATTACAACCCCCCATTTACCCTTATACCGGCTGTTTCGAATTCCAGAGCTTCTATAATGACTTCCTCGGAATAAGCATTATAAAATAAATGTGACAGTATGCACCCTTGCTTAACTCCTCTCCATATCTCAATTTCTTTGCATACTTCATGTTTTTACTACTGCTCGTTGATAACAGTACAGATTTGATGTTAATCTTATGTCCCGTTCATCTAAGTTTTTGTTTCTGAGCATTTCTATCAGTTTTTCATACGAACAATGTCGTCTTTCTTGTATTCACAGCTTGAAGGAAACATAGCATGAATAATTTTTAGAGAATTTTTAACGTATGTGACATATCGTTCGGTAGTGACTGCATTTCTTTGAATTCCTTTCCTTCAGTAAGCATATAAATGTTGGTGTTAACATTTCCTGGGAGCTAATTCCTGTTGTGAACATTGTGTTAAAACAGTTCAATCAGTACATCCATATTTTTGTTACCAATCAACCCCAACAGGTTGGTACTGGATCTAGGCCAGCAGCTCTATTAGCTTTCACCGATCACACTGCATATATCACCTCTGTTTTAGTTATTTATTTCTCTTGAAATAATTCTTGTATATACTCCTTCCACAGGTATAATTTCAGTTTTGTCTCCATTATATTTCCTGTTTTGTCTAATATATTTGAGCGATTCCTACTTCTTACTCCGGCTAGTTCTTTGACTTTCTTGTGCAGATTGAAGTTGTCGTATTTGCCCTGCAAATATTCTATTTCCTCACATCTTCCAGATTAGTAAGCCTCTTTTGTCTCTCTTATTTTTCTTCTCACCTGATTCCGCAGTTGTCGATACGGGTATTTTCTTTTCACATCCATTATTTTTAGAATTTCGTCTGTTTTCCAGTCTTATCTTTTATATCTGGTTATTGTAAGTTCTTTCTCACTTGGTTCGATAATTTGATCTTTTGAAGAACTGCCAGTGCTGCTGTATGTTATTTCCTTCTAAATGCGGCTTTATGTTGTTTTCTTCCCAGGTTTGCCTTGATTTGCTGTCTTGGTTCTTTTCTCGTCTCTTCTAATTTTAGTTTCCGTATATTTAGTTTGACGTTCTTGTGATTTTTATGTAAATTTTTTTGGTTGAAGTTGGAATTTGGCAATAAGGAGATTATGATCGGAAGATACGTCAGCACAAGGGATATGTTTACTGATTAGATTGCGTTCCACTATGCGTTTTATTAAGATTAAATCAATCTGGTTTCTGATTACGTTATTGTCATTATCAGCTGGTGATTTACATGTATATAGGCGTCGTTTAAGTAGTCTGATGGCTTATAATAAATATTTTGCAATTTTGCATTCTCGAATATTTTTTTTTAAATTTGCCTTTCCATCGAACTCTCGATATAATAATAAGAGTGAGTTTGATTAGAAGGAAGTATCACTGATAAACAATGAGTTGACAAATGTCACGAAGAAAAGGTTAAAACTTTGACAGAAATATGGCAATATAAAATGAATGCGCTGGTGCCAAACTTTATTCAATATTTATGAATAAAATATTATTGATAATCTCATAAAATAACTTTTTAAATGTTTTACGTGTTCATAATACAACTAAAAATGTAATTTCTTTGGGATATTTCACGTTCTTTTATTCATTTGAGATTTTTTTTTTTCATTTAAGGTTTGCAGCATTGTGACTGTCCTATACTTTCATCACCTGTCTCCCCTGTCCGCGCATCCTCCCCTATGATACCTCTAAACCTAAAGAAACTAAATCCAAAAAAGAAATAAAACAAAATAGAAGGGATACATTTCCAAGATGACCTTTTAAGTTACAAGAAAAACAGGGACATGTAATCTATCAAAAGGAAGAGCCAAAACTTTTAGAAATCTGCAGTGGTTCAATAACCAAAAACAATAAACTTACCATTACACGCAATAATTCAAAAAAAAAATAATAAATAAATAAAAATAAAAAATATAAACTAATTAAAAACTGGTTAGGTGAATAGAAAAATTTTTTAAAGGTAAAGATAATTTATTTTTATTTAGTCTTTTCTAGACTTACCCTAGTTTCGCTAAGTTCTCAGTCTTTTGTAACTCCTCAATGAGACAGGCTGTTTCTTTGTCATTTACATCATATGGTTCCAAATGAATCCGTTTTTTAGCATTAACCACTTTCAATGTGGAGGTTTCTTGTGAGTTAGTGTTGTCAGCCTCTTCCTCTACGTTTTTTGGTTTCTTTATATAGGTTCGTATGGGACCTACCTTTTCTATAATATTAACAGGTATTTCAGACTCTACCGTTTTACTTTTAGCCATACGTTCTAAAAATGGAAATTTACGATCAGATGAATAGTGAAGGCTCAAGAGCATAAAAATTTAAGACATAAAAAAAATCACGTGGATGGGCAAAAGGCACTGCTTGGAAATTGATAGAATCAAACGCCATGACTGTCGACAGACAGGTGGATAATCAGTCCCATTTGAGGAAAGTCGCAGGCTTCGAGATCGTTTACCGGGTTTCCCACATCATGAACTCGTGAGGATGCTCAGAAACAGTCGTAATTTATAAAGACTGTACCATTACAAGAAACATCAAAGACTGGTGAACGCCATGGCTTTTGCTATCGCGACTTACGCCGCCGAGACGTGGACACTGAAACAGGCCTAAAAGAAGGAGATAGATAGTTTCAAGATGTTGATGTATTCAAGAATTTTGCGAGTTTCCTGGATTGAACACCACGCCAACTTTTCCATCTTTGAGAAGCTTCATATCAAAACAAAGGTTCTTCGAGTGGATCAACCAGGCTCATCTTCATCACTTTAGACACTTAACTAGCAGAGCAGGAATTGTGAAGGGGACAGCGTGTATGCTGGGCGACTGTAAATTTTTCCATGACGCTTTGCCAAATATTATCAAATAGAAATACCAATTTTGATATTAAACAGAAAAGAAACATGGCGGCTATGACATGTCAAAGTTAGACAGTACCAATCTGGTGACCCCTTACTATCAAATATTCTTCACTGTGGTATGTGGAACTGATAAATAACTGTAAAGGTATAGACAATATTGCCACTATATATCAACCCCAATTTATTGTCTCAATGGAAAGCTATCAAAAAAGTACATACCATCAATTTTATGTATAATATCCATAATACATATTTCCTTCCTATTTACTTCTTTATTTTTTTCTTTTTCTGTATTTAGTTTACTCTTTGTACGACAGTCTTCTTTATCTGAATTACCGCTAGTAGAAGGAACTAAAAAAATAACCTATTATGTGGAATTTATCAGAAAAAGAGTTAGTACTGACATAGAACAGAATTTTATATAGTTATTTAAGATGAACACTATTATTATCTTATTTTATTTATTTATCGAAGGACAACACTGTCCATTTTACAATAATTAATTACAGAGCTAGAGTGAAACATAACAATGTGAAATCAATAATAATGTAAAAAAGGATGTTTACAAAAGAAAAAAGAAGTGTACACTTGTCAATTTGTAACAGCAAAAACATAAAACATCACTTCCAACAGCCTTCATTTAAACTGATTCAAGGACCTATTAAAGAAATTCAAGTCACCCAGCCCATTAGCATATCCAGCCATCCTTGGTATAAAAGAATAGCTTGCATAATTTGTTCTGTGAAAAGGTCTGTTGTCTTTTAATTCTATTTTAGTCTGTGTACATACTTTGCCAATAGAGGACGCCAGAATTATTTTTTATCGCGTTTTATCCTTACAACCTGGTTAGTAAAAATTATAGAATCGATCTTGTTTCCAACGCAGCGTTCCAATATAATCAGACAGATCCGGTGTAGTTAGATATAGTTGATATTCACGTAACTAACGGTTCTGAATGAGGTTTCTATTGGATGTAACAGTTAAACTTTAATTTTTATGACAAATTAAATATATCGGATGAAAAACCTATTTTGATATGATAGATTCATAGAGTTTTTTTCTTAAATAGTCAATATGCTTTATTGCTATAAACCAATATTTGTCATAAACAAAGCTTAACTTATACTAGAAAAAACAGGGGAGTCATATCAATTATTAATAAAATATAAACAATTTATACATAATATAGAGTGTAGAATGTAGAAAACTTAAACAAACCAAATTATTTAACTATAATGTGTCTTTATAGCAGTAAAGACGGGAATAATAAGCTCGGCCAATCAAGAACCTCCTTAAGAGTAGCTTAAATAAATGTTTTTATTAATGTTGCCCGCCTAATGCCCCCGGCAGTTGGTTAAAAACCTTAATTCTCTGATAAAAATTGATTTGTTTGTTAAAGTTGATGTTGGTATGGGCAGATTTAACTTAGAATGCTGATGTGTAATGTATCTCAGATTTATAGTAATAAATTTCTACTGATTCGAAAAAATTAGAGAAAAAAAACGACCTGCAGATAATTTCGTGCTAAGGTCAAGTATGTGGTCTTGAAACAAGTTCAAATCTGAGTTCCCCATCAACCACCAGTCCCAAAAAATTATTGTTAGAAATGTGGCTCCACCAGGCAGTCAGAAATAAAAACATTATCGGGAGCACTCCCACTGAAACACAACAGCTTAGTTTTGTGTGGATTTAAAGACAGTAAGTTTGACTCAAACCACTGATTCACACTCCAAAGGTCCGACGTCATAGTCATGCGCAAGGAGTCAATGTATGGGCCATGACAAAAAAAAAGTGGTATCATCTGCAAACAATGTATATTTCCCCTGAACATCAAAACAGGTTAGGTCATATATGTAGAGCAGAAAAGTATAGGAACCAAAACAGAGCCATAAAGCACTCCCAAGGCTACTGAACAATATTCTGAATACTCAGAGTCCACACTCACTAACGACGACCCTCCAGATAAAACGCGAAATATAAGTTTCTGAAACAGATCTCCGTGGCTAACACAGTCGAACGCTTTCGATAAGTCACAAAATACTGCAGCGGATACCCCATCCAGGTTAATCTAGCTTTATAGTTCATAAAGAAAATTGTACATGGCATCATTTGTGCTTACATTTTCCCAAAAGCCAAACTGAAAACAACTCAAGATAATGTTAGATTTTAAAAAAGATACCACACGATTTTTGACAGTGTTGACAAAAGAGATATCGGCCTAAAATTCGAAAGAAATATAATTGTTTTAAAATCAAAATTCTGTTTAAATTGATGTACAAATTTATAGAAATTACGATCTAAAATAGTAAGTTTACTAAAATTTACCACAAAATAGTCTTGGACAGAGACTGATATATATGGATCACTTATATTATCGATTACCACAATTTAAATTAGAATTTAAGTCATCTAGTATTTATTGTAGAAAGATCTGTTATAACCTAAAATTTTATTTTTAAAAATCGAACAATTAAAATACATAAAAAGTCATTCTTACCATTTGATTGAATCTTTACGGTATTAAATGGTATTTTCGTCACGATTACGGTATCATCCACTGCAGCATGACCGTCTTTTTTCTGAGAATCCAACTCAGAAGTGGTCTTTTCTTTTTGTAAAATATAAATATTATCTTTCTGTATATATTGAGTACTGGTACTAGGTTCCTCTGAAAATACATCGTCTTCCGTGTCACTAGCATTTTCAGTAAGATCACTTATATTTGTATTTTGGTTTAGTATTATTGGTTTTCCAGAATCATCTAAAATATGTAAATGATATGACACACACACACATATCGTTGACAATATTGAATTAACGTCTATTAAAAAAATAGTACCTTTAGAGAAAAAAAAGAAAACGTGGAACTAATTAACAACAAAACCAAATTATTTATAAACTTCGTATCATTAGATAGATAATACAAACATCTAGTTTATGTTACTAATTTCGTGAAAATTAAAGGAAACAATTTTAAATTTATATTCGCATAGAGCATCACGATGTATGTAGTCTTGCACAATAATTTACTGCAACATCATTAGATTATGCTTGGAACACTATAAAAAAAAGTCCTTAACAACCTTTGAATACCTCTTTAAATAAGCAAGTTATGAGGTATTTTAAAAATTGAGAACGTTTGAATTTCAAAAGAGAATTTTTTAGGATAATTTTGGTTCCTCAAAAAAATATTTCCGAAGTGCTACATTAGTTTCTTGCTAACTTCAACAGTTAAAGGGAAATCGCATAAAAATTTCGAATTTAGGATACCCTATACGTTACTAAGTATTTATAACATTTAGTTCACATTATATTCTGCGTCATTACCCTACAACAGGTGTGCTTAGATAAGTCAATGATTTTTAAATGCAATAAACAACTCTTTAATATGTCTATTTATTGTTTAACATAATCTTCTTTCAACTCTATACACTTATTGAAACGATTCTCAAGCTTTTATATTCCTTCTGAAAAATAATCTTTATTGAACGCCACAAAATGCTTATTCACCACCTGAGTAATAATCTGCTCGTTAGATAGAATTTTTTTTACTCCAAGCCAATTCTTTATATTGGGAAACAGAAAATAGTCGCTAAGTGCTCAGTCTGGGGAATAAGGTGAATAAGGAAGTAATTCGTAACGTAATTCTTGCAATTTTGTCTTTGCAATTGCACTCAAATGAGCCGATGCATTATCGACATGAAATAGCACTGTTTTTTCGCTAGATGTGACCGCTTTTCTTCAGTACATCAAATCTATCCGCATAATATTCTCCTGTAATTGTCTTTCCCTTCTGTAGATAATCAATTAAAATTATTCCGTGTGAATCCCAAAAAAACGTGGCCGTGATCTTACCGCTGATGCAACTGTCTTGGCCTTCCTCAGGCCTAATGCATATTTTTGACTGTTGGTTTGTTTCCGGGTTTCATTAACAGCAATGTAATTTTCCACAAATCTCCTATGCAACAGACTGACTTAAAACCTTGTAGTGTAAGATAACACTTGTGTACAGTGAATTCAAATTTTTGATTGGACTGCCGGCTTGTGAAAAGTTATGAACTAATCAAACCCCCGTTTGCGTTTTGGGTATGTTAATGGGGATGTTGCTTCAATTATAATAATACTTATTTCAGTCAATCTTGATTTTGTAGAAAAGGGTAAGACGCTTTATATGTAAAGCTAAATCGCGAAATTCGTGTAGACCTCCGTTTCTCTCCCTGGGAATACTAACATTACCGTCACTATAATCTCATTATAGTCATAATTTCTATACCTGTTTTATATAAAGATGGTATACTTTGTAGATATTGCTACAAAATTAGGTAAGAGACCTTCTCTTACCCTGTATATTATTATTTATGGAACACCCTATATATTCACTATATAGTATATGGTTGGTAATTAATTATACAAAACTTTAAAATATTAAGGCTTACAATCACGTAAATGAACAGATTTCTTCATTTTCATCATAATTAAAATCAGAGACTACCAACATTTAAGCCCATCAAATCTCAGAAGATAAAAAAAAAAGAAAACTAGCGGTTATTAAAGAAACCTGTACCGCTCTAAAAATACATACCTTAAGCAAGCCAACGAATTAAACTCAAAAGGCTTAAAATAACAAAAAAATAGACTTTTAATACCACTTTAGACAAACTATTAAAAAGCAAAATGTAGCATGGTTTTAATTTAAAACTAGAAAATTTACAATTATACAACAGAGTGGATTAAATTCAAAAAATGGAACAAAAGATGATTTAAATCATCAATAAAATTTTAAATTTAGGTAATTATATCTTTTTTAGCATATCTCTCCAAGTAGAATTTCATTCGTGCTATAAGATCTTCCATTTTTAATATACTTTTACAAATAGCATGACTTTCTGTTTTTCCTTGAAGGTTACTGAACATTAAAATAAAATGTTACAGAATCAGATCTCTTTTTCTACCACTACCAAATTTAAATAAGTTCTTAACATCATTTACTCAGACGATTTCATAAATCAATCAATATAAATAAAAAAAATTATGATTTTTATTTAGCAAGCATGCTTCTCAAGTAAGGCATGAAAAGTCCCAAGTAATTTTTATCAAATAAGAAAAAATGAGAATTGTTTAGATTAATGAGATCTACAAAAATTACATTTTTTTCCTATAAATCCCTTTACAAATTCCCTATTTCTAAGCAGTAAACCACAATTGTGGCCGTAATTTTCCAAAATTGTTTTTCATTTGTCCACAAATATGAAAAAAAAAAACTTTTTTTTCTTAAAAAGACACTCAATATCGTTTTTTTTTTGTTAAAATAACTTTTTTTTTTAATTTTTAAACAATGAACTTTCATATTTATTATTGATAGTACTAGTTAAAATACATTGTATGAAATATATTTCAACTGTCTTTGGGCAAATTTTAGCAGTCAAATGAAGAAAAACTTTCACTTTTCACGGAAAAGTAATAAGTTTATTAAACTTCATTGATACTTCTACTATTTAAAAAGTTAATATTTGTTGCAACGTTGCCAGATGTTAAATAGATTCATGTAATAAAATTATTTTCAAGGAATTTTTTAGATTTATCCATCTCACTGTTAGTTAACAACATAGTTTAATTTTTTTCATGTAAAAACAAGTGTAAAATTAATCTTAACCAACTAAAATGTTGGGTTAGTTAAGGTTAGATTAGGTTTAATTTGGTTTTAGTTAGTTTAGAAAACTGAATTAAATAAAACTGTGACTAATCTGAACTAACCCAAACAAACTAAGCTGAATTAACAGGAACAAACCAAAATTGTCCTAAATATGCTTATTAAAAATTTTTTTGTCCGATACAGAAAAAATGGAGGAGGAACAATCTGCCAGAGAAGGATATTGGGAAGAGTTTGATTTAGTGGGAAAGCGGGTGTCTTGATATCTGCTGAAAAAAATATGGTCAATAAAATTATAAGGCTAATATGTAGAAAGAAATTAGGATTATAAATTCTCTGGTAGTAGAAAAATATAAGAAATAGGCGTCACAAAGAAATATCCAATAAAAGCAAATTATTAATTTTCTTCATCATATTCATTAAACAAGAGGAAGCATAAATGATGCACAGTCAAATGTTGGAAATCATTGTTCTGCAACGGGAACGAGAAAGAATCATTTCATTTCCCCTTCTTTGATCAGATAAAATTCTTCCCCTATTGTACTTTCTCTCGCTCAATTTGCACTAATCTATTTCAATAATTTTCCCTTTACAAAAGCAATATCATGCCTTATATAAAGTTAAAGAAGGAGAAAAGACAAGCACAAATATTATTCCTAAAACCATTAATAATTTGACAGAAGATAGAAATTAAAGGAAAAAAATGTTTTTTGGGTTTTTTCCTTTAAAGCTCCACATATACCATATTTATACTATGGCAACGGCGCAATTTAAAACAAGAAAGGTTTCTTAAAGATGTAACTTGCGATTTTGTTTTTCTCAATTTTTACGATTAAAAAAATGGAAAATTATGAAATTATATATAACATACAAGTTAACAATTTAATGGAAAAAAAAATTAAATGTGAAGAGTGTTTTTTGTGTTCTGGAAAACTGAAAAAAGAATGTGGCTTGAATTGTGTTCTACGACTTTGAAATAGGGCATATGAAAGGGAATCTACAGAAGAAAATATCCTAGATTTCACTTAATCTAAACAATTACCGAAAAAAATTATAAATATTTATAAATTACCACAGGAAAAATATATTTAAAAATTAACACAGAGAAATCAACTATTACTGAGAAGCATGTGAAAGATGCTTTTGAAATAGGCGCTGTATTTGCTCAAAGTGGACCAAAAAAAACGTGTCGACGATTCAGAGCACTGTTTGAAGCTGTTCCAAGTGAGATAAAAAGGATTAATTACATCAGCATGTGACAATGAATGAAACATGGATCCACTGCTATACACCTCAATCAAAAAGATGAAAGTCATCCAAAACGATCAAAAACTCAAAAGTCAGCTGGCAAGGTTATGACATCTGTATTTTGGAATCCACATGGTAGTTTGTTCATCGACTATCTTGAGAAAGGAAAAACTACCAATACCGAATATTACATGGCATTATTGGATCCATTGAGTGTAAAAATCAAGAAAAAACAGCATCAAGTGCAAAACAAAAAAAGTGCTGCTTCACCAAGACAATGCACTATGTCACAAGTCGCTGAAAACAATGGTTACCCTCAAGATCTGATCCCTAGCAACTGCTGGCTTTTTGCAGACCTCAAAAAGATGCTCCAAGGAAATAAATTTGGCTCAAATGAAGAAGTGGTTGCCGAAACTGAGGCCTATTTTCAGAGCAAAGACAAATTGTTCTATAAAAATGGCATCAAAAAGTTAAAGCAGCATTGGAATGAATGTATCACTCTTGAAAGATAAAGATGTTGATAAATAAAATCGAATTTCCAAAAAAAAAAATGTTTTTCTTAGACCGGTAACTCATTGAGTAATTCAATATGAAAATACATATTGAATTTATTCCTTATTGGACAGATTCTTTAATTAATATATCATCAAAGTCATATTGAAAAACACGTTTTAAAATTATAGATTTGTATTTATCCTATGGTGGTATAAATCAATTTTTTTTTTACCTTTTTTGGTTCCAAACCATTCTTTCAAATTTCCTTTGATCTCACGTGGCTTGTATTTATAGTGTTTTACCCAGTAATCAACTACATTATCCAAAATTATTGTATTTTCTGTATGTTTAGTTTCACGAATATATATACCGATTAAGTTTTCAGATCTTAAACATTGCAGACGAAAGATATAAGCCTGACGAAGCTGTTCATAACATTTCTTGCAGACTACTGGGTTAAGTGATAAGCCAAGGTACTGAAAATTACATTAAAATATTATTTTTTAGGAAACATTATGAGAAGAATTGCTACTAAATTAGGCATTTTTATTAAAATTAATAAAACCTTTTCAAAATTACCAACAAATCATCCAATAAAATTAATGGAATAACAATCATTCGTCTTGCTTGATTAAAAGATAGATTTATTTAGCTGTATCCAAGATATCACAATAAAAAATCCTTATAGTTAAATATATTTAAAATACTTGGCAATAGCGCAATGGACAAGAACTTGAGAGGTTATGTATGCGGGTTTACTTTTTTAATGTTGTCAGCTCTAGTTATTTTCCTCAAGCAAATTTTGAAGATGATTTGTACAGCTAGTTAAAACACTATTTTCATAACTTTGAACTGTATTTTCGGCATAAAAATCTCAATTAAAACATTGTTATAATAAATAGATCGTTAAAAATTACTTTTAGAAACCAAATATGAAATCAGTAATATATCAAAAATGTTAATTTACTTTTACTAGAAAAACTAACGGTACTAATTAAAGTTTGCCTAATAAAATTGACGTCCGGTAAAATTTAAATAATTATGAAAACAATATAAATAAAAGGGATAACAGGTCACAAACTTATGACCTCCATTTTACAGATACCTACCAATTCTGGAATTAAAGCTTTTACAAAACTTGAAATTGAAATACCATTAATATCTGTATAATGGATACTAAACGTTATAGTCGTTTCTTTTAGGCACAGTCTGCATATTTTGTTCATATTTACGTAAAATATTTCACAAATTTTCAGGAAAAACTGTTTTTCCTTGCTTAAGAACTACGCCATTTGTATAACAAATGTCAAAACAAAAGCGACAAACATTCTGTCATCTGTCTAAGATCATACGGTTCCGGTTGCGCGAGTGACTTTTGACAAATAACAGAATTGAAGTACTTCCGTTTTAAAAATTTCAGAAATATTCAAAATACGTTTTTTATTCTATAGCAGACCAGTTTTCAACTAAATATTGTACATTTAAAAAAAAAAGTGAATTAATACTTCGATTTTCCAAGTTGGTATTCATTGCTCTATTTCTAAATATGTTGTTATAATGTACAGTAGATAATGGCTATATTCTTTTGAGTAATTATCAATTGATCAAAGTGAAAAAATGTAACTGATATCTTCATGTTGTTTTGAATATGCATTTACTTGTCATTTGGTCGAAGTGATCGTGATTACTTCAAATGATAGAACTGAAAGCGATAAATGACTCAAAAGAATAGCCCTATCACATATATTCTACTTGTGCCATCTATAAAGTGGCATAAGAACAAAGTTGTGAATCCTGTTTTATTCATTCAAACGCAGTAATGTCACCTAGAGGCGCCACAAAACAGTTAAAATATTTGTTTTCATAAGCAGCGCCATCTATTGACAATATTATGTACATATTCACTAGAAAGAAATCTGTAAATAATTTACCTTAAAATAGTAAAGGTTGATAAAAAAATTCTCTAAACTGACCCTAAAAATTGCACAGCCAGATTCACCAAGAAGATTTAAGACCTGATCTAATGCCTTGGAAGTTAGATCTTCTAAATGAGCAGTTGTATTTTTGCTTATAATATTGTTATAATTTATATTACATATGTCAACAAAGTTTATATAGAAAAATTTTGGATAAAAATCAAAAAATAAAGCCGTGAGATCAGTGAGAGGAAAAATAATCTCCCGAAAGTAAATAAAATGATATATTTTTGACTGTTCGGTAAGAAATACAAGCAACTTTTTATTTTTGTATTTTTAAGTTTTGCTTGACTTATTGCATTTATCTGTTAAAACCCTCTATTGTCAACTTAGTCCGGGTTTAAAGTTAGACCATACTAGTGAACTGAGACGTAAATTTTTTAAAGGTTGTTGTTTAAACTAGTGTTTAAAAAACTCATATACAACTGCTAATTAATTGTAAGTGACTTATGGTGAATTTAAGCATGTGATTTAATAGCTCATTTTATAATGTGATGGTGAAACGAAAACACCAAATCAGTGAACGAAGTGAGCATAGATTCAATAATGGAGGGCAGTGATCTTGCTCAGAATGAAACAGGCGATTTTACCGCTGTCTTAAAATGGCTTTAAAAAAGTAGCAGAGTGGGACGACATAAGTTCTGTCCAAAATTTCATACATTCCGTTTCAATTGATTAAATTTAAAGCAGGAAACTTTCTATGTTTTCTCGTTTTTAGCATTCGTGTTAGTAAAGGTCTCTTATGTGACAACTTCTTTGTATTACAGTACCCAAACAAAATAGATATCCGTTAGATAAGGGCGAGTCTATTCATGACTTTATTGAAAAAATCTAGTTTTGATTTATGTTGCTATCTCAGTCTAATAAAGCGCACGTCATAATAAGTGCTGCCATCTTTTAAATTACTGAAGTATTTAATGGCAATGCCATCTATGGTTTGATACATGAGTGAATACTTTAGCGATTTCTACAGTTAAAAACAACGAAACATTTTGGGGACAAAAAAATTAGGAAATACTTATCCATAATTTATTTATTTAATTTAATACACTAGTGTAACACTAGTATTGATTTTAAAATTTATGTAAAATCTTTTATAAAGGACACCCATATTATTGTCGCAAATTTGAAGCTTACATAAATAAGGAATTATCTACTGTTTATCTAAATTCTTTCATAAAATAAAACTTTACCTGCTGCTCTCTAGTCAGTCTCAGACTAAGTAAAGCTTAACTTTTCTTTTCATATCAGTTTTTTAATATATTTCTTATTATTGCCTTAAAAATAAAGATGTGCAGGGTATACCACGTGCAGTAAAATAAAAATAATGAAATAGTAATCAATTAGTACTTACCAATTGGGGAACCAAGGTTTTTACTAACGTTGCAGTTGTTACTCCGGTATTGTCAGTCTGATTGATACTAATATACGTAGTTGTTGGTTTCAAGCATAATCTGCAAAATTGTTTCATTTTTGTTTTCGAAAGGTTTATTTCACCGAAGACGATGTATACCTCGTCTCTGATTTCGCTAAACACAGGAATTTATAGAACTACGCCATTTGTAATCAAAACTTTGCACGAAACAAGTTGTTTTCTGTCGATAATCAAATCTACAGTTTCCGATCGTAATTGTACTATTTACAGAAAATCGATTTTCTTACGCGCCTATATAATCAAATGCCATCTAGGAACATTTGGCGGGTACTGTCACATAATAAATGATCTGCCATCTATAGAGCAATAGCCAAACTATATCGTGGATTTACCATAGGTTTTATTCTACGAGAGAGAGCGCAAGTCATTAGTTTGTACGGTAAAATAATGTAAATTTTGTAATTTGTACTTTTTCATTTTCGAACTTTTAAGAAGGCCAATGAAATTTTTTTCAACCTCATTCTTTCGTGCCATTTCGTGTATAGACTCCATCACAAAGAGGAGTGATATTTTGTGCATTCCAGGAAATTAGCCTCAGCGCAAATAGATCATATATAGTTATTTAGCTCATGCACTAAATCAATAATACAATAAAATTAAGGTAATCCATTACAGTGTAAATATTTCAGAACATTAGTTGGCGAAAATAGTGCAGTTGAATCCGGAAAATTAATGTGGTTTTCATATATGCGTATTATGATGAATTCTATTTTTTTATCATATAATAATTAACTTTATGTTGTAGATTTGTGCTGAAGCCTATAGGACTCCCAGAAAATTGGATTACATTTAGCATGTTTCTCTGAATATTAGAAAACCCTAAATTAATTAGGGTTATTTGAAATTAATTATAGTCGTTAATTAATTCACTTTTCAAATATTCACTTTATTATACATTATTATATGTTTTCAGATTGTTGAGAAATTCTACAAATAATAACCTAGAGCTCTTCAATAAAAGTAATTAGTCCTTAGGGCCTCCTAGGGTGCGCGTGTCTTATGCTTTACGCTCTATATCCGAAATAGTTGACAATTTCCTGCCCACCTACCTAAGGAAATAAAATGGGAGAGGGGAGGGGGTAGTGAGGAACGGTTTTGGAAGGCTAATACATTACGCCGCAATAATTAAATTACTTTTTTGGCTATTATTTTGTTTCTATATATAATATCAATGTGAAATAAATTTTATATTATTTTTGTAAATTGGCGCCACATTCTAATGAAGTTTTGAAGAAAATATGTGTAATAGTCTTAGAGTTATCTCTCAAAATAGTAAAAATACATTTAAAACCTTTTCAGCCTTACAAAAAGGAATTCGAAAAATGTAGACATTAACTTTAATATAATCGTTTGTAAAATATGTGAAGTTAAAACTCATGTTCTTGTCGAAATTTTTCGCAGAGAAAATTACTTTTTAATGAGCAATCGTAAAATCCCTTTTTAAAATGAGAATGAAAATAGTTTTGAGATATTGGTATGAGCTATCTTTTGAAATCAAAATCGAGTCCATATCTCTATTTGATCAAGAGATATCGACAAATTTATCAAATGACAATTACCCCCTTTTGCCCCTTTTAGAATGCGAATTTTGAAAAATCCTTTCTTGGTGGGCGTTGCTAACTTTTTACAAAATTTTACAACTCTATCTGTAATAGTTTGAGTTATGCGTTAATATTACTGACCTAAATATTTTATCTATGGTTTATATGTCAATTAGTTAAGAGAACGCTCCTTTTAAGTATAGATAAGTGTACTCGTAGTTAATGCGCAATACCGCCCGTTACTTAATTTTAACAATTTCTGCCTAAATATTTGTAGCCAAAATGAGCGATTCCCTTACGGTAATTTGTTTTAAAAAATCATTTCATTTGCAACAAGCATATCTGAAGCATACCGAGTTGTATACTTTCAACTTGTTTATTGCGCGCGTCCCACTAGAGGACTCTCATCCAAACGTCAAAAACTCTTAAAATGGCAGTAATAATTCTGACATAGGAGTGTGTGGTGCATCTGTAGTGATTTTTTACGAAATTACATAGTTTTTTGACTCAGAAAAATGATATTTCTTTTTTTAGTGGACTAATTGGTTACTAATTATTATCGGGTAAGTCACATTTCCTTTAAAAACAGTTATAAATCCTTTTTTCAAGTAACAATTCAGTACAGTGCCCACTGTTTATGCTTTAAAAACTGCTTATCAGGGCACTATTTATACATTTTTGTTGTTTAAAACAAGCTAAACGGCTTTTTAATAAGGTTCTATTACATTTTAACTGTAGCAGACGGCATTTTAATCGATTTTTACGGTCGAGTGCCAATATGAAATGTACGAACTACAAAATTGGTGTTGTATATGCTTGAAGTTCATTTGGCATTCTGATCGTGTTTCATCTTGGGTTAATTATTGCATTTATATTTTATGGTTATTGTTTAGTTGGGTTTTATTCGTCTTATTTGGGTTATGGTTTATAGAAGATTCATTACTGAAGACTACCCGCGATGTATGACTAACTTTTATAATATGTTCAGTTTCGCCTTATTAAACCCTAATTATGTTTTAAAATATCACTTCTGTGACTCAAACTCACCTATTCGTAAAGGCAGTTAGGCCTTTTTAGTATTTCATCATAAAAATTACTCTTGCAGAAATTTTTCATAAGGTTAAACCTCCTGTTTGGCAGGCATACAAAATTGGTTTTCTAGTATTTTTTTGGTTAAATAAAACAGTGTTAAAACATTTAAAATTATTATAGAAAAATTAGATGCAATCTTGCTGTATTACCTATTAAAACAACATTTTGAATTATATTTCTTAAAAAAGAGAAATAAGATAAAAAATAATATCGAATAACTTTTATTACATTAGATTATCATATTGCTAAAAATTACTTCTGAAAAAATAAATGTGTTTATAATTAAGCAGAAAATGGTATGTACTCATTATCTATGGCTAAGAATAAAATTAACTTTCATTTTGGGCATAAGACAAGAATCAGCCTATTCTTTTTCAGTTCCCTCTGACACAACATACCACTTGCTTAAAAATATCCTGTAGTATTTTAAGATTTTATATAAAATTTGAGACATATGTGAATAGTTATCAGCAGTTCTGTGCTTTCTGACTGATATATCCACACATAATTCACCGCTGAATAGTCGCTAATTAGTTGTGAAAGAAAAAAAATGGTCGTATCTTATTTTTAAAAATATGGCATGTTTTACTAACTTGATATAAAGTTTTGTTGCGATTGTTATTAAAAAACAATTTTTAACAACAATAAGCCTGCGAGAAGTTTGCCATTAATTTATCCTGATAGAATGACAATGCACGAAATTCAGTCGAGACTGATTTCGCCGTGTATTCCCGATTATTTTTGCTGAAAACCCTGAGAAGTCCGTAGTTAGCAAGATAAATTGCTCGAATCGAAAAATCGTCGGGATGATAATTTTCTGCCAAATGGTCGCTAATTAGCTGTGAAAGCAAAAAACTTGCCATGTTTTATTTTTCAAAAATATTGCATATTTTGCTTACCTGATATAAAGTTAAGGAAACCCCTAAGACGATTGTTATTAAACAATAATTTTTAACAATAATTAGCCTGCTAGCAATATGCCTTTAATTTGTCGTGACAGAATGGCAATGGGCGAAATTCAGTCGAGACTAATTTCGCCGTGTATTCGCGATTATTTTTGCTGAAAATTCTGAAAAGTTCCTATGTAGCAAGATAAATTACTCGAATCGAAAAATCGTCCGGTTGATAATTTTCTGCCAAATAGTCGCTAATTAGTTTTGAGAGAAAAAATGTGCCATGTTTTATTTTTAAAAAATATTGCATGTTTTGCTTACTTGATGCACCTAAGGTGATTGTTATTAAAAAATAATGTTTTACAATAATTAGCCTGCTAGAAATTTGTCGTGACAAAGAGGCAATGCGCGAAATTTAGTCGAGACTGATTTCGCTATGGTTTCGTGATTATTTTTGCTGAAAATCCTGAAAAGTGCCTAATCAGCAAGACAGATTGCTCGAATCGAAAAATTTGCTGCTAAATAATTGCTAATTACTTGTGAAGGAAACAAATATGCCGTTTCTTATTTTTCAAAACTCTGCATTTGTTTGTCATATATGTAATTCTCCTTTCAGGCAGATAATATGAAAAATATATATACAAACAGTTTATTTCCTGCAAATATCGCTCTGGTCCTCTCTCCATACGCGTTTCGATCACCTTATGATCTCGTTAGTGGAGCTCTATCGGGCCGAGAGCAACATTAGCAGGAAATAACTGATATATGAACCATAAATTTCAAGGTATGTCGGCAGGATATTGCACCTGTCATCTATTTGCAGGAAATAAACTGTTTATATATATATATATATATATATATATATATATATATATATATATATATATATATTTCATATTCTCTTCCTGAAAGGAGAATTACATATATTACAAACTATTTAAATACGACAGAAAGATTTCTTTATTTCTTACTGAAATTTTGATTTTTTAAAAATTTCAAGTTACTTCGGTGATTCATAGATGTCGTTCGACTGGCGATATTTTCCAGTCTGACATCGAGGTTGGTAGATGGCAGGCGCAATATCCTACCGACATACCTTGAAATTTATGGTTCATATATCAGTTATTTCCTGCTAATGTTGCTCTCGGTCCGATACAGCTCCACTGACGAGATCATGAGGTGATCGAAACGCTTATGGAGAGAGGACCAGAGCGATATTTGCAGGAAATAAACTGTTTGTATATATATTTTTCATATTCTCTGCCTGAAAGGAGAATTACATATATAACAAACCTTTTAAATACGGCAGAAAGATTTCTTTATTTGCTGCTTGATATAGAGTTAATTTTCTCTCTTTTTAAGAAGTAGGAGCTTTACTTTTTATTTATTATCAAGTTCAGCCTATTATGAATCCAAATAGGCATTATTTATTATAAAATGACAACATACTTATTTATTTAAACCTGATTTTTTTTCTGGTTGGTCAGTACGGATTTGGATTAAAATCTATTTCGTTTTTAAATAACAAATTACATTGTCTACTAATGTTTTAAATTAATTTATAACCTATTACATCGTATTAACGGATTTTAAAAATCGACGTAGCCACTAAAATTTGTGGTTGACAATATTACAGTATTGTTTTTATTTTGTTATTTTTTATTTTCTCATAAAAACGTAATTTAAATTATTGTTTATATGGCACAATAATTAAGAATCAGTGTGACAACTTATTAACTGTAAAATTAAAATGTACCGTGACCAGCAGGAAGTTGGTAACGTAGATAAGAATGGGAACATTTTTGTTAAAAAATTATTGTAGGTTTCTGACCTGTTAATACTAACCGATTTGTTTCTACACTACATGAAACAGCAATACGTTAATTTTTCAGTATAATCATCCTTGACTTTAATACACTTTTTTCATCGATTCTTCAATTCACGTATCCCATTCCTGAGCGGCTGTAATGACTTCTTCATTCGATGGAAAACGCCTTCTGCGCAGAAATCTTTTTTAGGTGTTAGAACCGATGGAATTCACAAGGAGCTAAGTCTGGTGAATAGCGTGGAAATTCACGCAATCTGAACTGTAATTCAATAATTCTCGTCATCGTCAAGACGTTTTTGTGAGCAGGGGTATTATCCTGATGAAAGATGATTTTTTTCTTGCATAAACCAGGTCTTTTCTCCTGAATTTATTCATTCAGCTAGTCTAGAAGGTTGCAATAATATTCTCCTGTTATTGTTTTACCAATTTGCAGGTGGTCAATTTACAATATTCCTTTTTCATCCAAAATAACTGATGCCAGAACTATTTTGGACGACTTTGCCTCTTTACTTCCTTCAGAGCAGGACAACCAGGTTTAAGTTTTATCCATAGTTATAAATCGACGTACAAAGTCAGTTTTGTTCCTTATAAATCGGTCCAAATGCTACATTTGAAATAAACAGTGGCCTAAAACAAGGAGACGCACTGTCACCCCTCCTTTTTAATATAATCCTGGAAAAAGTAGTGAGAACAACATAAATTAGAACAGAACTAATAACAGTAAATGGACCAAAATTACTACTAGCATACGCGGACGACATTGATATTGTTGGAAATACCTCCACCAATGTAAAGGAAACTTTCAACAAAATAGAGATAGAGGCAAGGAAAACCAGTCTAATGGTCAATGAGGAGAAAACCAAATACATGTGCATAAACACACAAAAGAATCGAGATAGAATAGGACAAAATGTAACAATAGACACATATAACTTTGAAAGAGTGGAGCGTTTTAAATATCTCGGAGCGACAATCATCGCAGATAACAATATCACAGAGGAGATAAAAGGGAGAATTCAGGCAGCAAACAGATGTATGTATAGTCTCAACAATACCATCAAATCCAAGAACCTAACACGAACCTCAAACATCAGGATATATAGAACAGTGATTAGACCAGTGCTCATGTATGGCTGTGAGATGTGGACGCTGACAAAAGCAATTGAAATGAAACTTAGATGTTTTGAGAGGAAAATCCTTAGAAGGATTTTCGGACCCTATCACGACCCCAATACTAATCAATATCGAATAAGAACAAATGCCGACGTTAAACAGATATATAACGCTAGCGACATGGTACAAGAAATTAAATCCCAACGCCTAAGATGGGCTGGCCATGTCCATAGGCTCCTTAATAACCGCCTTACCAAGTTAATTTGGGAGGAGGCCCCGACAGAGAAAAGACCCTTAGGACGCCCAACAATGCGATGGAGAGATAACATATGGTCAGATTTATGAACAATGGGGTTACCCACTGACCCAACTATCATGGACGACCGTGTGAGATGGAAGCAAGTTGTGTAGTCAGCCAAGACCCACCCCGGGTTGTAGGGCTACTAAAGAAAGAAGAAATGCTATATTTATTTATTGAATAAAAAGTGAAAAAAAATGAAAAACCGTTTTTTTTTCTCCTTTTCTTCCTTATAACTTTGAAAGTATTTACTTTAGAGAAAAGTTGAAAAGAGAAAAAAGTTTCATAATTAAATTTCTTACAAGATAGGGTTTGTTAAAAATATGAAGATTTATCACCCCTGTTGCAAGGTAGTAATAATAAAGAAAGCAAAAAAAGTAGTTTTTCGAACACTTACATTTCTCTGAGGACCTTTATATTTGGGCAAATAAAAATTCAGATTATAATAAAACAACGTGCTAAATTTCGTTAAAATCGTTTCTATAGTTTTTGCATAATAATTTTGAAATCCATTTTTTTTTTCAAAATATGAAAAATTTTTCAAATTTGATTAGGTCTTAAATCAAAAGTCAAATATTTTTTGACATATACTATAGATCTCAAGCTTTCAAACGCTTTTTAAGATTGGATAATTAGGGCCTGCTCAGGAATTGTTTAATGTTATTGTTAAATTTTTTGCTTAAAATCAAATTAAATATTTCCGCGAATTTTCATCGACAAATTTTTCTGAAAACATGGTTTGAAAGTACTTGGAGAGGCGCTTCTTTTGAAAAAAAAATTTTAAATTTTGTCAATTGGTTACCGAGATACAGACTATCAAAGTTGACAGGCATTTACAGCGAATCTATAAACTATCTGCAGGTTCAAAATACGTAAGTGCAAAAAAATGTCGTTATCTCGGCTTTTAATGGAGCAATTTGATCAATTATTGTTTAAACTGATGTCACGTGGATAGATGAGTTCAAATATCACTATACCGAGTGTCCATTATCTGTTCTTTTTGTTATTAATAATTTTACGTCATTTATGTATTCTATGCACTGCACACTGTAACGTATGAATATGTGGTTTTCTTAAAGACAAACTTTGTTGATTTATATTTTAATTTACTGACTACAAATACATTTGATTCGATGTAAATTCGCGGAGATATACAAATTGTTTATAAGCAAAAAATTTAACAACAACTTTAAACAGTTCTTGAGAAGGCCTTAATTATCCGATTTTAATTTTTAGAAAAGCGTTTGAAGGCTTGAGATTTTTTGTATGTATATGTGTGAAAATTGACTTTCCGATTTCAGATTTAATTAAATTTGAAAAATTTTCCAATTTTTGGAAAAAAAAAATTGGATTGCAAAATTATGCAAAAGCTATCGAACCGATTTAACGAAATTTAGCACGATGCTTTATGTAAATGTAAGTTGGCGTAAAAATCGTTTAAAAAACTACTTTTTTTTGCCTTTTTTGATTATTACAATTTTGCAGCAAAGGTGATAAATTTTGAGATTTCTAATAACTCTATCGCGTAGGAAATTTAATTCAGAAACTTTTTTCGCTCTTCAACTTTTCTATAAAGTGAATACTTTCAAACTTATGAGGAAGAAAAGGAGAAAAAACACGTTTTTTAATTTTTTTCACTTCTCGTTAAATAAATAAATGTAGCGCTATTTTTTGAGAGGGAACATATCTCAGTAATTGTTATGGGTATTATTCTAGAGGGTTTAGAGCAAAAATTAACGTGCCCCCTCTCAACAACAACAATAACGAGTTTTTATAGATCAGCCCTGATTTACTAATACAGTTACCATATCGGTATGAATTTCATTTTCCTTCAAACATTTTTTATGTACACTGCCCGTCAATCACTTTTGCCATGTCTACGCGAAAACAAGTAGAACTTCAAAGTTTTGTATTTCAGTAAGGAGTCATCGCATGACAATTCTGAAAAAAGCATTTAAAAGCTATTTACGAGTACTTGCAGATGACATAAAGTGTAAGTCGATTTTTAATTTTTTAAAGGTTTTAATCGAGAATAAAAAAAAAATTTCGACTTTATTAAATTCAGCGCCATTTTTGTAGACAAGGTTGTGAGAAAATTCTGATCAGACAGTTTTTTAGGGTTTTCTAAGAGGTTTAAATTACTTTTGATCTAAGTGCATTTTTGATAAAAGTACGGCTATTTTTACGAAAAAAAAAGACCTTTTTTCAATGTTTTGTATATTCTTAACTGAACTAGATAGAGAAAAACTTCAAAGAGAAAAAATGATTATTTTTACATGCAGAATGACTTTCATTAGGTCCGAAATGTTTTCCGTGAATTTCATTTTTAAAATTTTTTTTGATTTTTCAATTTTTTTGAAAATAAAAATATTAATATGCTGTTTACGACTGTTCACTCAGTATAACACCAACGCGTAATTTCCGGACAATTTTTCAAATGTTTATACATTGGTTTCTCTACGTGATTTCCAATTTTTAACTATTTATCATAGAATTAACTGGTTACAACTAAACTATACATAAAAAAAGGAATATTTTTTTCATGTAAAAACATTTCAAAATTGTTCGAAAATTACGTGTTGGTATCATACTGAGTGAACAGTCGTAAACAGCATATTATCGTTTTTATTTTTAAAAAAATTGATGAATCAAAAAAAAAATTAAAAAATTAAAAAAATCAAATTCGCGGAAAACATTTCGGAACTAATAGAAGTCATTCTGCATGTAAAAACAGGCATTTTTTCTCTTTGAAGTTTTTCTCTATCTAGTTCAGTTAAGAATATACAAAACATTGAAAAAAAATCATTTTTTTTCATAAGAAGGGCCGTATTTTGGTCAAAAATGCACGTAGATCAAACTTTAAAAAAGTAATTTAAACCTCTTGTAAAACTCTAAAAAAACTGTCTGATCAGAATTTTCTCACAAACTTTTCTACAAAAATGGCGCTGAATTTAATAAAGTCGAAAAAAAAAATTTTTTTCAATTTTTTTATTCTCAATTAAAATCTTTAAAAAAAATTAAAAATCGACTTACACTTTACGTCATCTGCAAGTACTCGCAAAGAGCTTTTAAATGTTTTTTTTCAGAATTGTCATGCGATGATTCGTTACTGAAATACAGAACTTTGAAGTTCAACTTGTTTTAGAGTAGACATGACAAAAGTGATTGACGGGCAGTGTAAATATTTTATCACTGCACAGATTTCCAATTTTTTCATTTTTCAGAAAAAAACAACATTCTATTTCAAACAGCTATAGAAAAAAAACTGTTTGACAGATCGGCTTGATATTTACAAGTGTTCATAAGAAAGATGGAACATTCCAATAACAGCATGTTTTCTGATATCAACGCAATCTATGTGACAGTCTAGAAACCTCTCCAATCACCTAGTAATGCAGTATTTCCAAATAATAAACACATTAACTTAAAACACCAATATTTTATTCACTATTTCCCCTGATTTACCAAAACTTTAATCCAATCCAAACAATGGGGCGTTTCGACAAATCCGTCTTCTAATATAACCTTTTCCAATTATAGGAAGACGAATAAAGGCCTAACCCAAAAAACCAGATATCATTATTACTTTTTTCACGAGAACATCCCATTTCGTTAAATGTTATTTGTCGAGGTGTCAGGGTCGAACCTTTGTTTATGGGGCTTTGTTGTTACTGCTCTGCCTTAATTCTAAAAATAGGGTCTTTAGACTGAGGACCGCTATAAATTATTTTGATTTAACGCAATAAGATAAACACCAATTTTATTTCAATTAAGTTTGTTCTTATAATTACGATCTTTATGGGCTTGGAGTTATTGGCAAATCGAGGAATAGTGGTGCGCAACGATTGTTACATTACAAAAACTTTTATTTTTAAATGATAAATATGAAAGTTTGCATCTCGCAATGTAACTACGAAATGAAGTATTTCGTTTAATTTTTTTTCTTAAGGTACGCCATAACGGAGATATGGGGCTCAAAAGAGATACCCAGTGATTTACTTCTTGGACTGTAGCTTCTAAACAGATCTGTATAACCAATAAAGGCTCGCCACTACACTCGAAGGTCTAATATTTTGATAGTTTAAACAATCATCTAAAAAAGTAATCTACTTTAAAAAAAATCAACCATTTTTGAGAGAAACCAATTTGTTTGCATTTAAGAAGCGCAAAATATTGAGTTAAAAACACACATTCTGGATGAGATTGCTAATATTTCTTCTAACAGCCAGTGGCGTATCTAGATCTGGCGGCGCCGATTGGCCAGAGTTAGTTTGGCACCTTAAGTGTTGTAAGCCGGCGGGGTCTTTTGCCTCATTTTCTTTTTTGAGGAAACTTTTTTATTTAACAATTAAGATGTGAAAAAACAGTTTTTTCGAGTTCTATGAAAAGCTATTATTTTTCAGTAAAAAAGTTTCAAACAGAAGTGTGCACATTGAAAATACCTACAAAATGAACTAAAGATCATCCAAATCGGATAATTTGTTCGTTAGTTATTGCAAAAAAACCTGCTAAAATGGCTATTTTTTAAATTATTTATAAACAATAGAAAAATATATTGGATTAACTTTATACTGCAACTAAAGGAGCCTCTTGTTGCATACAACAAATGTGCAGAATTTCAAGTAAAAATATTCAATAGTTTTTTGCACAGTGAATTTGTTTATAACTTTTTATGTTTTATTTTTATTGTTGATTCTCAGCGATCTGTAGGTCGTACAGCGGTCTGCGGGTACGCAAATGAAAGTTTCAGACTTAAATTAACAATAACAAAAAAGAACGAACGAATTGTTGATCTTAAATTGTTGACATAGATAAAATTGGGGTTCGTTTTTTCGTTATAAACAAATAGAATAACTCTTCGACAATTGTTGATATCGAAATGCTGATAAGTGGACGCGATAGCTGAGATTTTGAAGCACATTTTGAGAAAAAAAATTGTGTACGACCACTAGAAGCTGAAATTTTTTTTTTCAAAAAATCGCTACGGAGTTGTTTATTAACATTAAGAAATTATTTAAGTAGAAACTCGTGGGGAGATGGTTAAACTATTGTATGCAGCAGTTTTCAACTTAATTATTTCAAAATTGTTGATGTTGCAATAGTTAAAGTTGCACCTACTTCGATATTTAGAAAGTGAGCAGTGGAGGGGGGCGTTCTTTCAGCCTGCGGCGCGTGAAATAAAAAACGTGACTGGACGCTTCAAATTCGAACAATTGATGATATGTTTTTATAATCAAATTATTGTTAAACATAGCAATAAACAAATTGTTGTACTTTTAAACATTTTAAGCATAATTATAATTTTACTATACTTAGTTGCTTTTCAAATTGCAAAAAAATTGTTACAGTGGTCAACAGTAAACTATTAATTAGGAATACTAAAAATTAGATTGATTTTTAATGTCCCATTAATATTTATCGAGATATATCATGAAACAAATAGCAACATTTGTCGATAGCATTTGACGATTATATTGTAAGCGATTATCCATTATCTAAAATTATCGTAATATTACTTTCAGAGACGATGAAAGTAATAGGGGAGAAAATAATTATGATTATAATAATAATGATGATGATGATGATAATTATGTCAATGATGATAGTGATGATGATCATGAGAGTAATAATGGTGATGACGTTGAGAGTGATAATGATGATGATAATTGTAATGATAATAATGAAACCGATAAGGGTTTCGAAAATGAGTGTCCATCGATGTCTAAGCAACGGAAAACGGAATAAATATTTTGTATAGATTTAAGCAAAAAATATGTATGTTAGCAACTTGTTTTAAATTTATTTTTTCTATAATTTAATCGTCAAAATTTATAATTATTATATTTTATTTCTACTTTAATTTTTGTGATATTTATGGTCGCATAATAATAAAAATGAAAGTCAAGCTAGGTATTTCATATTTTTTAATTATAGAAAGTATACATAAATCTGGCTTAAGTTCTTTTAACAAAAAGTCATTATCTCTCAACTTTGGTTCTTAATTCTTAATCTTACATTGACTTGGATATTATATATGTTACAGGAAACATCAGTTTTCACTTTGGACATACTAATACGTCCCACGGCATATCCGAAATGGGTAATTTATTGGGATGACAATGCTAGGGCAACAGGTTCGTTTAGTTTGGTTAATATCACTAAAAATTCCAAATGATCAGAGAAAAGAATCCCAAGCGAACAGCGAATCCATGACAACCCTATATCCAATAAATTATCCATTTTGGACATGGCCTAGCTCCTACTAATATGTACTAAAAACTGACATTTCCTGTAACATAAGACATATTAACAATGCTTTTTGCGGTTTTTAATGCTTGCAAAAACGTTAATTGTCAGACTACTTAAACGTTTCTGACTAATACTATTTCTTAAAAAATTCTTATTTAGGTTCAGTTTGGAAAATGAACGCTCAGCAGAAGGGGAAGTTACAGGAAGAGTTAAAAATATTAATGGTGCGGTGCCACACATTGGGAAAATTTGATGAGCTGGTGTGATTTTTACAAAACATAAAATCAACCAGCTCATCTATTGTTGATAATTCTTTGAAATTTTCACGAAAAGCTGAGCGAAAACTGATAATTTTGGTGACAAAATTATCAGATAAGTCATCGTTGTATCAGTAGCGGTTGTCATAAATGAGGAATCAAGGAATTTAAATCTATCAACAACATTTTGAAAACCAGAGAGTCGACTTTTAACTCACGTGAGGCAATATCCAAAATAATATTAAATGTAATTTTCTTGAATTTTTCTTCTGCTGTGAATATTGTATCGGAGACAAGTTCGTCAAAAAATTTTTTTTGGCGCTTTTCAGTAAAAAAGCTTTAATACCCCAATTTGCTGCTCAGTCCGAAGCTTCACATCGAATTTGATCGTATTTGTGACGCAATTTATAAAGTTCTTCGTAGGCATTTTTAAATAAATTTGAAACCTGCACAATATTACACTTTTTAGTTTGAAAAATTATGTATTATGTATGGCGCTCAAAGGAAAATATGGAAAATGCTTCGGAACAGAAAAAAACAAGTTAACGAGTTCGTGCAGACCAAAGGAGTACCAATAGGGACATGGCAACAGTATTATAAAGAGCTTTACGATGCTGAAGAAATGCCGAATATAAATGAATACGAAACAGATATAATTGGAACTGTCACCGACGAAGAAGTAGAAGCAAAACTCAAGAAATTGAAAAACAGAAAATCACCCGGGCCGGACGGCATCCCCAACGAGCTTTTAAAATATGGAGGCCTCGAACTGGCAAGGAAACTATCGCAACTATTTAACAAAATCTTAGACGAAACGGAAACACCAGACGAATGGCATAATAGCATCACCATACCTATATTTAAGAAAGGACTAAAAACCTGCCCACAAAACTATAGAGGAATAACTCTCTTAAACACAGTAATGAAACTTTTCACGAGTATTCTCAAGGACAAACTGGAAACACAAATTAAGAATGCTGAGGAACAACAGGGCTTCACAAAGGGACGGTCAATAACAGACGCAGTGTTTATAATAAAACAAATAAAAGAAAAGGCTACAGAGTACAGTATGCCAGCGTATATCTGCTTCATTGACCTAACAATGGCGTTTGACAGAGTCCGATTGGGAGACATTCTACATATATTAATGGAAAATAAGGCACCAGCGAACATAACGAAGATAATCCATAACCTAAATAACAATAACGTAACAAAGGTCAAGGCAGGAGATCAATTCACTGAAAATATCCCAACACTGGGAGGAATTAGACAGGGTGACAGTCTGAGTCCTTTTTTGTTTAATCTCCTCATGAATAAAATCATAAACAAGGTAACATGTCTCAATCTCGGATACAGACTGGGCAACAAAAGAGTGGGTTTGGTGTGCTACGCCGATGATGTAGCAATTATTGCTGAATCAGAAAACGATCTACAGAGACAACTCTTCCAGTTTTTCCAAGTAAGCCGCCAACTCAATATGAACATTTCTATCAGCAAAACCAAATGCATGACAATCGCAAAGGATCCACTCAGATGTAAGCTGGTGGTGGAGGACAATCCCATAGAGCAGGTGATGCAATTCAGATACCTAGGCATAGACATATCAAGCACCCACGACCCAGTTGCCTACGAGATATAGTCTGGTCAAACTCGTACATGCGCAAAGATAGCAAAATTAGAATCTACAAGACTTGTATCAGACCCATCATGACATACGGCACGGAAGTCCGTGAGGACACTAACAAGACGAAACACATGCTAAGGGTGGCCGAAATGAAAACACTGAGAACAATAGTGGGGAAAACAAGAAGAGACAGAGTAAGAAACACAGATATCAGAGAACAATGCGGGATACAAGACATTGTGAGATGGGGAAGACAACGTAAGAGGCAGTGGTACAACCATGTAAGACGGATGGACGAGAACAGACTTCCGAAAATAGTCCTAGAAAATAACCCGCCGGGCTCAAGACCTCCCGGGAGGCCCCCTAAAAGGTGGAAAGATAGTTGGCAATCTGCCTCTCAGGAAAAGATGCAGAGGCAGCTTCAGAATTAACAGATCGACAGATCTCCAAGAAGTAGAAGAAGAGAAGAAGAAGTTTGAAAAATTGTAGAAACTGTCTATGGAAGAATTTTGGAAAACAATACAATACGAAATAAAAATTCAAAATTTTCTAACTTGTTTTAAGTCCGATTGCTTCGGATTTTTCTTCGTTATTTTTACTTTTTAATGAAATTTTATTTTTAAAATTAAATCACAATGCGTCCAACTAATTTTTTCTAGAAGACCATCTGGTAGGAGTCAATCTTTTTAATGTAAGTTTACGTACTGGAGATTCTTTACGTAACTCCCACTGTTTAATACTATTCGAAAAGAAATATATAGGCAACTACCAATATCAAAAATTTTTTTTGTCTCTGGGACTCCATTGACAGCATCTTTTATAACCAAATTTAATTTATGAGCGGCACAATGAGCGTATTGAGCATTTATTTCTAACTCGAGAATTTTAGATTGGAAGCCGTTATAAGCGTCGTTCATAACAGCAGCACCATCGTAGCCCTATCCTTAACAGTTTATAATAAAGATGTTTTTTTCTTGAAATAAATTGATAACGAATTTTTTTAAACTTCCAGCGCTTCGATCATGTGTTATGGGGTAAAATCCAGTAAACGATTCTTTACATTCAACTTGTATGATTTCGTTATTATCATTTTTATAAAAAAGAATATAGCGCAAAACAACACTCAACTGTTCTATTTTACATATATCTTGTGTTGTGTCTAAAATTATTGTATAAAATGGAGATGCGCGAATTTTATCAAAGATTTTATTTTCTACGTCGGTTCCCAACATATGAACAAATTAATTTTGTATGGTTCGGCTTAAGTATTTTGCTGAACCTTTTGGAAGTTCCAGTAACTTTTGTAAAATGCTCTCATAACGCGATAACTGGTGTATTATTGTTAGAAAATTGACCTCTAAATGGTAGATTACATAGATTGGTTATTTTGGTGCTTTCTGAACATTGCCTAGAATTTGACATTTACTTTCACTGCTTTTTATGACCTGCGGGTCTCAATCGACCAGCCTCTTCAAAAATTCACCACGTAACTATAAATTGATAATTTTAATGAAGAATGAATGTTTCTATAATTGTATGGTCATATATTGTATTTAACTGCGTTATTGCACATGTCGTATCACCCATACACACATAATAATAAAATTATTTCGTGTAAAAGGAAAGTTATTTATTATATAGGGTGTCATGTAAATATACACTCCCCTGCACATGTTTTTGCCATACCTAGATGAAAATCTGAAAATACAAAAAGTTTTATAACTTCAAAAAAAATGGTAGCAGCGTGAAAATTCCAAAAACATCTCAAAATTTAGGTAACAAGCTTCAAAAAACCGTTACATTTATCTTTAAAACCCATAAGCATATTTTTTAAACAGTATCATAAATAAGTAAAAAAATTGAAAAAATATTGATGATCTTTATACTGTTATAATTTTAAGTGCCAATATTGCAGAATAAAAAAACTAAAACAGTTTGAAAGAGTATTGCTTTACTTTTAAAATGAGCGGTGAAACGTCAAATTTGGTCCATTAGGACCAAAGTTAGATCAATTTTTGTAAGAAAGTATTTTTTTTTTCTAAACGCGTATGTTTAAAAAACTAAACAAGATAGAAAAAAAGTGTAAATAGAAAAAAGACGTGTTTTTGTTTAAAGAATACAGGTATGTAATTGTAAAAAAATCGGAAAAATATTATATATATAAAATAAATTTATTTATGACACAAAAATATTTCAGAATTGTAAAATTAATGAAAAACCTGACACGATATTTTCTTGAAGTTAAAGAAAAACAAATTGCAGAAAAGTCGAATATAAGTAGACGTACTGTTGATTACAACGTTAGAAAATATATTAAGGAAACTGGCTCTATTAGTCGTAGACGTAATAGAGAATTTCTGAAGAAAACCACTCTTAAAGAAGACAGATATATTGTTCACACTCCTTTACATAATAGACGTTTCAGTGTTTCTGATATAACTGTGCAAATTATTAAAAATTTGAAAATTATAATTAATATATTATAATTTGAAAGTATAAGTACGTCGTAGACTTCATAAAAATGGAATTTTTGGACGACGCTACTAAAAAACCGTTGCTAAGACTCGTAAATATAAAAAAAAAAGATTAAAATGGGCAAGAAAACAAAAAAATTGAAGCATTGCTGAGTAAAAAAAGGCGCTCTCAGCGACGAATCGTAGTTTGCAGTTTTTGGATCGAAAAGAAAAGTGTATGTGCTTAGAACAGCAAATGAAAAGTTTTTGAAAGGTTGTTTGGTTCCTAGTGTCACCCATGGAGATGGCTCAGTAATGACTTGTGATTGCTTAGCCGGATTTCATGTTGGTGACCCTGTAAAAGTAAAACGAATCTTGAAAAAGGAAGGCTATAAAAACTTCTACACAAGAACGTATTGCCGTCTGGTACTCGTCTAGTAGGTACACCTTTTACTTTCCAACATGATAACGACCCCAAACACACTGTAAATATCTGCAAAAGTTTCTTGGAAAGTCTTGAAATTTAAAGTCATGGAATGGCCACTATAGAGCCCAGATTTAAACCCGATAGAATTATTATAGGATGAATTAAACAGCTGTTCAAAGGCAATGTCCGACATCGGTTTCTTACTTATGGGAAATCTTACAAGACGAGTGGAAAAAAATCAAGGCAGATACACTCAACAAATTAATCTGACGAATGCCAAGAATCTTCCAGGCTGTAATTAAAAGCAAAGCCTACCATTTGGATGAGAAAAATGTTGAGACGTAAGTATTATATTATCTCACAAATTGATATTTAATTCTTTCGTTATAATTGTTTGTTAAAATTTTTTGTTTGTATTATTTATTGGTTTAAATTTTCAATTCCATGCATATTGATATTTAAGAACTGACCGTTAATTAATTAGTAATGACTGATATTTATTATTGTTTTCATTAAAAGGCTTAGTACCTAGTAAATGTAAATATGAATTAAAATTGTCCCTTTATTAAATAAGAGGGTTTTTCTTTAACTTCAACAAAATATCGTTTAATTTTTTTTATTAATTTTGCAATTTTGAAATTTTTTATGTCATAAAAAATGGAGAAAATTTTCTTTCTCCGATTTTTTTAAACTATATATCTGCATTCTTCGCACAAAAACACGTATTTTTTCTATTTACACTTTTTTTTTTATTTTGTTTAGTTTTTTAACATACACGTTTAAAAAAAAACATATTTTCTTACAAACATGTGTCTAACTTTGGTCCAAATGGATCAAATTGGACGATCTACTGCTTATTTTAAAGGTGAAGCAATAGTGTTTTAAACTGTCTTGGTTTTTGTATTCTGCAATATTTGCACTTGATATTATAACGGTACAAATATCATCAAAATTTGACAAGACATTGTCACCTCCGGGGCCATCTTCATAGAATCGGTGTCGAGGGCGACCCGACATGCAGATGGTGTTTGGAGGAGGATGAAACTGTTCTCAGAAGGTGCCCAGCACTAAACGGACTGAGACAGAGATATTTCGGAGATATAGTTTTGTTACCGGAAGCAGTTAGGCAAGTTCAAATAACGAGGTTGCTTGGATTCGCAAAGGCGATAGGCCTCGAATAACCTGAAGATATGGTGGGATGTAAAGGGCCCAATGGAGGCCTAGGCATCGATGATCTAGTCTCACCACCCCTTTTTCATTCATTCATTGATTCATCATCAAAATTTTTTAATTTTTTTATGATATGGTTTAATACCTATGTTTATGGGTTTTCGAGATAGTTGGGCTTAACTATTTTGTTGAACCTTTTGGAAGTTCCATTAACTTTTGTAAAATGCTCGCATAACGCGATAACTAGTGTATTATTGTTAGAAAATTGCCCTGTTTGTAGTCATCATTATCATGTTCAGAATGTCCTCTAAATGGTAGATTATATAGACTGGTTATTTTGGCACTTTCAGTACACTGCTTGAAATTTGACATATATTTACAGGACACCCTATATAATACATAACTTTCCTTTTACACGAAATTAATTTTTTATTATTATGTGTGTATGGTCAATACGACATGTGCAATAACGCAGTTAAATACAATATACGACCATAAAATTATAGAAACATACATTCTTCATTAAAATTATCAATTTATAGTTACGCGGTGAATTTTTGAAGAGGCTGGTCGATTGAGACCCGCTGGCCATAAAAAGCAGTGAAAGTAACCGTTAACCAGTAACACCAACAAACGATTTGTTTAGCAGTTAAAACAACTTATGTTTCAAACAGGTGGTCGTTTTTTATTCTACAACATTATGTGTAAAAATTACTTCGTTGTGTAGTCTGGTTGTAAATTATTAGATAGGTCAGGTCATTAGCATTTAATATGGTAATTTTAAACTTATGGAGAATTTTTGAATTTACTGTGTAGGAACCGTTAGTTCTTTTTGAATGGGATATCGATAAATGGGATGTTATCATGAAAATGACGAAACTGAAATTTAAAAAATACATTAACTTAAGTTTTTTGGTATAATTTTGATAAATTTACGCTGTTTTTAAGTTTCCTTACTTAAACAAATGTTTAAATTATGTATATATATATATATATATATATATATATATATATATATATATATATATATATATATATATATATATATATATATATATATATATATATATATATATATATATACATCCACTGCAGAATTTTTGAGTTTGTTCCCCATCTTTTTCCCTCAAGGTTTCTACAGACCATTAAGACTTTTGTAGCCTTGATTACTTCTTTTCATGCTTATTCCAGAGGAGTTTATTATCTAGGGTCAGTCCCAGATATTTGACCTCTGACTTCCACTCAATAACATTCCCATCCAATTTGATGGTCTTCAGATTGAGGTTTCTTTTCCTTGTGAAGTCTACTAGGGTTATTTTGGTGGGTTGATGTTTAATCTCATCATCTGGCATCATTCTCTAGTGTATTCTAGCCCTCTTTGGGTATTCTTGAATTTTCCTTTTGCGATCACGATCACGTCATAGGCATACCCCTTACAAGATATGCTGAGGTGAGTCAAATCACAGAGGAGCTGGTCTACAATTAAGCTCCACATAAGTGGAGGGGCTACTCCCCCCTGAGGGCATCCTCTGGTGATTCAGAGGGCGATAGTGTCCCGTCCTATCTCTGTCTCTGCTATTCTAGTGGAGAGAGTCGTGCTATCCATTTGAATGTCGTTCCACCCACTCCCCTGTCGTTGAGTGCTCTTTTAACTGCTTCATGTGGAGCGTTGTCAAAAGCCCCTCCTATATCAAGGAAAACACATATTACAGTTTCCTTCCTATTCAGTGTTTCTCGAATCTCATCTGTTATTTGTATCAGTGTGGTTTCCATAGACCTACCCGCTTGATACGCATGTTGATGAGGATGCAGTGGTACCTGCTAAAGAATTTCTGTTCTGATATAATTATCTACTACTTTTTCCATCGTTTTTAAAATTAACGATGTGAGATTGATGGTCATAGGAATTTAGGGTGTGTAGTGTCCTTTTTCCCTGCTTTCGGAATGAAGGTGACTCTGGCCCTTCTCCATATTTCTGGTATATAGCCCAGTTTCAGGTTGCTGTGACTGATGAGTATTATGTGTGGTAAAAATCTCTTCCTGCCCTTGTTGGAACCGGGTCCGAATTATTCCTGGTGTTTTAAATTGGTGAAAGGTGTTCATTGCCCATTTTAAACGACCGCTACTGCATATGTGTCTGGCCATTGCTGTAGCCTTCTCTGGTGGGCCTTTCGCGATGTTTCATCACATCATTCGCGTTACCAGGTTTGCTTCCTTGAAAGTGAGTGTTCAGTAAGAATAATGCTCTTTCCTCCTCGCTCTCCGTGAAGCTGCTGTCTGGCTTTCTGAGCGCTATTGCTGTGTCGACCTTACCCTTTGCCATGACTTTGTGTCTAGCTGCGAGAGGTCTAGTTTGAATGTCTTCACAGAATTTCTTAAAGCCGTTTCTGTTAGCTTTCCAAATTTTCTTGTTGTAGGTTCAGGTTCAGAGTCCTCCGTCACACTTGTGTCCATTGTATAACGGCAAACAAATAAAAATCTCCAGAAATCAAACGAACTATCGTTTAACATTGCTTTGTTTACTATGACGAGACGTCATACATGTTATACGGCTAGCCTCATAACTCAGATTGCGTTTCGGTACGCTTTTTGTTATTCAAACATTTAAGATTTTTACCGAAAATACAACAGATTTCCAGATATTGTGCATTAAATGTAGTAAAAAATAATATGGAATAATTTTCCAATACCTTGTTGCATATCTCTAAAAATAAAAATTAAACTTTTAACGAGCCCCTTGGAAAACTACGTTATAACTCTCCGAAAAATGTACTTAGAGTTCTCTTTTTAACAATAAAAATGTAATTTAGTTATTGTTCTTTATATTTATTTCCCTAAGGTGAACATCAGGTAGTTATTTTTCGCGAGAAGCACTCAAATGATCCCTAAATAATACATATTTTTTATTTTATAACTGTAATTTTTTTTATACACTGTACATCATTTTATCATGAACAAAAACTTATGCCAAGTTTATGTATATTTTATTGCTTAGTTAATATTTGTTATTCATAAAATATTTGGAGACGAAGATTTATAAAGTTGAGGCGAATTTTTAATAAACTGTGTCATTCGGTTGTGTGGTAATTTCGTTTTTCACACAATTTAACTTTTGCAAACAGTTACACCAATTTGTAGAAGTTTAACTGCTTTTCTTAGTTTATTTGTTTTTGAAAGTGGTTTTCCATTCGGTTGCTTTTCATTCTTTTCCACCCTTTGAGAGCATTTCTTTCTTTTCTATTTGTGTGTAAAAAAACTGCGATGTTCAACTTCTTTTGAACTGTAGTCGTCAAAGGACGCCAAACGAATAGGTAAACATATCTACGCCTACCTTTAAGATGAAAATTAATAAGAAAACGGTAAATATGTAAACTTATAGATACGTATATCTAGAAATTTATTTTTCTCCTTGTGAGGAATAAAATAAGCATTTACCAAATTTGAAGTTGGACAGTTCGGAATTGTTGATTCGAAAATATTTCAGGTTAATAAATTTTGATGCTATTGAGGGGTAATTTTAGGATGCCACATTCTGAATAAATACTTACTAGAGACTTCAGTTGTTTGGAAAACAGTGTTTCCCCAAAGTATCAGTACAAGAATAGATTTAAAAACTATCAGAAATACGAGGGTGGTTTGATAAATCACTATACAAAATTTTTTAAAGGATTTTAGTATGCATAATGAATTTCCAAGAGTTGAATACATTTTTGTAAGGATGTTGGGAATATATATATATATATATATATATATATATATATATATATATATATACATATATACTGCTCGTCAACCACTTTTACCATGTCTATGCGAAAACAAGTAGAACTTCAAAGTTCTGTATTTCAGTAAGGAATCATTGCATGACAATTCTGAAAAAAGCATTTAAAAGCTCTTTGCAAGTACTTGCAGATGATATAAAGTGTAAGTCGATTTTTAATTTCTTAAAGGTTTAAATTGAGAATAAAAAAAAATTTCGACTTTATTAAATTCAGCGCTATTTTTGTAGAAAAATTTGTGAGAAAATTCAGATTACACAGTTTTTTAGAGTTTTTCAAGAGGTTTAAATTACTTTTTTAAAGTTTGATCTAAGTGCAATTTTGACCAAAATACGACCCTTCTTACAAAAAAAATTACTTTTTTTTCAATGTTTTGTATATTCTTAACTGAACTAGATAGAGAAAAAGTTCAAAAAGAAAAAATGCCTGTTTTTATATGCAGAATGACCTTCATTAGTTACGAAATGTTTTCCGCGAATTTCATTTTTTAAAATTTTTCAATTTTTTTTCGATTTTTTAATTTTTTTGAAAATAAAAACGATAATATGCTCAAATGGGCTTTTTGGATCTAAAAGAAAACTTTTTGTGAGAAGATGAACAGGTGAAAATTTTATAAGTGACTGTATTATTGTACCTATTGTTAAACACGGTGGAGGTTCGGTAATGGTATGGGGATGCTTTGCAGGGTCAAAGGTTGACGATCTCATAAAAATTGAAGGTAGTATAAAAAAAGAAGATTATAAAAAATTTTTAAAAGAAAATGTAGTTGCATCTCGCAGACGTTTGCTTCAGTCTAAATTTATATTTTAACACGACAATGATCCGAAACACTCTTCCAAACTGTGTAGAGATTATATAAAATGGTTAAAAAAACGAAGATAATTAAAAGTAATAGAATGGCCATCGCAATCACCTGACCTTAATCCTATTGAGTTGCTGTGGGAAGAACTTGATAGAGCAGTAAGAAAAGTTCGTCTTAAATCGAAAACTGAACTCTGACGTATTTTGCAACAGGAATGGAAAAATATGAAAGCTACAGCTTTATATTTGCTTATACATAGAATGTCACGATTATATCAAGCTGTGATAAACAACAAAGGTGGTCATTTCGATGAAAAAAGTGTAAAAATTGTATATGTATATATTATTGCTTTTTTTACAAAAATTTTTGATATTACTGTCTACCTCATAACATTTATAAATTTCATTCATATTATTTATATTTTTACCTAATTTGTAAAGTGGTTCTCAATAAATTGGTTTCTTTACGTGATTTCTAATTTTTAATTGTTTATCATAGAATTAACTGTTTACAACTAAAGTACACATAAAAAAAGGAATAAATTGAATATTTTTTCATGTAAAAACATTTGAAAAATTGTCCGAAAATTACGCGTTGGTATCATATTGAGGGAACAGTCGTAAAGAGCATATTATCGTTTTTATTTTCAAAAAAATTGAAAAATCAAAAAAAAAAATTAAAATAATGAAATTTGCTGAAAGCATTTCGGAATTGATGAAGGTCATTCTGCATGTAAAAACAGTCATTTTTCTCTTTGAAATTTTTCTCTATCTAGTCCATACAAAATATTGACAAAATGCCTTAGATCAAACTTTAAAAAACGTAATTTAAACCTCTTGGAAAACTCTAACTCCAAATTGTTATTTTTTTTGTATTTTATGAAACGTTTTGCGATAAAAAATAAGTTTTGTGAAATTGGAAACATTAACAAATATCCCTCGTATCTATATAATAATACCATATTATTTTTCTTTATGTGTTCTTTAGACATTTTATATTTTAAAATCTTTTAGAAAAATCATAAACATCTTTTATATTTCTCTTTATATACATATATACGTATGAAAAAAAAAATACGTCCAATATTTTACGCAGACCTGAGCATGTAAGCTGTCATGTAAATTATGTTTAGCATCAAAAAGCGGGCGAACCCGTGTCTGGAATAAATTTATGCCACTAAAAAAATCCAGTGGATGCATATGAATGTTCTTTGTTGGATGTCGGGTTTTGGAAGGAACGAGCAAGAGGAAATATTTCAAAGAAATTCGAAGTTTATGAATGATTGTTTTGCAAGAAGTAGGATTAGTTTAAGCTGTTGAATTGGGAGGAAAATTGTATTTACAAAAAAGATAAAGTTAAATAAATATCAGGAAATGCGTTACTTTTCGCATAACGCCAGAAATACTGAGCTTTAAGAATAATATCGCGGTTGATTGCTGGTTTAGTAGATTTAATCGCAGCCATCGTTTGCTCATAGACGAGTTGCATGAAGGTCGCCCAAAATCGTCATGTGGTATACTGTGAGATTGAGTGTAGCGGTTACCGTACTATTCGCAGTACTTCCAGAAAGAAAAGGTTGTAGGTCAAAACGGTTTTCTTACCGGTAGGGTGGACTCTAGTCTAGAATGATTCCTTCTTTGACACGTGCAAACTGCTCAAAATCCCTGTCTCCAGGACTCTCCTGGTAAAAAAAAACCATAACTGCCAACCTGGCAAAGGATACGGTACTCCAAAACACAACAAAATTACCTGGATAATTTACGACTTTCCATCTCAGAATCCCAAAAATTTGGCAAATAAAAATTGAGATGGTTGTCTGCAGCTGCTTCGGCGGAATCAAACCAGGAAAAAGTAAAAAATCAAGGCAAAATGGCCTCCATTTATAACCATGACCCAGCTTGCACACTAATCGACTTCCGTTAGGCGCGTTCAATTACCACGTGTAAACGAAATGACCTTAAAAAGAATGACAATGGGCAACAACAGTCGGCTGAAATGCATTTGTTAGTTAAGCCAATTCGTTAATCAGACTTTTCCACTCAAAACAAAAATAAATCTAAAAAGTATCAGAGTGGTTATTTTTAAATTCAAAAAACATATATTAATACATAAATTGGAATTTTCTGATTTCCTGCAACCCAATATACATACAATTCCATTCAAATGTAAATATAAATGGTAGGGAAAAAACAAGATCCATCTGAATACAAAAAAGGTAGCAGTAAGTTCGACATTGATAAGAAAATACCTAAGCACATTGTAGTGGGATACCAAAGCAGGACAAAATATTGGTAAATAAAATTAATTGAAACTGTACTTAATGAAATGCTTTTCTTCAAGGAATCCCTGGGAAATACTTAAGGAAAATGATACTGTGTTGTCCATAATGACAATATTGGCAAAATAAGGTTAACTTAAAACTTAAGCGCAAAATTGAACCGTGACAGCTTAATTATAATTTTTTTTTTGCTGATCACTGGTGTGGTGTAAGTATAATTAATAAATAATTATTGTAGTTTAGTATAAAATCTTATTAAATTAAAAAATTTTAATGGTCATGCGAAAAAAGCGTTCTTTCTTAATTTGAAATGAAAAGTAATCAAGATTAAGAACTTATAAATTATCAGCGCACAAGGCTGTAACTTACAGCCGCGGCAGTTTAGGCCTTTTAGAGGTCGTCAAAATATTCATTTGGCACAGTCAGGTTATCCTACTGGTTATTTTAGTTATACTGTGGCATTAGTTTGTAAGGCCACAGTAGAAGAAATAACTGGGCATGTGCGTATCTAACATGCATCATGATGGGGTCTGTAGCAATTATTGGCGTTGTTAGATTTTTTTTTTCAGTTTCATTGCACGCTTGTCTTTCAGTTAATTGCGAAAATAGAAATAGAAATTTCATTTTCTGATATTTAAAATATTTGCAAAATATACACATTTTTAACTGCTAGGTTTAAAAACCGAATTAATATGTAACATAGAGAATTATTTTCATTTTCCATTGCAACGAGCTATAAAATTCATTTTTATTTTCTTAAAAATCTCGCTTTATAAAAATAATATTTATCCGAATATTTTCCAGGGTACTTTTTTAGAAAATATCATATCAATAAAATCGAAATTCCAACCAAAAAGCGGGAGAAAAGTATGCAAGATTTCCACTTATTCTACTGACATTTTAATTTAACGCTGTTTACGTTTACGAAATTAGACCGAACCTTGAAATATTTACGACCGTTAATTTTCCTTTTTCCCTCTAAATTTATGCTTTCATTACAATTTTTTTAAGTACGTCATTCATTATCTATTTCTATTTCTTTAAACTTGCTATCATTAGGTACGTCATTTTTAGCAGCAGGTGTATCTCGCGTTTTCTCACTGTTTATTATAAAAATATACTTTTGAAACAATTCTTCTGTACTATTTTTAGTCAGTCGAACGATTTTCTGGAGAAAATTATGTAACTCTAGATTTAATTTTTGAAGATTTTAAAATGGACGATGACAGTTGCGGCCATTGACAAATCTTTGTGGGTATTATATGTTACTAGGTGATTTTAAAAGTTTCTAGACTACACGTGAAACAATACTAGTAAAATACGTTTACTCTTCAGTTTAATCTCTCTTGAGTTCAAAAACTTTCTCCAGCAATTCTCTTATTCACGTATCCCATCTCTGGAGTGATTTTCTGGAAGGCCTTCAAAATACTCCTCTACAACTGCAATGCCTTCTTCATTCAATGAAAAACACTTTCCGTGCAGAAATCTTTTTATGTGTGGGAATAGATGGAAATCAGAAGGAGCTAAATCTGGTGGATAGAGTGGATGTTCACGTAATTCAAACTGTGATTTAGTGATTTTCGTCATCATCAAAAAGCAAAAAGTAGATGCATTGTGTTGATGATAGGTGATTTTTTTCATCTGTAAACTAGGTCTTTTCTCCCGAATTTTTACATCCAACTGGTCTAAAAGATTGCAGTAATATCCTTCTGTTATTGTTGTACCGATTTGTAGATAATCAATTAACAATATTCCCTTTGCATCCCAAAAAACTGGTACCATAACCTTTTTGGCTTTGGAACAGTAAAACCAAATTCAGTACGCTTTGAGGTTTGTTGTCGCAGTTCAGGATATACGTGAACTTGCGTCCTAAATTGAGCGAAGTAGTGGTAGTGGAGGGTCACAAGCAGCGGAGGAGAAAGTCGATAGATGTTCAGGCCAGGCGCTACCACTATATTTCATATGTGGAAATGCATCGCATAATAGACCTAAAAATAGATAAATAAACAGATATGTTTATTTATTTGCATTTCAAATAATGATATAATAAAAAAATAGAATATACAATATTATAACGGACTTTATAGCTGTATACACTTCATAGTATTAGTTTGTGTTTCCAGTTTGTAGAGTTTGTCGCATTTATCAATGCCCCTGGTGTTAAGGACATATAACCAGGCTATCTAATTTTCGATCATCGTCAAAATGATAGGATGTTTCGTCCCGATATCGGTGGTGAACTCATCAGTGAGATCCACCGATATTTTTCCCAGATATCCTTATTGTACTTTCCACAAACTTGGACTTCTATTTAAGTCAAGTTTTGTCCGAAAATGGTGGTAAGATGTTAGTTCCACAATATGCTCCCCCTAAGGCATTTGCTTTCCGACTTTGACTGTCGTAGAAAGTCCAAGCCGTAAAAAAGCACAGGCCTGAGAAGGGAAATGTGGAACGGACATCCTGGATGGTCTTCCAAGTATCGGTTCAGGCTTAATCAAAGCCAACAGCAGTTTAGATTCTTGTATGCCGCCGTCCCTGCTCGGGCACCTTGCCGCATTTAGCAATGCCCTTGGTGTTAAGGACATATAACTAAGCGATCTAATTTTAGACCATCGTCAAAATGATAGGATGTTTCGTCCAGATATCGGCGGTGGACTTATCAGTAGGATCCACCGGTACCTTTCCCAGACATCCTTATTGCACTTTCCACAAACTTGGACTCCTATTTAAGTCAGGTTTTCCCGAAAAATGGTGGTAAGATGTTAGTTCCACAGTAGGTTTTTAGGTTTATTTTCTACGAGTTATTTAATTAATTTTACCCTTTGTTATTTCCTGCTGAGACGTCTATGAAAGGAGGTCTGGAACTTTCTATAAAATTATATTTCCTTTATTTTCGACATGGAACGTCTATGGCAAAAGATCTAGAAATTGCCAGGTTATTCCTTTTTCTTTTTTTCTGGAAATTCTTCCAGAAGATTCGGGAATATATATATATATATATATATATATATATATATATATATATATATATATATATATATATATATATTGTAATACTCGCCGTGTTGTTCTTTAATTGTTAGCACACATTCACACAAAGGAACAGATACTCGTCACGTTTACGTTCGTTAATCTTGAGTAATGCAGAGGGCTAGTGCTCTGTTCGATTTCTCTAGGTTTGGAAGATGATCTTGATGTCAAGGGCATTTTGGGGAATGAAGTCCCGTTTTGCAGGGTTGATATATCATGCTTATCGGGCATAACGTGGAGATATGCGGATCAGTTGCTTGCCTCTATAAAGACTTTTATAACATTCACTTGCCACCAGTGATCTTTTTCATTCCAAGGGGATTTTCAATTTCGCACCCCATTTAATTCAAAACTTTCCATTTTTCAAGGTTGTGCCCACATGAGTTTTTGTTCAGCATCAAAAGAACTTCCTTCTCTCGGAATTTGGATCATCTAGTGTAAGTGCAAATGAACATAGAAATTCATACGAGCTTATAACCTTTTTTTTTTAAAGTCGGTTAAAAAATCTCATTTGCTATACAAATTAGGCATATTAATATTCTTTAGAATCTGTTCAAATATTTTTAAAATATCTATGGATAACTGATTACAAAAAATTTTGGAAACCCTGTAACGAAACTTCAAGTAAACCATATTTCTATAAAATTTCTGATATATTTTTGAACAGGGAATACGAAGCTTAAATTTTGAAAATGTATATGCTCAAAAAAACTGTAAATATAGGAAATCTATTATTAACTAATATATAATTAAATGCAATCATTGGACTTGCATATATTTCTTATAAACACAACTATACGTAACAGTAATCGATTTTAAAATTCTGAATTATTTTCTCTGCCTGCAGCATGCTAATTTGCTTAATTTCTTCTAATTTTAATAGAAAATTTTATCGGTTGCCCACTGTTTTATTACCTACTAATTAAAGTTTTGGTGTGCCGCAACCGTATCCTATTAAAAATTTCCCTTTTTTTCTTAATATAGTTAGAGGACAACGAAGAAAGGAAAGGTGCTTTTGTTTTATGAGTCTGTTAACATTTTAGTAAAAGGTTCAACTTATTGTAATGATGTATCTACTAAATATGACGCACTTTCAAAAAAATAACAAAATAGAAATTTCAAAAGTGTCGTTGTATTAAAAACCTGACTATAGCGAGAATGAACATAATTTATGTAAACTCTTTAATAAAGTCTGCTGAGTACTGGTCTGGATCTGATTATGACTCATGGATACTACAAGAAGACAGTAACTCGCAACATCGTAGTCGCCTTTGTCAGGACTGATAAAGAGAAAAAGGCTTTACGACCATGGAGTGGCCTGCTTCTTCGCTAGATGCAAATCCTTCGTAAAAATGTATATGAACTCTAAAGCGACTAAGTATAGAAATACATAGAATATGGAAAAACTTATTACTTGATTACGCGGAGTGACTGGATCTTATATTGAGGTGATTATGTTTTAGACTGAAAACTAGGGTCCCCCAAAACGTAAAGGTACTTATGAATATAACGAGCCACGCCCGTGACGAGCCTCCTTTGAATTTTACCGTCTTTGATTGATTTCGAGTGCACCACGCAAATTTTTCACCAAATCCTTGCACCTTCGGCGACCGGCGTCTAAGGAGATAATAAAAGTGTTTGGAATACAACAAGTCAATTTCATCATACTTCTTGTGTTGTCGATTTCGCTGCACAGTTATTATTTTGAAAGAACCTGCCATGAAGCCGTCCAACTAGATAAAAAAATTCTTTGAGTTGGTATCAAAAACCGATAGAGCCTCGGTCGCGCTGCTCGCGAACAATAGAAATATGACGAAATTGGCTTGACGCCGGTCGCTGAAAGCGCTCGATATCAATCCAAGTTGACAAAATTTAAAGGAGGATCGCGACAGGTTGACGGGCGCAGCTCACCATATTTTTTAGCGCCTTAAGACTTTTTTACTTTAACTTTTTAGATGGTTATATTTGGTCAATACATTTTTTTATGAAACTAATTGCACACGATTGCGGTAAGCCATTTTCCATCCGTTGCTGGTTGTAGGTCTTCCCTAATTTATTCTGTTTTCCTTTATCCATTACTATAGTCTATTCAAGAACTAGTTAGAGTAATAAATCATTTTTGACTCTTTTTTTCTTCCCAAACTACCTGTGTTACTTAGTCCGGTGTCTTTGGCAAAATCTGTTGGACACATATATTTTTTAAAGGAATGGATTAGAAATTTCATAATCAAAAATACCGGTCTGTAATAATGGACTATTTGGGTTAGATAACAATAGATATTTGGAAGTGTGAAGTTAAAAAGGATTTTAATCATTATCATAGGCATCGGACGAAGGTTTATTTTGATACTAAGTATTTAAGGCATAGAATATTATTTCGGTTATAAGCTTAAAATAGAACTAAGTTGTTATAATAATATTATTTTATTTCTAATGATTTCTTAACACAAATCACAACTGTATTTTTATTATTTTTAGTTTTGGCATAGAAAACATTTTAGGCGCATTCAGACTAAAACGTAGCCTTATTGTCTCAAAAAATTTTAAATTATAATTTAAAAACTTATAAAATACCCATTATCATAAATACAAGAAGTTAAACATATATAAAAAAAATAAATTCGTCTATATAATATTAAATTTTTTTTGAAGCCATCGGTCATTTATTAATTAAAAACACTTTTAAGACATATGACGTTTCAGTTAATTTATTTCTTAAACCATCTGCAGAATTACAATTAAACACTAAAACGGGACTCAATGGTAATTAATTTTTATATATTATAGTTAGAATTAGACTTATTTATTTTTATTTCTTTTGCACTGACATCTTAATTTAATTTACTTTATTATATGGAAATCCGATAGCCCCAAAAAATAAAACAAACTAAATTTACATGCTTAAGAAAAAGACACAAATACAATAATAAAATAATAAAAGAATTACGGCTAATAGGACTTAAATATATATAAAATTGACGAGTGAGATACACTAAAATAAAAATATATAAAAAAATATATAAACAACATTAAACAATAAAATACAACAAAAACAAAAATTTAATTAATAAATTGTGTTTATACTGGTAAACATCACGTATCTAATTCGTAATCAAAGTCAGTGGAGCTATCTTCGCTCAAATTAATTATAATTGGTTCTGCTACACCGATCATGTGATCGAGTTTTATTCTTTCATTATACGGTCCACATATTTTTTTCAATTTTCCGCGGTAACTTTATTCAAAAAAATCTTTCAAAAGTTTTTTTAAATTACTAATTTTGCAACTTGTATTATTTCTAGCAACTCTGCTTTTTGCTTGAGCCTATATCGCGATGTTGCTTAATTGTTCGGAGATATTTCCTTCTCCAACGGACAGTTTCCGGACGATCTATTAGAACAGATTTTCTAACTGTTTTTTTCCCAGCAAAAATTAAGTTCTCTCAGTAATTTCCAGAGATCAGTTCTTTTAATTTCAGGTAAATCCCGATATCTTCATTGATTTTAGGTAGAATTTTGTCGACGATTGAGATTTGCTTCAAATAATAAAATGTATGTACAACTCTTTTTATTGCAGTTTTCATCTCTTCTTCCAACGGAGTTTTTCGTCTTCCAGTGGCAAAATGTGGCTTGGGAGCATTAACATTTCCAGTCGTCTTTTTCTCCTTCAGCATTCGGTACATAGTAGATTTTCCAACTCCTGTAATTTTGGAACACATCTCAACAGAGCTTTTAACATTATTATCTGGAAATTGATTTTAAGGCATCATAAACATTCATCGTAATACGAGGAAAAAATGCCCTGGTTTAACGATTTTGGAATAAATGTAGAGGTGGAAGCCATATCTCACTAATCCCAAATAATATATAAAAACAAGCGCAAACAAGATAAATCACTAAGGACACACTGTAAGGTGTACTCTGCTCACAAATTTTATTGTTGCAGTAAATTAATAAAAGCTTATAATGTTTAAATATAATTAAATATAATTAGATTTATGACAGTCCTCAGTTACTTACGACACTGGAGCAGATATATCGGAGGTTTCGGTGACAGTTTTATTACTCTCTCTAGTTTTTGAATAGAGTATAACGTCATTTACTTTACTCCTGTCTTACCCTGTATATCATCATATTATTTGATATTGGATGTTGCTGGTATAACCGGAAGTCGCACAAGATCGCTGTTACGTTATCTAAAGAGAGCGTCATCAAAAATTCCAGTATACAAATTTGCAGAATTCTAATAGCATTACTTCCCGAATTATTCTAATGGACGGTCACTGTAAGACACCATGTATAAATATAACCAATAATATGAAAATCTTTAGCGTTTGCGCATTACTTCACGAGATATTCTAATGGACGGTCACCGTGGAACATCCTATATATTTTTCCTAAAATATTAGTTTAGATTATTTAAAGTTCTAAACAATTTAAAATGAAATAAAACCCGCTTTTTTTATTGGTCCCCGGTATTTTGAGGGTCAATAGCGCTTTTCCGTCTCGCAGTTGTGCACCAAAGACCATGGAAATCAGGAAACAGACTTATAGGGATTTATATTTATATACATCTATCCTTTAATGTTGGGATTTTCAACATGATCAGTATTTATTATATATATATATATATATATATATATATATATATATATATATATATATATATATATATATTAGGTGCAGTACTTTAAAAATATTTGTCAATTTCTATACATTTAAGTAACTCTGCATTAGAAACCTTTTAAAACCTAATACCACCATTCATTTAATAGGAATTGACATCTAAAGATAAACAAACAATACAAATGTTTGTTTGTTTACATAGTATTGTGATATGCAAACACAAATAATGTGAACTAATCTCTCACACACTTGATTGAAGCTAATTACCCAAGCATGTTGAGTTAATTGATGAGACTTCGCGGTACTTTAGAACTTATTAGTACAATAATTTTTTTATTTTGTGCCGTTTACAATTAAAAGAAAATATTTTTGTATTGTTAATTTTTCTTAAAATTTACGTTTTAATTGGCTGTAAGTTCAACTTAATAGCGATCGTAATTCTGCAAGCAATTGCCAGAATTTCTGAAGCTAGTGGGTGTTGAATGAGGAATTAAAATTCCTTTCAAGTATGGTTTAATATGACTTAAGTTTTGTCATAAAATTGTAGCCGCTCAGCTTCAAAACTGCATTAGATTTTTTTAGATAGAGCGATTAAGATAGCAAAGACATATCCTGGAGCAGATTTGAACTTCGACGACAACCCCATCATAGTGGCTCTTAAAAAATTAGAGGTAAGGAAAAACACTAGCAAGCTTGATACATCCAAACTAGACAACATGGAAAACAGAATAGAAATCACACAACTGTTTAACAAAGAGTTAGAAAGTAGCGATGTTAGCGAAGGATATATTGAAATACAGGCAGTCCTCGACTTACGTCATGTCCAGTTACGTCGAACAATGTTTTGACACTATTCATCAAGCATACGTCAATTGTTTCGATTTCCGGCATAGGAGAATTCACTTGTCGCGCGGTCAACTTCTGTGGGCGGGCAGGGCACGGGGGCGGTGAGCAGGGATTACCCCGCACATGCCGCTGATGAATTCATCTAGTTAGTGTATGGACCATGGACAATCGAGACCTAATACATTAGTTTTTTTTGCATCTTTGACAGTTTTTTTAATACATATTTAAGTGAATTTAAATCTTACTATGCCACCTAAACAAGACAGTAATAGTAAAGTGAAGAAGAGAGTAAGAAAGACAATTACAATGGAGGTTAAATCTAAGATTTTAAAACTCAAAGATCGCGGTTGTTCGACTTCATCTGTTGGACGAGAACTTAATTTATCACGCACGACTGTACAGACAATATTGAAAGATAGAGAAAAACTCCTAACAGCTCTACCTTCCATCTCTTTAAAGAGCACTATTATACGAAAAAGGAATGCTTTAATTTGTAAAATGGAAAAACTCTTGTACACTTGGATTCAAAATCAAACTCAGCGACGGGTTCCTCTTAGTTTCGCTATTATTCAAAATAAGGCTCTCAGTATCATCAACACACTGCAAAATAAACGTGGCGCGAATAATAGTGAAGAAACAAAATCTTTTTCTGCCAGTCGTGGATAGTTCATATGCTTTAAAACGATATATTCGTTGCATAACATTCGAGTACAAGGAGAAGCTGCTAATGCCGATCATGTGGCTGCTCAGAGTTTTCCTGGAATATTAAAGGAAATTATCGAAAGTGGAGACTATTCGCCTAAATAAATTTTTAACGTGGACGAAACTGGTTTATTTTGGAAAAAAATGCCTTCTCGCACTTTTATATCGCAGGAAGAGAAGCCTATGCCTTGGTTTAAAGCGACTAAAGATCGTTTGACGTTATTATCGGGTTCGAATGTTGAGGGTGATCTCAAATTGAAACCCCTTTTGGTTTATAGATCTGAAAATCCGACAGCTCTTAAAAATTACGTCAAGAATACTCTTCCAGTCATATGGAAGGCTAATCCAAACGCATGGGTTACAGCAGTACTTTTTGAAGAATGGTTTATTAAGCATTTCGTACCTGAAGTGAAACAGTACTGTTTAAACAATAATTTGGCTTATAAAGCTTTACTTATTTTGGACAATGCTCCCGGCCATCCTGTGCGTATTGCCGATATCGATCCCCAAATCAAAGTTTTGTTCCTGCCTCCAAACACGACTTCGTTGTTGAAGCCCATGGATCAAGGAGTTATTGCTTCTTTTAAGGCCTATTATCTTAGGAGAACTTTTTCACGGGCTGTAAGGGCTAATGAAAAAGATGGGATAGAGCTGAGAGATTTTTGGAAAAGTTATATCTTGCAATGCGTAAAAAATATTGCTGCTTCATGGGATGAGGTAAAATCCAACAATTTAAAAGGAGTTTGGAAAAAGTTATGTCCACATTTTTTAAGCCATCTGAAAGTTCTTCTTCTACAGATCAACCAAATATCGATGAGATCACAACTCACATTGTTCATTTGGCTAACCGTTTGCCTGACATTGCAGTTATGCTCACATTCGCAAGAACTGACTAATGAAGATCTTATTGAATTAGAGGCACAAGTACAAGAGGAAGTTTCAAAGCTCACTGTACTACGTCTGCGGACGAACTGCTGTTATAATGGAATATATTACAGGATATTTGACCACCCGTCAATTGACATATTTACTCATTCATATAAGAGAGAAGAAAAACATTTTTCTTTTTTTTCTTTATATATTTCATCCAAGAGTAGTTGCTATTTCGTCAGGAATATTATAGTTTTCGGCTGTTTATGTATGAGTTACAGAACTGCCAATATTGAACAAGTTTCGGTCCTTTTTTTGGGCGGTTTGGAATTATTTAGTGGAGATTTGTCGATGCTGGATATGAAGCTAGAAGTTGACAAAGCTGATGAAGCCGAATTTACGTTCTCTTTGGTCTGTTGTGAAGCACTCTGTTGCATATTTAAAACCAGAAATTTGGTTTTAATCTCATCGAAACTTTTAACAAAAATAGTTCATTTCAATTCATAAATGATTTCTTGTAAAAAGATACACTGGTGATTACGCATTTTTATTAAAGAAAAAATGAATATTTTTTGATAAATTACAGAAAATGTGGGGTAGTTTTATCCCCTCAAATGGGCGAATTAACAAATAACAAAAAATACGTATATACAATTTTTTGATACACTACAACATATCACAGAATCAAGAAAATCGGTGAGTTACACCTCGAGTACTGTCCTTATAAGTACTAATCTTGGTCTGCATATATCGTACCTGCATAGGCACAGCAACGCATTATAAAAGTAGATTATAAAAGTAACTTTTACGTGAATTATCTGTGTCAAGTCGACCCGAAAGGTCGACGGGCAGTCTGTCCGCTCGTCTAGACCTCCTTGTGTTCGTATTGTATTTCGCGGCGTTATGCTAATTTTCGAGATAAGTGTTTTACTTGAAAGTACGTAAAAAGGCAGATTACGTCAAAAAACAATGAAAGTTTTTTTGTGAAAATACGTAAAGTGAGGTTGATGCAGAAGTACTTTATTAATTTTTGATGTATATAATAAAAAAGATTGTTTAAAGATTGAAATAAGTTTTAACGATAATAAAATGACGTACAAATGAAATAGTAAGAAAATAAGAACCAAGAAAGAATAAATATTGTATTTTTTACTTTCCATAGAATCTATGAAATTCAGGGTGTCCCTAAAATGTCTGTACAAAACGCTACCGCAAATTCCTAACGCAAAAATATGAGGATTTAGCCTAATTTATCTTAGTCCAATAGTTGATAGTTCCCGAAATACAGGGTGTCAAAATTATAATTTTTTAAAACTTTTTTGTAAATATTTATCTCAATAAGAACTTGATTTGCATTAAATTCGGTTCTTTGGGTTTTTAGGATGAGAAATCAATATCTGATTACTGTTTCGATGTACAGGATGTCCCATTTTCGACACTTTTAGGGGTATTGGAGTTATTATCAAAGATAATGTGTTGTAGTTTTCACTTTAGTGTCCTACTTTTTAACGAAACGAAAGATTTGTCATGGTTCTCTTAGTTTTTAATCTACAGGGTGATTTTGAAAATTTTTTCGTATTTCCGATATGGGTTAATTCATCAAAAAGGTAAAATCTGGTTTTATACAGTTATTTATGTAGAGTTTAGTGGTGCAGTCAGTTTTTCAAAATAAAATAAACACACTATAAAAAACCTAAAATATACTTAATCAGTATCAAAATAATATACAGGTTGTCCTATTTAGAAAATCATTAGTTTGGTTAATATCTTAAAAACTAAACTTTTTAGAAAAAAACTGACTGCGCCACTGAACTCTACGTAAAAAACTCCGTAAAAATCAGTTTTTACCTTTTTGATAAATTAACGCATAACGAACATACGAGATGTGTCTAAAAAAAACGAAGATTTTCAAAATCACGCTGTAGATTAAAAACTAAGAGAACCATGATAAATTTGATACCGAAATTTTTCGTTTCCATAAAAAGTGGGGCATTAAAGTCAAACCCGCAACACTATCTTTGATAATTCGAATACCCCCAAAAAGTGTCCAAAATGGGACAACCCTGTACAGGTGTAAGGTTTTCTTCGCACTGTACCACTTTTTTTAAGAAACGAACGATGGCACTAATAGGATTTTCATAAAACTTTTCGTTTTGGAGATACAGAGCGATTTTGAAAAATTATGTATTTTGGGGCACCCCTCGTATTTGGGTTATCTTGCAAGTTAACCCAGAGAATCAAATTTAGTGCAAACCAAGCTATTATTAAAATAAATATCTATAGAAAAGTTTTAAAAGATCGTAACTTTGACACCCTGAGCATTTTAACAACTTTCACACAATAACGGTAATTACTTTTACTAGTGCAGTTGTTCTAAAGGTAATTTCAGCTACTTTTTAATGTTTCAGTTACTTTCCATCATGTCGGGTCAATTTCCTAACACAGTTTTTTCATTACAATAAAATAAACCTTGCCATCATCTTCGTCATAACAGCAATCATAGTTATAAACGATTTTATTATACAGTATAAATTTACGTAAGGATGGCGCCGGCATCGCACAGTGGGGCAGAAAAGTAGTTTTTTAATTTTACCGCCAAGTCAAATAGTTGAAAATGCGATATATTATGCGGATTGTTTCTTTTTTATACATATTTCATGTTCCTTAAGCTTAGTCGATTTAGGGCGTCCTGTTTCACCTACTGTTGTAGTAATGCCCCTGATGTTAAGGGCATATAACTAACGAACTATTTGCGACCACCTAAAATGAACGGATGTTTCGTCCCGATACCGGTGGTGGACTCATCAGTGGGATCCACCGGTATCTTTCCCAGACATCCTTGTACTTTCCACAAACTTGGACCTCCATTTAAGTCCAGTTTTGCCGGAAAGCGGTGGTAAGATGTTATGTTTCACAACACTACATTCATTTTACCATAAGAGCAAGGTATCTTGTAAACGCCTTCTGTTTGAAATGGAATTACGTCCTTTGAAAACTTCAAACATTGTCCAACCTTCTTACATGTGCTGAAAATTGTCCGCAACAATCTGGTGGTTCCGTGTATGTAAAAGGTAAGACAACACTGTCCATAGGAGGTACATTTATGGATTGTTTTTGAGGAGGATGATGGTGTGACGTTGCATTGAGATATCGATTTGTATGTGTTGGTTTTCTGTACACAGAATGTCCCAATTTGCCATTCTCTTTCCTTTGTACTAGTACATCAAGGAAGGGAAGGGCACCATTTGATCCAGTTCCCATAGTGAATTTTATGCTAGGGTGTTGTTGATTTAGATGATTCACTAAATTATATAGGTTATTTGCTCCATGCGGTCAAATTACGAACATATCATCTACATATCTGCACCAAAATTTAGGTTTTAGAAGAGCAGAAGACAAGGCGTTTTCTTCGAAAGCTTCCATGAAGAGGTTAGCTACCACAGGTGATAGCGGCGATCCCAGGGCCGTCTACATCACATGTGGAAATCGATTGTAATGCTGGATCACGGTTCGCTGAGCACTAGTCGGGTATAAATATCGGGCTGTTGCTCCTTGATAGTCTTGTGGAGTGAAGATCCCTGAAGGTGCCTTATGCAATCGTAGGGGAAACGTCGGATAATAATTCCAATTTGACACGGTCTCAACCCCAGAACCATGATTTTTAACTTGACCAAAGCCGTGAAAGGTTTCGTTCTTTGATATTATAAGGTTTGAATTTGCCTAAATCACTTTTTGGCACGTGACGGCCGAGCAAGTTCACGCTCACTGTACCTACGGTGTTGAGCGTCGGCCGCCTTTGGCATACGCCGAAAGGATAAATGACAAACCATGGTAGTACAGCAGCAAATGTTCAGGCCGCAATATTACTGCACTTTAACTGAATATCGCTGAAAAACATAAATTTATTCCCTCTTTTTATGCAGGTACTGTAATAAAGAAAGACGGAGAAGGGAAAACTGAAGCTGTCACACACTCTGGGCCTCTATACGTAGCGATTCATAGAGAATTCGAAAAGGTTTTGTTAAATCCGTGTTTATTTTTACTTGCGGTGGTGGTCTCGACGAAAATCCATGATACGAGCGAGTTAACTGTACAACATTTTAAAGATTTTAACTTGGATGCTATTTACATTGACACAAATGCTCCATGAAGAAGTGCTTTTAATAGAGTGGAGCGACGAATGACGCCTCTTAATCGTGAACTTACTGGTGCTGTATTAAAACATGACAATTTGGGTTTACATTTTAATTGCAACGAGAAAAACGGAACTTTGAGAGTGCAAGTATCGTATTAGGTAATATTTTCCTGTGGTTGCCGAATATGTTGTGCCAACAGGTACAAGATTGGATATCCTACAGTCTACGACATTGAGAAATGAAGCTACTTGGCACGCATAATTCACGTACGTGGATCACAATATTTTTTACAAATAGTAAAATGTTGCGGTGTGCGTCGATCTAGCCTGTGGCCATTATTACGAGAAGGTTGTTTTTACCACCACCTGTTTTGATTAAGCATCAGACGGGTATCTTTGGATCTCCGAGCGTCATCACATTTGAAGCAAGTTCCGTACGATGACTATTGCCTCAGTGTCGAGGTATACTTACTTAAACGATGATGTGGCATCTGTGGTCTATATTTTTCATCATACAATGCGACTAACTAACACAAGCAATCACATAAGAGGCAACAAGAGATTTTGCCCATCACGAAGATTTGTCCTCAAATAATTGCAGCTAGACAAGCCAGGGAAGTTCTTTCTTTGATAAATGATGACGATGCTATATGGTCGGATGAAGAAGATGTTGACACATCGAATGTTTCTAATAAAGGGTGTTTTTTTTTATAAAGGTATAGAACTTTTAATGGAATAAAACAAAGATGAATTTTTTAAATTGATATGAAATTTACTTTATTCGAAAGATAACCTTCTGGCATTATAATTTAAATATGACTTCTGGCATATGGCCGCCACGGCTGGCTCGGACGTAGTCTAATCTGGAGGTCCAATTTTCGATGACTTTTTCCAACATTTGTGGCCGTATATCGGCAATAACGCGGCGAATGTTGTCCTCCGAGTGATCAATCGTTTCGGGCTTATCGGCGTAGACTAGCGACTTCACATATCCCCACAGAAAATAGTCTAGCGGCGTTAAGTCGCACGATCTTGGAGGCCAATTCACGGGTCCGTAACGTGAAAGTATGCGTTTCTTGAATAAATCAATTGTGGCACGAGCTGTGTGACATGTTGTGCCGTCTTGTTGAAACCACAGCTCCTGCACATCATGGTTGTTCAATTGATGAACGAAAAAGTCAGTAATCATGGCTCTATAGCGGTCACCATTGACTGTAACGTTCTGACCAGCATCGTTTTTAAAGAAGTACGGACCAATGATTCCACCAGCCCATAAAGCACACCAAACAGTTAGTTTTTCTGGATGTAATGGTGTCTCAACATACACTTGAGGATTATCATCACTCCAAATACGGCAGTTTTGTTTATTGACGTATCCATTCAAACAAAAGTGAGCTTCATCGCTAAACAAAATTCGCTTATGAAAATCGGGATCAACGGCAATCTTGTTTTGGGCCCATTCACCGAATCTACGCCTTGCTAGGTGATCGTGTGGCTTCAATTCTTGCACGAGTTGGATTTTGTAAGCACGCAAACCAAGATCTTTCCGCAAAATCTTCCATAAAGTGAATGGACACATATCCAATTCCTGTGCACGATGGCGGATAGACTGATTCGGGTCTTCCTCTACGCTACGCTCTACAGCAGCAATGACTTCTTCTGTACGCACTGTACGACGTCTCTGTGGATGCGTATTATCATTTAGAGTAAACGTGGTGCGAAAACGTTCCATAGTTAATCGAATTAATTGCTCTGATGGACGATTATGTTGACCGTAAAATGGACGTAGTGCGCGATACGTATTTGGAACAGAACCATGATTTTCAAAATAAATTTGCACAATTTGGAAGCATTGTTCAGGCGTCAGTCTATTCATGTTCAAATGCCAAACCAAACTAAACATAAATCACTTGACAGCTGACAAAATGGCCGCCAGTTAAAAAAGTGTTGCCAACTTAAAGTTTTATACCTCTATAAAAAACACCCTTTATTATCCATATCAAGGAGAAAGTGACTGATATAAATAATATAAAGGAATGGATTTAAAGTCAATGGACACAAGATGAATAAATTTTGTATCGGTCCTTTGTTTTGTAATGTTTAGTAAAATTTCTAAAATATTTGATTTATTTTTTAATATTATGAGACATATTTTAAATAGAAATATATAAATAATTTTGGAAGTGCGGTTTTAATTTAATAATTTATAAATTTAAAACTTCAAAATATGTGACGTCACACTAGAGAAGAGGGGTCACACAAATGTGACCATCTGTGACAAGGACGAGGGGCCCTCGAGACATCTTCCTATGTAGATTTTGAGACTTCTGGACTAACGCTTCCAAAATTTTCGAACCTCTAACCTCAAAATCTATAAATATTAATTTTCATATTGGTTCAAAAATATACAGATTATTCGAAATGCGTACAAAAGTCCGTAACAAAGACACTTTAGAGTGAAATAAATTTAAAAACTTTTTTACTGTTCAAGATTTATTAAAGCAATCATAGCGAATACAGGCACACTCAAATTTTCTTTCATCCTTTTATTTATAAAGATTACTACTCCCAAGCAAATTAACTAAATTTTAGATCTTTTTAAATTAGTCTATTTTATGGCCCCTCCGGTTTCTAAAGAAAATGCAGTCGCGGTTTAAAATACAACTGTTATTAAAATGAAAATAGTAAACATCAAACTCGTGTTTACTTTTATGTATACTATTTACTATTATTGCTACTCTAGTCTAAAATTAACGCAGCTGGAATAATTAGAGTCGGACTTTAATATAAATACATTGTATAGTATTAATGACGCGCGACAAAGTGTTTTGAAAATGGTTTTTGATATTAAAGAACGTTCAAAGTACAAATTTTGAGTATTAGAAATGATTAATGTAGCTGTAATAGTGACAAATAGGATGGTGAAAAACTGCCGGTAATCTCGAGAATGGGACATTTTTACTAATGCCGATCTCTGTTACTCACAAGAGCAGTGTTAGCAAAATTTTGAATTTCCCCATTTGGACCTCAATTAATTTACAAATTTAATGCGAAATGTTGAATTTTAGTGAAGTTCGGCTGGTCTAGTCACGGATACTAGGTTTATCCTTCTCCTTCTTTCAATGTATATTCATTAATGTATACGACTGACTGAATATCGTGCAATCGTCTGTGTTTTTCTGAACCAGGACATCTTTCTTCCGATTCCCGTTCTGCCCTCAATCTTTCTTTCAATCATCAGCTGTAAGAATCGGTATTTCTCATTTCTCATCATGTGCTCCAAATACGCCGTCTTTCATTTTTTGATTATGTTGTGCTTTCACTTATAGTTGCTACTAGTAGTAGGTGATCAGAAGATACGTCCGGATACGTGCAAGCTTTTTAGGAAATATACAGGGTGATTCTCCGGGAACTTTATCCATCGATTGGGGAAAACTATAATTAGAAGGAATCTGAAAATTTGACAGTGTACTAACATACATGGAAGACAGCCGGCTAAAATATTTTCAAGATGAGGGCACTTCCCGTTATACCGGAAGTAGATGTTAACTTGCTTATTTTAAATGGAACACCCTATATTTTATTGCATTTTTGATCTCTACGTAAAATTCTAGACATATTTCATGTATAATGTTCTATACTTAAGGGTCACCGTTTTGAACATATTTAAATTTTTATGTCAAAAATGACGTTTACGGACCAAAACTTAACTAAAAATTTTTCCTGTAAGAAAGTCTCTATTATTTCATTTTAATTAGTTTTCTTGTAGATGAAGATCGACTTTAGTAGTCTTTTTATGATATTTTAAAAATTATTAGTACAGAGTGGCCGTAAAAAAAGAAGAAAAATTATATTTAAAAAATCGTCAAAAGTCAATGTTTTCAAATAGAAAGCACCTATTTTTATAATTTTAACATTTTAAGCATTAAAAATAAGAGTAACTGTGTTTAGGGTTGTCTGTTCCAAAAATTTGTAGTTTTCAGAATATTGGCAGACGTGGTGAAAATAAAACAATAAAACCTTTCAAAATTATCACTGTTTCATTCCAGCGCGATTAAATTACACACACGAAGTTTATTTAAACTTATTTATTATTTATGGAGAATGTAATAGAGTTATTTCAAGAACATACAATGCATTCGCGATCCGATATCCGAAGAAACAGACACCAACACTACCAACTGTTAAAAAGATTATAATAAACTTCAAGAACTTTGAATCTATAAAAGCTAAAGGAAATAAAAATAAACCCACTTTTAATAAAATAAAGTTACACAAATTATTTGAGTAAATGTTCAAATTGATGCCTTTGAACTTCCAAACATTTTTCGTACCTAAGCAGGAACTTTTCATGGGTGGCTCTTCTTATTGATTGAGGATTAAGTTCTTCAAGTTCTATTCTGACGCTCTGCATGCAATCTTCTATAGTGGTTAATGCGGTGTTGTATACTTTATTTTTGATTTTCCCCCAAATAGAAAAATCAAGTACTGTTAGGTCGGGGAAGCGAGGTGGTCAAAGATGTGGCCCATTCTTGGCTATCCATTGATCATAAAACAAGTTTTGCAGATGATTGTTAAATAGAATACTATTATGTGGAGGCGCCCCATCATGTAGATAAAATAGATTTCTATGATCAGCTAGCGGCAAGTTATCTAAATATTTCACTTCCAAATTTCTCAAGATATCGAAATAGTGCTCACCTATAAGTTAAAAAACGTATTTTGTATGTAGAAGTCTTCAAAAATAGCTAACTTAGCATTCAGATTATCTTGGTCATTTCTTATAGCACAATACACGTTAAACTGCCAAGACTCTTGAAAATTTAATTCTCTAAGTGGATATACGTTTGAGTCGCTCAGATGGTGGGAATTGCGTCGATTAAACAATCCATTTTTTGTGAATTTGGCTTCGTCCGACCAAATAATATTATCCAAAAAATCAGCATTTTCTTGTGACCGAAGTAAAATAAATTGATAGAACTCTACTCTTCGTGGAAAATCAGTGCCTTTAAAATGTTTTAATATGGAAATTGTGTTTCCATAAAATCCTTAAAACTGATGTTTGAGATAATCCAGACTCTAATGCTACCTGCCTGTAGATATTGTCGGATATGCGTCGAAATATCCTAAAATTATATAGTTTCAATATTTTCATTATTAACAACTGGTTTATTTCTGTTTCTTTTTGCTTTTATAGATCCAAAGTCCTCGAAGTTTTTTATAATCCTTTTAAGAGTTGGTGGTGTTGGTTTCTGTTTCTGCGGATATCGGATCACGAATGTATGGCATGTTCTTGAAATAACTTTCTCACATTCTCCATAAATAATAAATAAGTTTAAATAATCTTCGTGTATGTAATTTAATCACCCCGGCATGATTATTATTAATAAATGTCAAATGGCAAGAAACAGTGACAATTCTGTAGGGTTTGATTGTTTTATTTTCGCCATGCCACTCCGTCATGGCCAACTAATAACAATATTAATGGTCGCACAGCATTTTTACAATAGAAAAATGTTGAACTGCCAATATTTTGAAAACTACAAGTTTTTGGAATAGACATCCTTGTACAAAGTTACCCTTATTTTTACTTAGACAAGTCGATCTTCGTCTACAAGAAAACTAACCCAAATTAAATAATAAACACTTTCTTATAGGAAAAATTGATAGTTAAGTTTTGGTCCGTAAACGATATTTTAGACATAAAAATTTAAATATGTGCAAAACGGTGAGACTTAAGTATAGAACATTATACACGAAATGTGGCTAGAATTTTACGTAGAATTCAAAAATGCAATAATATATAGGGTGTTCCATTTAAAATAAGCAAGTTTACGTCTACATCCTGTATAACCGGAAGTGTCGCCATCTTGAAAATATTTTAGCCTGCTGTCCCCCATGCACGTTAGTACATTTTCAAATTTTCAGATTCTTCCTATTTATAGGTTTTCCACAATAGATCGATAAAGTTCCCGGAAAATCTCCCTGTATAATCTGCTTGGTTGATTACTACATTCTCCGGTTTATCCGTTGGAGCCCTCCAAGATTACAAGCGGCAAGGGTGAGGCTGGAGCCAGGTATTTGTAATTTTCATGTTTTCTTCTTGACAGACCTGCAGAAGTCGATCATCTCTCTCTAACTCTAAGGTTGTAAGTTTCTTTTTTAATTTTACCCAGAGACTGTTGATTAAGTAAAAAACGCGTACATGAAACCATTCCACGAAAGGAAAAATATAAATAAAAAGAAATGGATAAAAACGACCAGAAAACGTAAGATACCCTTAGCAGTTAAAATAATGTCATTTTTATTAACACCGCTCTCTATTATTACCCGCATTACTACCAAGTGCGAGGGATTATAACAATTAAATTACGCGTCATTTTATGTCGGTTCAACTTTATATATTTAGAACCAAAATATATGGCGCCACTGGTAACTGATACCCGAATAAATTAGGAAGAATCGGTTTACTAATTTAAACGTTTTAAATAAAAGATTGCCTTCTTGATTAAATGTCTCCTAATGAAAGTAATCAGCGAGTTACAGTTGTAACGTGAGACGATTTGTAAGCAAAACTGGGACAAATTAAAGAACGAAGGTTTTAGTTTTTGTTGGCTTGACACAATTTTTAATTTGCTTAAAAATAAATACACTTCTGAGTGATAGAAGTAGAAAGCATTTGTCATCATTTGGCATACCAAGTGTCAACCATTTTAACGCTTATCTATTATTTTTCATTGCAATAAAAATTTTTTGTAGCTGTAGCGATGGTTATTTTCATTAACTACTACTACTAGTACTACTAGAACAATTATCTAGTACCACTAGAAAAATTAAATTATCTAGTACTACTAGAAAATTTATCTAGTCACTATAGAAACAAATTGCTGTGCATTGCCTAGCAACGTTCAATAGTAACAACTTTTTTTTACGTGCGTGTCAAATTTGACTCCAATTGGTTCATTATTTTGTGTTTTATGAAGTGTTTTGCGACAAAAAAAAGTTTTGAAATTTTTAACAGTGGAACAGATATGACCTTTAGCGTTTGTAGTGCGCTAAACTTATAGTTTTTAGTATTCGTGTAAGTGTGAAATAACAACGCGTTTTAAATGGTTTAACAATGTTTATTATGTAGTTGCTTGCACTGAAAACTGATTTATTTAGAAATAGGATTCAAAGCGGGAAGACTCTTAAAGCGGATAGAAACTGAACTATAACGGATAGAGAAAACGAATAGAATATTTCACTGTAACGGAGTATGACTAGTAGAGAACAAGAATGGAACAGAGCAGAATAGTTAACTGCAAACGGAGTTAGACAAGTAGAGAATAGGAATAGAACAGAGCAGAATAGTGCAGAAATAGAATAGCTTATTTTAGTAAAGTAAAAAATATCACGTTTTCAGTGCAGCGTAGTAAAATAAGCTATAAAAAATATTGAATCTTAAATACATAAAACAGGATAATAAAATATAACAAATTGTAAAATTGAAAAAGTATAAAAGATATTTTTTTTGACAAAAGAGTATGAGGGGCCTAGAGCCGCCACAGACCCAAAGATATTAATGAATGAATGAATGAATGAGTTGCCATATATGGGAACGAAACTCTATTATATTTTAAATTATTAGTTCAGGTTAGATTTACCATTTTCGGAATCGAAAATTTTTAAATGACATTTACGGATTGAAGCAAAAGAGATATGTCAAATATTTTAGATTATTTTTTGGTTTTTAATTACGCAAAAGCAAACTACAAATATCATTTTAAAAAACCTTTCTTTTGGCGATTATATTTATATTTATATATATATATATATATATATATATATATATATATATATATATATATATATATATATATATATATACCGGGTGTCAACGAATCCATTAGACAAGTCATAATTTCTCGAGTATTATGTGTATCAAAATGAGAATTGGTACAGGTAAATGGTATGTGAAGGGGAGAGTTTTCGCATATTTTCCACTTTCCGGCCACTTCCGCTTTCACCGGAAATGGCCCCGGTTTTGTATTTTTAAATGGAGCACCCTGTATATTTTAACATTTTTGGATTTCTGAGACAACTCTAGATCAAAATGTGACATTTTAAAAACTTTTTATGTCTACTTAATTTTTTTAGAGCGACTTTTAAAATTGCACCTAGGTGGCCATGATCGGATGCAAACTAATCTAAGGGCCTTAGGTGATGTCAAAAAAATACAATCGCAAAGTTTTAGTTACTAGTATGAAAGACAGGAATAAGACAAGTTGACAAAATTACGTTTTCATTTCTAACTATTAATTTTCAAATGGCGCCCCTTTTTGACAACTACTTTTCGAAAAAAGCATTCTTTGACGAATCTAACGGTACTAATTTATTTGCGATTGGATTAGACATAAGAACAGAAATTAAATATTATTAAGCAAAATACTGGATAATTTATCTACTTATGACAAGTGCGCCATGGACAGCCATGATGCATAATAATTTGCAACTGTTTTTATCAAGTCTTCTTTGGAAAACAAAGCACTCACTTAAGTAGATAATGACAGTGACATACGCTCTAAGAACTCTAAACTTAACGAAAATTAAGAAACTTTTACGTCTGTTCTTAGAACGTATGTCACTGTCATTATCTACTTAAGTGAGTGCTTTGTTTTCCAAAGAAGACTTGATAAAAACAGTTGCAAATTATTATGCATCATGGCTGTCCATGGCGCTCTTGTCATAAGTAAATAAATTATCCAGTATTTTGCTTAATAATATTTAATTTCTGTTCTTATGTCTAATCCAATCGCAAATAAATTAGTACCGTTAGATTCGTCAAAGAATGCTTTTTTCGAAAAGTAGTTGTCAAAAAGGGGTCGCCATTTGAAAATTAATAGTTAGAAATGAAAACATAATTTTGTCAATTTGTCTTATTCTTGTCTTTCATACTAGTAACTAAAACTTTGCGATTGTATTTTTTTGACATCACCTAAGGCCCTTAGATTAGTTTGCGTCCGATCATGGCCACCTAGATGCAATTTTAAAAGTGGCTCTAAAAAAATTAAGTAGACGTGAAAAGTTTTTAAAATGTCACATTCTAATCTAGAATTGTCTCAGAAATCCGAAAATGTTAAAATCTACAGGGTGTTCCATTTAAAAATTCAAAACCGGGGCCATTTCCGGTGAAACTGGAAGTGGCCGAAAAGTGGAAAATATGCGAAAACTCTCCCCTTCACATACCATTTACCTGTACCAATTCTCATTTTGATACACATAATACTCTAGAAATTATGACTTGTCTAATAGATTCGTTGACACCCGGTATACAGATGGGGTACCGCACTCTATTATTCTTGATTCTTGATAAAAAGTTTTACTTGCCTTGTAATTTTTTTACAAATATTATTTAACTAAATTGTTCCGAAATAGAAACAAAACCTAAATACGTACTTTAACAAAAAAAAATTAATTTCCAACATTCGTGTTTTTGATTGGACAGATGAATTAATTCAGCGTAATAAACATTATTTGTGTTTTTCGAAAAATTAGTTAATAAATAACAAATTGGCCATGGTCAGCTTAGAACAACGGATTTACTTAGTAAAATGTTATGGAATTGCTAATGTATCAAATCAAATATGCTTTATTGTTGTAAGACTAAGAGAATTAAAGAAAAAACAACGATATACAAAAAAAATACACATATAAAAAGAATAGCTTCAGATAGATAGAAACAATAAATACATATACAAAGATTATGAAAAGCTATCCAAAAAATACTCTTCCAGCGGATAAAACTTGAAGATCTACCATGCCTAATGACAGATGGAAGATTATTTATATACAATAAAAAAAACAAAGGGCCTAAAACGGAACCCTGAGGTACACCCACGGAATCGTCCAGTCCTCTCGAGACATCCTCGCGAAAGCTGACGCTCTGAGTTCGGCCAGATAGATAGCATCTAAAACATTCCAGTGATAACACCCCTAACGCCACAGATCTCAAGTTTCCGCAGCAGTATTCCATGATTGACACAATCAAAGCTTTCGTCAAATCACAGAAAACTACCGCGGCTCCTTCTCCATCATTAAGCCCGAGATATAGTTCTTGAAAAATATGGACTAACAGTATTCTTGGAACGCTGAAAATCAAACTGAGAGGTGCAAATAAAATTTTTTTCATCCAAAAAATTTTTCATCCTTTTTTCAAAAAAGTTTTTCAGCAATTTTTAATAATATAAGTAACAACGAAATAGATCTATAATTAGATGGCAATTCATTGTCTCCACTCTCCATTATGAAAAGAACGATGTATTACTTCCTACAAAATAGCAAGTATAGTATTAGAAAGATTCATAAATATTTTTATCGAAATATTATCACAGTCAGAAGTATTTTTATTTTTGATATCCTTAAATACAGATTTTAACTCACGTAAACACATATGCTAGAAACTGAGGTATGGTCAAGAAATGAATCGTATCGATACGTGATTGAAGTATTGAATGATAAGTACCCAAATGTTTTCGTAATTTGAAAAGCCATAATTGAATTAATTCAAAAATTTGATGCTACTGAGGATGTGAAAATATCAAGAAGGTAGAAAAGGAGTAAAACCATGATAACGCTGTCACCTTGGTAATTCTTAATTCAGTACAACAAAATCCTAAAGTATCTTTAAGGAAAGGAGCAGGCACCTTAGGGACAATTAGTAACACTTATATTTATAATATTTTAATAAGCAACAAATTTCAAAATTTATTAACAAAATGCAAGATGAAGATGATGATCGCCGTTCGGAGTTTTGTTTGATCATGATCAATTTTAGTTAATAGATTCTCTTATAGAAACATTTTATTTTCCGACGAGGCAATTGTTACGGCTGATGGGGTCATCGCTTTACAGATACAGGGCATATGAACATCCAAATTTTAGAATTGCTAGTCAACTTCAATAATTCAAAAGAGTTAGTGTTTAGTGTGGCGTAATGTATCATATAAAACTTGAACCTAATTTTTTAGTATAAAGTTTAAATTAAAATTCGAATATGGACATTTTAACTAATTTTGTTATGACCAAACTGGAGAATGCACCTTTACACTTTAGAAAAAAAAAATTTTCCATCAAGACTGATGTTCTGCTCACTTAATATTACAAGTGACTAATGGGCTAGTCTGCTCGGTCACCTGAACTCACCCCATTAGATTTTCTGAGTTACTTAAAGCAAGAGGTTTACAACAATAATTCTAATGTCAGCATTGACTTAAAAGAAAAAAATTGTGGATGCTGTTGCAACTATAAATGCAGATAGAATTGCATCTGTTTAAAGAATTTAAAAAAATTATTAGAACAATGGGTACTAAAGGGTGTTTTTTATAGAGGTATAGAACTTTTAAATGGAATAAAACAAAGATGAATTTTTTAAATTGACATGAAATTTACTTTATTCGAAAGATAACCTTCTGGCATTATAATTTAAATATGACTTCTGGCATATGACCGCCACGGCTGGTTCGGACGTAGTCTAATCTGGAGGTCTAATTTTCGATGACTTTTTCCTACATTTGTGGCCGTATATCGGCAATAACGCGGCGAATGTTGTCCTCCAAGTGATCAATCGTTTCGGGCTTATCGGCGTAGACTAGCGACTTCACATATCCCCACAGAAAATAATCTAGCGGCGTTAAGTCGCACGATCTTGGAGGCCAATTCACGGGTCCGAAACGTGAAACTATGCGGTTACCAAACTTTTCCTTCAATAAATCAATTGTGGCACGAGCTGTGTGACATGTTGCGCCGTCTTGTTGAAACCACAGCTCCTGCACATCATGCTTGTTCAATTGATGAACGAAAAAGTCAGTAATCATGGCTCTATAGCGGTCACCATTGACTGTAACGTTCTGACCAGCATCGTTTTTAAAGAAGTTCAGACCAATGATTCCACCAGCCCATAAAGCACACCAAACAGTCAGTTTTTCTGAATATAACGGTGTTTCAACATACACTTGAGGATTATCATCACTCCAAATACGGTAGTTTTGTTTATTGACATATCCATTCAAACAAAAGTGAGCTTCATCGCTAAACAAAATTCGCTTATGAAAATCGGGATCAACGGCAGTCTTGTTTTGGGCCCATTCACCGAATCTACGCCTTGCTAGGTGATCGTGTGGCCTCAATTCTTGCACGAGTTGGATTTTGTAAGCACGCACACCAAGATCTTTCTGCAAAATCTTCCATAAAGTGAATAGACACATATCCAATTCCTGTGCACGATGGCGGATAGACTGATTCGGGTCTTTCTCTACGCTACGCTCTACAGCAGCAATGACTTCTTCTGTACACACTGTACGACGTCTCTGTGGATGCGTATTATCATTTAGAGTAAACGTGGTGCGAAAACGTTCCATAGTTAATCGAATTAATTGCTCTGATGGACGATTATGTTGACCGTAAAATGGACGTAGTGCGCGATACGTATTTCGAACAGAACCATGATTTTCAAAATAAATTTGCACAATTTGGAAGCGTTGTTCAGGCGTCAGTCTATTCATGTTGAAATGCCAAACCAAACTAAACATAAATCACTTGACAGCTGACAAAATGGCCGTCAGTTAAAAAAGTGTTGCCAACTTAAAGTTCTATACCTCTATAAAAAAGACCCTTTATTAGAAGATCAACATGTGGAAGAATTATCTTTTTATTTCAAACTTACTGCTTGGGTTTCACAAATAACTTTATTTTATTTAAGATTAATTCTAAATTTTTGAATATTTTGAACACCCTGTGTACATTATCATGATTTTGATCACTGTGAAATTCGAAGGCAAACAAAATTTTTTATCCTCTCAAAATCAAAAATATTGGAGTTTAATAGAGTACGCTGGTTACCGTAACCAGTTCCTGGACAGACTGTATATAAACGTTAATTGCGTCATCATTAAATCAGCTAATCGTTTACTAAAAAAAATCGCACTATTCAATGCGCCAATTTTAATGAAATGCAAACAAAGAGCGAAGCAAGTTTAATAATTATTTATAGATATCGAATAGTTTCGAACATATGGCTAATGTACAAACGAAGATGTTTTGGAGAAATCCAAAATTAAAGACATCCGTTACTGAAATAGTAAGCCAGTGACACTTATAAAGTATACGTTAAGGAAGTGTCAACGTTGGCATTTATAAATAAAGACGTAAGTATTTATATTTACCCTATACCGAAGTAACCATCTCTAGTATTCGATTGAAAAAAATTATCGGTTAACTTTATTAATTATTATTCATTCCTTAAGATAATTGGAAAAAGAATGATAAATTTATCTTCAGGCATTGTATTTAAAAGTGATAAAATTTTATGATACATTGTTGTCTATGCACTATGTGATAATTTAGGAAATTGCATTGGGTTAAGGTCATCATCACTGCAAAGATAATAGTCCAAGCCATAGGTAAAAATTAGTGCTCTTTTTGATGTAAATTCCGAGATGGATGAGACCTATCCAGGGGTATTGGGGGGCAATGTAAGAACAAACCCTACATAAAATGTAACTGCAAAAAAAAGCTTGGGGTCAAAAGGGGGGGGGAGGTCAAAGTTTCCTAAAACAGTTTTTTTTAATCTACAAGCCAAGGAACATATATTGGAAAAAAGTTTCAAATAAAAGTTTTAGAGATTTTAAAAACCTACAATTTGAGGTTTTGTGCGATCATTTTCGTAAATTTATTACTGCAAAAATTTCAAAAAACTCTTAGTCACCCATTTTTTGCATACTAATTATTTATTGCAAAATCAACTTTTTTTGCAGTTTTTTGATTTTAAAGGGAAGCCCTCGTCATTTTGAACAAAGTAATATTTTATGATAGTAAATCACATAATTTGTTGCTAAGATGTTGTTATTTGTTTATCCCAAGACGCAAAATGTTGATTGCTATAACTTTTTTTAGGTGAACATTTTGTCTTCACAAAGGTTCAATCTTTTCGTGAACGCCTAAATTTTCATATCTTGTTGGGGAAAATGAAAAAATTAATTTTCAACCTCTTAAATATCGCCCTAAAAAAGGGGTTGTGCCACATTCGTAATTTTTCGAGCTGCTCCAGATTAGAAAAAAATCCGAAATTGGTCCATTCGTTGCTGAGATACGGCGAATTTTTCCGAGCGTTGTTAATTTGAAGCTGCGAGTTCGGTTTTCTCGCGCTTCTATTTCTTTATAATAAAACACCGCCTCTTCAAAACGATATTTAAGGGGTTGAAAATTAATTTTTTCATTTGTCTCTAACAAGATATGAAAGTTTAGGCCTTTACGGAGAGATTGAACCTTTGTAAAGGTCAAAATATTCACTCAAAAAAAAGTTATAGGAATCAACATTTTGCATCTTGGGATAAACAATCAGCAATATCTCAGATCATAGAATAATCAGCTTGATGAGCCACGCTTTAAAAGCTTTTCTTAACATCATTCAAGCACGAATATATAGAAAACTCGATGAAAATGTAAGTGACACGCAGTTTAGCTTCAGACAGGGACTTGGCACTAGAGAGGCCTTGTTTTCCCTGCAGGTTCTGATTCAAAGAGCACGTGACATCAATGCCGACGTCTTTGCATGCTTCATAGATTTTGAAAAGGCATTTGACAAAGTGCAGCACAGTAAACTGATTTCAATCCTACAAGAGACAGGAATCGACGACAGCGACAGGGAGATAATATCAAAGCTATATTCACAACAAAAGGCTATTGTACGAGTTGAGAATGAGACAACAGAAGAATTTAATATAAAGAGAGGAGTACGCCAGGGCTGTATACTGTCGCCACTTCTATTCAACGTATATTCAGAACATCTCTTTAAAGAAGCACTGGGCAACATAGAAGATGGAATTATTGTAAATGGAGAAGTAATAAACAACCTAAGATACGCGGATGATACCGTTCTTATAGCCGATACTGCAGAGGGACTTCAAAGAATTATCGACCGAATAGTGACAGCTTGCAACAGATATGGTATGAAGATAAACTGCAAGAAGACGCAAACGATTATTGTCAGTAAAAACGACGTCGGCAATATACAGTTTACTGCCAACAACGTAACTCTCACAATGGCCGAGACGATCACATATCTAGGCTGCACGTTGAATAAGGACTGGGACCACTCTCGAGAAATAAGAAGCCGAATCGAGAAAGCAAGAGGTACTTTTAATAAGCTGCGCAACATACTCTGCAACCTATCCCTCAATATACATACGCGGATCAGGATTTTGAAATGCTATGTACTCTCAACTCTCTTATATGGAGCAGAAGCCTGGACCCTTACCGATGCTTCATGTAAACGTATAGATGCATTTGAGATGTGGTGCTACTGCCGCATGCTTAGGGTTCCTTGGATACACAATGTATCAAACGAAAACATTTTACAACGTATCGGTGGAGAACTGGAATACCTTACAAATGTCAAACGCAGAAAATTGGAGTACTTTGGACATATCATGCGGAATGAGAATTATCGCCTGCTCCAACTTATCCTGCAGGGGAAGATGGAAGGCCAGAGATCAGCTGGACGAAGACGAATATCATGGCTGCGCAACCTACGAACATGGACTGGAATGACATCAACAGGTCTGTTCAGAGCAGCAGTGAATAAAGTAATATGGACCAATGTGATAGCCAATATCCAAAGAGGATAGGCACTTTAAGAAGAAGAAGAATATCTCAGCAACCAATTATCTGATTTACTATTATAAAATATCATTTTGTTCAGAAAGACGAGGTCTTCCCTTTAAAAGCAAAAAAGTGCGAAAAAAAGTTAATTTTGCAATAAATAATTGATATGGAAAAATGACCAATTTTGAAGGTGTTTTGGCCTTTTTGCGACAGCAAATTAACAAAAATGATATACGTAACATAAAAGTTGAACGGGACATTCAACGAGTAGCATATCTCTCTCCAGAAGCTAACAATGTTAAATTTAGCATATAACCATTTTAGTGAACACTACAAAACTTATTTTCAACAGTTCTACAAAAATTTTATCCATTCATTAACGTGATGATGTGCATAACAAACTCTGCTATTACTTGGTTGGTCTCAGTATGCCATCGATGATGAGAAGAGACAACTATTTATACATAATAATTTGTTAGTTAATGATGAAGTACGAGCAGCCCAATGCACTCATTTTTTGGTGCAAAACACTTAATAAAACGCAAAATAAAAAATGATTAGAAATTAAATTGACACTCAAATAAAAAAAAAGGTTGTTACGATTGAACGTTATCAGTTAATGCACAGTCAACTGTTTTTAACATGAATAGGTAGATATAAAAATTTTTCACGAATGAGTTATGATGATTTTTATTACCTTCTGCGAAAGGTTAAAATTTGTCATTATACAGGGTGTCTTTAAAAGGTCTGTACGAAAGCTGGCGCATATTTCTGAGGCTAAAATTTGAGGATCTAGTGCAATTTACCTTAGTCTAAAAATTAATTGTTTCCGAAATCCAGGGTATCAAAGTTATATTTTTTTAAACTTTTTTGGTACTTTGAGATTATTTTAGGATGAGAAATTAAAATCTGATTACAATTTCGATGTACATTCAAGGGGGCGCCACCAGCAGCACTTCACCTACATCTAAAGTTTCGATATATTAAATTTCTAATTAAAAATCCAAAAAAGTTATACTTAGAAGGTGTCATTTCGAAAAATCGGATTTAAATGTTTTATTGCGTACTGAAAGATTCGTACGTAGTTCCCTTTCATTCTTAATCCAGGCTTAGGACTAGTCCAAGAAATTTGGAACGTGTTTAAGGGCCGACAGACCTACAACAATAAAAATTTACTTAGCAACGAGCTAACAGTGATAAGTATCGTAATTAAAGAAAAGAGTATTGACCAACGATTTAGTCTGATAAACCATTATTGTTTAATATTAAAATTTATCATTTCATTCCTAAATTTTTCTCTTCTACTACTCAAAAATGAGCGATATGATGCTAGTTGACGACAAGAAAAATTATGATTATCCATTAATCATTTACTGAAAAATTAATAACCAGCAAATCAAAATTATCAATTATTCTATCAGTTAATAATGTCGAAGCTAAAATTATCAATTAATAAAGCAATTGGAAGTTTTTCCCTAAAAATGTCAATTAATTAGGTAATTTTATTCCTGCAATTATCAATTAGCCAATTAAATCATACTTTCATTTCTAAAATTATCAGTTGACATAGTAACTAGTCATTTTAGGAATAAAATCCAGAGTACCAGAGTAATTGAAAATTTCTTTTTTTCAAGTTTGTTTCGGCGATGTAAACTACATTTCAGTTACAATTTTTCCCGTAGGATTAATGATGCATTTGATAAATTTTTCCCACTATTAATTTTCCATTACTTGTTCAAAAAAGATGCAATTATTTTTTAAATTTCATTCTGGTAAGTTATCAATTAATAATACAATAATTTGGATAAATACATTATTAATTAATTTCAAAAATATCATAATCAACTACTTTGTTAATTAATAATTTTAGGAATAATATTATCCATTCTTTGATTAACTGATAATTTTATGAATTATATTGCCAATTAGTTTATTAAATGATGATGATATATTTCCAAAATTATCAATTGATGAAGTAATTGATAATTCTATGTGCCAATTAATGACTATTCATTAGCTGATATTCCGATTTTTGAAATTATCCATTGCCAAATTCATTGAGAAGACTACCCGATAATATTACTAAAAACATATTACTGCCGATCTCTGGTTTGCGATTGTTGCCAAAGAAATGGTGGGGAGTTAGTGGGAGTATAAGGAGAAAGATTTCCAAATAGATGCGTATCAAACCACAAAGCATTTGCCGCTGTTTTCGAGAAACTCGATAGTTTTGCTCCTGCAACGATTGATTATGGGCATAATTTTACGACTCGGGCACCGGAGGTCGAGGAAAAAATTCAGCACCAGGTTTGGAAGTTTCTGAAGAGACAAAAACTTTAAGAAAACAGCTGTTGCATTTATTTCACCTCCCCACAACACAAGATAATACAAAGATTCATTAATGAACGAAAAGGACAAGATGTAAATTTTCATAAAAATAATTCATTTACCGATGAGTGTTGCTTTACAAGATGGGGAATAACAAATTTCCATAATAAACATGTTTGTGATGACGAAAACCCGCATGTATTAAAGGTTGTGTATTGTCAACATGAATTTAAAATTAACGTGTGGGCAGGGATCATTGACAGATTTATTATTGGTCCTGTTACCTTACCACCTCGTTTAATTTACTTAGAACACCTAATAAATTCGCTAAATTTATTGAACGATCTTTCACTGGTTACTAGATTAAATAGGTAGTTCATGCACGATGGTACATCTCCACACTTTACATTAACTGTTAGAAATACTTTAAATGAGTATTTTTAAAATGAATAGATCGACAGAGGAAATTATGTTCCTGCAAATTAAGCAACTCGCTTGCCGGATTTAACACCTCTCGATTACTTTTTACGGGGAATTCTTAATCAGATGGTATACTGTAGACCTCTAGAGATCGAAAAAGAATTGCGGGCTCGAATACAAAATTCAGTAAACACTATGCTTAGATGCAGAGATGATGGAATAGGTGCAGTTCAACTTTTGCCGTAGAAAATCTTTGTTTTATAAAACGGAGGTCATTTTAAAGATTTTCTTAAGAGCTTAATTAAACAATTAAAAAAATAAAATTTTTCCGTTTCGCTTGTTATTGACTTTGTGTGCTCTTTGCCAATTCATTCTTACATTACTATCATTGTTAGCTCATTACCATGTAAGTTTTTATTGTTGTTGACCCTTAAACACGCTCCAAATTTCTTAAACCAGGCCTTTTCTTCATCCAGCCCTTTGCGTCCACTGCTGGACATATGCCTTCCTGATTCTTGTCCATTGTGCTCTATCTCGAGCGATTTGCATCCAATTTGTTGCAATTCTCTTGAGATCGTCAATCCAACGAGTAGGGGGTCTTCTTCTACTTCTTTTGTCTAATCTCGGCCTCCACTCGAGTAATCTCTTCGTCCACTTTCCATCACCGATTCGGGCGACATGTCAGGCCGCCCATGCGAGATTTACTCTTCTCCGTAGCTCGTTTGATTATTTCTTGTGATCTTTATTTCGTGTCCAAGGTATATGTATTTTTCCACAAGCTCCACTTCGTTGTTTCCAACATTGATATTTCCACTAGGTACCAGATTGGTCACAAATTTTGTTTTGATATATGTATTTTAAGACCCACATGGGTGCACACTAGTTGAAGTTCATGTAACATTGTACATATCTCCTTGAGATTATCGGAAAACAAAACTATGTCGTCCGCAAACCCCAAATTTGTTAATCTTTGGCCGTCTACCTTCAGGCGTCTTTTTTCCCAGTTAAGTTTTTTACAGGCGTATTCTAGTACTACAGTAAACAGTTTAGGCGATAAGGTATCACCCTGTCAGACTCCTCTGCCAAATAGGATATGATCCGTATTTGTGTAGTTTCACCGACATAGTTGCATTCCTGTATATATTGTAAATTAACTTTGTGTATCGATAGTCAATGCGGCATGCTTGTAATGCTTCCATAATTTTTTCAAGCTCTACCGTATCAAACGCCTTATGGAAATCTACAAAAGTCCGAACGAGTGGTCGATTGTATTCGCCTGTGGAGAAGGGGGATATGCAAGTCTCAGTAAGCAATAAAACATTTAAGTCCGATTATGTCAGAGACGGGTGTTCGAAGCGACATCTAGGTATCACTTTTTCGGATAAAAGATGTCAAGCAGTTAGAAATTTTAATTTAAAATTTATCCTTGGAATTCATTAAAGAGATCCAAAGTGAGACTAGGTTTTATCTGAGAGACAGATAATTGGAGAGGTTATATTATAAAAATGTTCTGAAAGTCAATTAATAAATGAACCGAGAGATAGAATAATACTTGACTCTTTTGAATTTATTTAAATCGTCTTTAATATAACTTGTAAAAGCAAGATGTAAATAATATTACAATTATTATTACAAATTATGTTAATTCTCGGTCTGATTTAAATTTTCTGCATTAATTATTTGCCAATTAATTAATTAACAAGTCTAATTACATCCTCTGTATAGAATAAATTTAGGTTTATTATTATTCCAAGAAAAAATATTTTTCCCAGGAAAATCCGATGACTAAAACCATACCATTTACATTTAGAAACATATGATGAGAATTAGTGTTTATTTGATTTTAAATAACCCCAAAATATGTTGTTATTGATTGTTCGCGAAACAAATTTTCAATAACATGTTTTTGAAACTTCCATGAACTATTATTAAGTAAGTTATACAAAATGTAATTTGCTAGCAATTGTTTCATTTATTTAGCCTTTGATGGGTTTTCAATGCCGTATATATATATATATATATATATATATATATATATATATATATATATATATATATATATATATATATGATTTACAAGCCAGACGGCTTCGCACTCCCTCCAGGGAATATTCACTCATACCAGGTACACAAAGGTACCAAAAGTATGAAGCTCTGTGGGAACCCTTTCCATGTTATCGGGTCCTAGGTGACGTGGTCTGCTGTCTTTCCCATGAACTTTCGGACGGTTCGCGCGGTTGCTAGGAGAGTTGATTTCTGCATCGGTTTATACAGGTGCTCACTAAGACCCAGTCCCTTGATGTTCTGCAGGAGGTTCTTTGGTATCACTCCAGTTGTTGAGAGTATCATGGGAATCGTTTGGACGCTGTTCATTGCCCATTGTCTTCGGATTTGCACCTCCAGATCTCTGTATTTGGCGATCTTCTCGTATTTTGGTCTTAGGTTGTTGTTGTTAGGTACAGCGGTGTCGATTAGTGTAGTTCGCCTAGAAATTTTATCTATTAGTATAATATCTGGTCTATTATGAGCAACTGTTTGATCCGTCAGAACCGTTCGTTCCCAATATAACTTGAACTGGTTGTTCTCAAGAATAGGCTCTGGATTGTATTTGTAATAAGGCACTTTTCCCACCTGTAATAGGTTTAACTTTTCTGCTAACTCTTGATGGAGTATCTTAGCGGCTGAGTCGTGTCTTTCCTTATACTCGGTTGCGGCAAACGCTTGGCATCCTCCAGTTATGTGCTGAATTGTCTCCGATGTTCGACAGCCATATCTGCACTGGTCATTCTCTATTGAGGGGTCTCTAATGATGAACTTCCGATAGTTCTTCGTCGGAATAACCTGGTCTTGAATAGCTAACAAGAAGCCTTCCGTTTCCAGAAACATCTGTCCTGAAATCAACCAGTAGTTCGACGCTGAGTTGTCGACATTGTCCTGATTGCCCTCATTTGGATGCCGTCCATGAAGGGGCTTCTGAAGCCAGGTTTGTAACTTCTCTTGGTCTGTTTGGTGGTGAGAAGTAATATTTTGTTCTCTCAACTGTAGCGGCGTTGAAACGTCTGCCTCGCATATTGCTCGATGTAGTGTGGAAGAGTCCGCCAACCTGTGGAAATATGAACGTAAGTTTATTATTTGTTGGTCAAGCTGCTTACCAATATCCACCAATCCTCTTCCTCCTTGATGTCTTGGAAGCATTGTACGTTCAATAGCACTCCGAGGGTGATGTTTTTGTGCCTTTGTTAGTAGTGTCCTTATTTTTCTTTGCAGGTTTTGGATGTCCGTCCTGCTCCACTTTACAATTCCAAAAGAGTTAGCTCAGCGCAGAGCAAGCATACGTGTTGAGCGCCTTAAACAAATTTCTACTATTTAAATTAGTTCGTAATACCCGCCTTACCCTCCTGACAAATTCGGCTGTCAATTCGGCCTTCATAGTACCATGGTCAATTCTTTTAGCCTGTTTCATACTTAGATATTTGTATGTTTGGTCTGCTTCCATTGCAGCTATAGTTTCACCGTTCTGCATTTCAAAAGCTCCCGGTTGTATCTTCCCTTTAACGATGTTCAAAATACGGCACTTGTCAAGTCCAAATTGCATTCCGATATCCCCGGAGAACTCCTCTACAATTTTAAGCATCTGCTCCAGTTGGTTTCTGGTAGCAGCCATCAGTTTAAGATCATCCATGTATAGAAGATGATTCACTCTGACTACCTCTTCGTTGTTATTTCTAACACTAAAGCCGTATCTGGTTGAGTTCAAACGACGCGATAGTGGGTTTTATATATATATATATATATATAATTTATAATTTATTTTTGTATCTTAAACCTTTTGTTAAATATTTTTTTCTAATATTTTCTTGGGTATAGGTTTTTCTAAAAAAAAAAAAAAAAAAAAAAAAAAAAAAAAAGAAAAAAAAATATATATATATATATATATATATATATATATATATATATATATATATATATATATATATATATATATATTATTCACTAGAATATTTAATTTCGAAAAATTATTTTGTTAGATGATTTAGATGTAGTTAAATTATTTATTTTTAAATATAAAAAATAAGTCACCTCCATTTTTTAAAATTTCTCTTTCTATTTTTTGTACTGCTTAAAATTCCTCTACTGTACGTAGTCTTTCCGATGCAGTTTGCATTGAATCGCACTTAAAAGATGTCAATGAACTTACTACCATTTTTCATTCAATCCGACATTGACAACGAGAAAATGGACAATCAATGCGAGCTTTGGACCTTTTCGATTCAATTTTGTCCGTCAAGCATGGGCGATCACACGAAGATTTGCATTTAACAGATGCAGTGGCAGACATGATGGGATGTGACCTACTTCGAGTGTAATTACTTATATTTCTTGGAACTATTGTGGTCTTTCCGATACATCGATGTGATAATCTTGTTACTTTTTACAGAATTAATAACTTGTGTTTATAAAATATAATTTTAAACATCTTGATAAACAAGAAGGTTCTTAATTTGACTCGTATGTAATTCTTCGTAATATATGTACACGGGGTTGGGTAATTACGAGGAGAATACAGTTTTTTATATTACTCGTTGGAAACTGCGTAGTTAGTGGTGTCTATGTTATTATCAATTTAATAAAACAGCTGTACGGCGTGTCCCATTTTCGACACTTTTAGGGGGTATTCGAATGATTATCAAAGAATGAGTGTTGCGGTTTTCACTTTAGTGTCTTACTTTTTAACGTAACGAAAGATTCCGGCGTCAAATTTGTCATAGCTCTCTCAGTTCTTAATTTACAGGGTGATTTTGAAAATCATCGTTTTTTAGGCACATGCATTTCCGTTATGCGATAATTTATCAAAAAGGTGAAAACAGGTTTTTATTGAGTTTTTTACCTAGATTTCAGTGGGGCAGTTAGTTTTTTTTCTAAAAAGTTTAGTTTTTCAGATATTAACCAAATTTATGATTTTTTAATTAGGACACCTTGTATTTTATTTTAGATATTGATTAAGTATAATTGTTATCCCTATTTGAAAAGGTTTTTGAGATGTCGATATATGAGTGTATTTTGAGTCAAGTGCTACAGTTAATATTGCCAGAACAGCACGGATTTTTTAACCGCCGTAGTACTATTAGCAATCTAGCTTCCTTTGCCCAATTTACTGGTGGGGCATTGGATAAACGCAATCAAGTTGACGTGGTCTATACCGACTTCTCAAAGGCATTTGATCGAGTCGATCACTATATTTTATTTAACAAACTTGCTGCTATGGGTTTTAGCGGGAGCCTATTGTTATTTCTTAAATCTTACCTACAAAACAGAATGCAATATGTTGAAATCCGGGGTTATCAATCCTATAAATTTAAAGCTATAAGCGGGGCTCCGCAGGGGAGCAATCTGGCTCCACTAATATTTTTACTTTTCATTAACGATATTACGGTTGGAGTATCGAGCAGTATTTTGCTCTTTGCAGATGATGTAAAACTATTTCGCATGATTCATAATATAAACGACGCCCTAGAGCTGCAGGGGGATATTGATATTGTTTGGAATTGGTGTAACACGAATAATTTGCTCTTGAATGTTGATAAGTGCACCGTAATGACTTTCACCAATAAAACCAACTCTTTATATTTTAAATATACTCTAAACAGTCAAATACTTCAACGAAGTTATTCTTTTAAGGACCTTGGGGTCACTTTTGACCCAAAACTTTCATTCACGAAACATATCAGTTTGATTTGTGGGAGTGCGGTTAAAATGTTGGGGTTCATATTGCGAAATTCTAATGATTTTAGCAATTTGCAGACCTTAAAAACTTTGTATGTTAGTCATGTTCGGTCGAAGCTGGAATACGGTGTGGTCATATGGCTTCCTATCTATGATAAGTACATTAGTCAATTAGAGGGAGTGCAAAGAAAATTTTTAAAATACCTATCATTTAAGAGTGACGGAGTATTCCCTCAAAGGGGTATAGATGAAGAGCAATTACTGAGGCGATTTAGCGTTCCATCTTTAATAAATCGCAGACATTACATCTTAGCCCAATTTCTGAGCAAGCTATCCCGATCTTATATCGACTGTTCTGATTTATTGTATCAAGTTAACTTTCATGTACCCCCGAGACCTGTCAGATCATGTCCCATTTTTTCATTACCTTGCCCTGAAACAAGTTTTCTTATAAAAACGCCTCTATTTCAAGCCATGAGTATCTTCAACAACACTTGCAGTGATATCGATGTTTACAGCCTACCCCCTAAGAGATTAACACAGGCTTTAAAGTTTCTAATAAAAATGTAAAATGTTTGCTTCTTGTGAATTGTTGTATGAATTAATCAATAATTTTATTTTTCCTTATAATTTTGTTTAATATCTTAGCAAAGTTGTATGTCATATTGTCTTATAAATGGAACTTATCTGTTAGATAATAAAGATTATTATTATTATTTAGATTTACAAGCCAAACGGCTTCGCACTCCCTCCAGGGATTATTCACTCATACCAGGCATACAAAGACACCAAAAGTATGAAGCTCTGTGGGAACCCTTTCCATGTTATCGGGTCCTAGGTGACGTTGTCTGCTGCATTTCCCATGAATCTTCGGACGGTTCGCGCGGTTGCTAGGAGAATTGCTTTCTGCATCGGCTTATAAAGATGCTCATCAAGGCCCAGTCCCTTGATGTTCTGCAGGAGGTTCTTCGGTATCACTCCAGTTGTTGACAGTATTATGGGAATCGTTTGGACGCTGTTCATTACCCATTGTCTTCGGATTTGGACCTTCAGATCTCTGTATTTGGCGATCTTCTCGTTGTATTTTGGCCTTAGATTGCTGTTGTTAGACACAGCAATGTCGATTAGTGTAGTTCGCCTAGAAATTTTATCTATTAGTATAATGTCCGGTCTATTATGAGCTACTGTTTGATCCGTCAGAACCGTTCGGTCCCAATATAACTTGAACTGGTTGTTTTCAAGAATAGGCTCCGGATTGTACTTGTAATAAGGCACTTTTCCTACCTGTAATAGGTTTAACTTTTCTGCTAACTCTTGGTGGAGTATTTTAGCGGCTGAGTCGTGTCTTTCCTTATACTCGGTTGCGGCAAACGCTTGGCATCCTCCAGTTATGTGCTGAATTGTCTTTGATGTTCGACAGCCATATCTGCATTGGTCATTTTCTATCGAGGGATCTCTAATGATGAACTTCCGATAGTTCTTCGTCGGAATAACCTGGTCTTGGATAGCTAACAAGAAGCCCTCCGTTTCCGGAAACATCTGTCCTGAAATCAACCAGTAGTTCGACGCTGAGTTGTCGACATTGTCCTGATTGACCTCATTTGAATGCCGTCCATGAACTGGCTTCCGTAGCCAGGTTTGTAACTTCTCTTGGTCTGATTATTATTATGATTTACAAGCCAGACGGCTTCGCACTCCCTCCAGGGAATATTCACTCATACCAGGTACACAAAGGTACCAGAAGTATGAAGCTCTGTGGGAACCCTTTCCATGTTATCGGGTCCTAGGTGACGTGGTCTGCTGTATTTCCCATGAACTTTCGGACGGTTCGCGCGGTTGCTAGGAGAGTTGCTTTCTGCATAGGTTTATACAGATGCTCACTAAGACCCAGTCCCTTGATGTTCTGCAGGAGGTTCTTTGGTATCACTCCAGTTGTTGAGAGTATTATGGGAATCGTTTGGACGCTGTTCATTGCCCATTGTCTTCGGATTTGCACCTCCAGATCTCTGTATTTGGCGATCTTCTCGTTGTATTTTGGTCTTAGGTTGTTGTTGTTAGGTACAGCGATGTCGATTAGTGTAGTTCGCCTAGAAATTTTATCTATTAGTATAATATCTGGTCTATTATGAGCAACTGTTTGATCCGTCAGAACCGTTCGGTCCCAATACAACTTGAACTGGTTGTTCTCAAGAATAGGCTCTGGATTGTATTTGTAATAAGGCACTTTTCCTACCTGTAATAGGTTCAATTTTTCTGCTAACTCTTGGTGGAGTATCTTAGCGGCTGAGTCGTGTCTTTCCTTATACTCGGTTGCGGCAAACGCTTGGCATCCTCCAGTTATGTGCTGGACTGTCTCCGATGTTCGACAGCCATATCTGCACTGGTCATTCTCTATTGAGGGATCTCTAATGATGAACTTCCGATAGTTCTTCGTCGGAATAACCTGGTCTTGGATAGCCAACAAGAAGCCCTCCGTTTCCGGAAACATCTGTCCTGAAATCAACCAGTAGTTCGACGCTGAGTTGTCGACATTGTCCTGATTGACCTCATTTGGATGCCGTCCATGAAGTGGCTTCCGTAGCCAGGTTTGTAACTTCTCTTGGTCTGTTTGGTGGTGAGAAGTAATATCTTGTTCCCTCAACTGTAGCGGCGTTGAATCGTCTGCCTCGCATATTGCTCGATGTTGTGTGGAAGAGTCCGCTAACCTGTGGAAATATGAACGCAAGTTCATTATTTGTTGATCGAGCTGTTTACCAATATCCACCAATCCTCTTCCTCCTTGATGTCTTGGAAGCATTGTACGTTCAATGGCACTCCGAGGATGATGTTTTTGTGCTTTTGTTAGGAGTGTCCTTATTTTTCTTTGCAGGTTTTGGATGTCCGTCCTGCTCCATTTTACAATTCCAAAGGAGTAGCTCAGCGCTGAGCAAGCATACGTGTTGAGCGCCTTAAACAAATTTCTACTATTTAAATTAGTTCGTAGTACCCGCCTTACCCTCCTAACAAATTCGGTTGTCAATTCAGCTTTCATAGTGCCATGGTCAATTCTTTTAGCCTGTTTCATACCTAGATATTTGTATGTTTGGTCTGCCTCCATTGCAGCTATAGTTTCACCGTTCTGCATTTCAAAAGCCCCCGGTTGTATCTTCCCTTTAACGATGTTCAAAATACGGCACTTGTCAAGTCCAAATTGCATTCCGATATCCCCGGAGAACTCCTCCACAATTTTAAGCATTTGTTCCAGCTGGTTTCTGGTAGCAGCCATCAGTTTAAGATCATCCATGTATAGAAGATGATTCACTCTGACTACCTCTTCGTTGTTATTTCTAACACTAAAGCCGTATCTGGTGGAGTTCAAACGGCGTGATAGTGGGTTCATTGCAAGGCAGAACCACAATGGGCTAAGTGAATCGCCTTGAAATATTCCTCTTCGTATCGGAATAGTGTTAGTTTCGATGGTGTCGCTGGATGGCACTTGCAATTGGATCCTAGTTCTCCAGGTTGACATGATGCGTTCTAAAAAGGAAACAAAATTATTATCGACCCTGTACATTCTCAATATAGTTTTGAGCCACTCATGTGGCACCGAGTCGAAGGCCTTCTTATAATCCACGTAGGCAGCAAAGAGGTTTCTTCGGTTGGTACAGGCTTGGTTACATATGACAGAGTCAACAACCAATTGTTCCTTGCATCCCATTGCTCCCCTCGTGCATCCTTTCTGTTGAGTTGCAATGATGTTATTTTGCTCACAGTGTGCATAGATGCATGATTATTATTATTATTATTATTATAATTTAGGCTTTTTAAAAATATATAATGTGTTTATTTTATTTCGAAAAACAAGGTCAGAATTCGATAGTTTCAATAATTCATTTTATTTGTAACAGTGGACCATGACCAATTTATAAGAAACAAAATACAGATGTCTAAAACTTCACAGTTTTGTCAGGTTGTTATTATTTATGAAATGTTTTTGTTACGTAGGTGTTTTTATTTTACTTTTTATTTATTTTGCATTTACAATGGCCGTTTATGATAATTATGAAAAGTATGGTGTATTAATAAACAAATGTGATGGGTCTTTTCAGTATTCAGTATTAATTTCTTCTCCCTAAATCATTTTTTAGCCTTAATAATATGTTCATCAGTAATTTTCATGAGTTGTGCTAATGAGATGCCGATGGTTAAGATATTTGTATTATCAGCAAAGTTAACAAGATAACCACCTTTCACCCATAATTGTAGATACCAGGTCGTTAATAAAAAAAATAGTATTGGTCCCATAATGCTTCCCTGTGGGATGCGCATCGTTAGAAAGTCAACATGTGAAAAATACTGAACCCCATCAAATTCCAGTACAACTTTCTGACTTCTATTTTCTAGATATGAACGAACCCATTTCAAGTTTTTGAAGCAGAATCCTATGATTTAAACTGTCAAATACTTTTGACAAGTCCAAAAATGCCCCCAACGATAAATACTTGTTCTCGAAGCTTTCTCAATGAAATCATATACAGCTGTATACACAGATCTATCTTTTAAGTAATCATGTTGTGTTGGTCTTACTAAGTTTTTTGAATACAAAAATTTGAGTAGTCTGGAACACATAACAATTTCAAAAATCTTTCAGAAGCATGGTAATAGGCTTACGGGTCTATAATTATGGAAATCTGTACCATCCTTCTTAAATAGAGGTTTAACCAATGTAATTTTTAATTTATCTGGAAAAACGCCATGCCTAAAACAATTATTGATTATATATCTCAAGGGTTCGACTAAATGATTGGCACATTTTCTTATTAAATTATTAGAAATCTCATCATACCCACAGCATTTTTTGTTTTTTAAAGATTTTATAATTTTAGAAATTTCTTGTGTTGTTGTACGTGTAGGAAATATAGAATCTAGATTATTTTCAATATTGCAGGACCTACTTTCTTGAGGCAAGTCAGCAACCAATTTTGGTGCACTTACAAGGACAAAGCTAAAATTATTTGAGATGATTTGAGGATCTCCTTCAATCTGTCACTATTTTTATTTTGAGTATTTACCTATTATTTTTCCCACTATCTGCCAAATGCATTTAGACTTATTGTCGTTTTGACTGATTCTTTCAAAATATTGATCTGAACCTACCATTTTGTTATATGTTTGTTTGATATCTCTGTGTATTTCTCTGTATCTAGGATCTGTTTCACACATGACAAGTAGATCATCCAGTTGATATTTGCATTCTAAAGTGTTTGGACTTTTTGTCTTTTGCCTGTTTTAATTGTTGTAAATGGAAAACAGTGGTTAAACGAATCTGTGTTATAGACTGCCCAAAAGAAATCCACTGGCCATTAGTGTATCCACTGGTCATTAGGGAAAGATTGTGCATGGTTGTGAGCTCAACAGAGAAAGTAGTAGTTTTTTACCCCATAAATCGGGCTTTTGTGTTTGAAAGAGAAATAAAGGGTGTTTTTTTTTATAGAGGCATAGAACTTTTAAATGGAATAAAACAAAGATGAATTTTTTAAATTGACATGAAATTTGCTTTAGTCGAAAGATAACCTTCTGGCATTATAATTTAAATATAACTTCTGGCATATGACCGCCACGGCTGGCTCCGACGTAGTCTAATCTAGAGTTCCAATTTTCGATGATTTTTTCTAACATTTGTGGCCGTATATCGGCAATAACGCGGCGAATGTTGTCCTCCAAGTGATCAATCGTTTCGGGCTTATCGGCGTAGACTAGCGACTTCACATATCCCCACAGAAAATAGTCTAGCGGCGTTAAGTCGCACGATCTTGGAGGCCAATTCACTGGTCCGAAACGTGAAACTATGCGGTTACCAAACGTTTCCTTCAATAAATCAATTGTGGCACGAGCTGTGTGACATGTTGCGCCGTCTTGTTGAAACCACAGCTCCTGCACATCATGGTTGTTCAATTGATGAACGAAAAAGTGAATAATCATGGCTCTATAGCGGTCACCATTGACTGTAGCGTTCTGACCAGCATGGGTTTTAAAGAAGTACGGACCAATGATTCCACCAGCCCATAAAGCACACCAAACAGTCAGTGTTTCTGGATGTAACGGTGTCTCAACATACACTTGAGGATTATCATCACTCCAATTACGGCAGTTTTGTTTATTGACGTATCCATTCAAACAAAAGTGAGGTTCATCGCTAAACAAAATTCGCTTATGAAAATCGGGATCAACGGCAATCTTCTTTTGGGCCCATTCACCGAATCTACGCCTTGCTAGGTGATCGTGTGGCTTCAATTTTTGCACGAGTTGGATTTTGTAAGCACGCAAACCAAGATTTTTTCGCAAAATCTTCCATAAAGTGAATGGACACATATCCAATTCCTGTGCACGATGGCGGATAGACTGATTCGGGTCTTCCTCTATGCTACGCTCTACAGCAGCAATGACTTCTTCTGTACGCACTGTACGACGTCTCTGTGAATGCGTATTATCATTTAGAGTAAACGTGGTGCGAAAACGTTCCATAGTTAATCGAATTAATTACTCTGATGGACGATTATGTTGACCGTAAAATGGACGTATTTCGAACAGAACCATGATTTTCAAAATAAATTTGCACAATTTGGAAGCGTTGTTCAGGTGTCAGTCTATTCATGTTGAAATGCCAAACCAAACTAAACATAAATCACTTGACAGTTGACAAAATGGCCGCCAGTTAAAAAAGTGTTGCCAACTTAAAGTTCTATACCTCTATAAAAAACACCCTTTATATACCTGTGGTATCCCGCAGTTTCATGCATTTTATAAACCAAATATTTCCCTCGGTAATACATGTGACAAAAGATTGTGAAGTTTAAAAATTGTGATAATTAGAGCTTTCAGTGGTATATAGATGATGTTTTCAAAGGCCCACGAATAGCCCTCAAATTAGAGCGTATAACTTATCTAGAAGGGTTGCTCTGGTTTTAAATAAGCACTGGACGGGGGAAAACTAGGTGAATGCCTAGAACGAACCCCACATTCAAAGATAGAATAGAATAGAACAGAATAACCTTAATTCCAGGACTTCCGTTTTGACCGTTAAACTGTGCATACATAGCTGGTGCGCCCTTGTAAGAAGCAAGAAAAAACTAGGCTTAGTCGTTTTGGGTCAAGAGCGAGAGTTCGCGCTGAATATACGGTGTAAGGGGGGTGAGTCTTAAAGCGCTTTGGGGAAAGTTCGTGCATGGTTGCGTGCTCTACGGAGAACGGGGCGATATTTGCCCCACTAATCGTTCTTTCGTACAGTGAAAGTGAATGGATGCACCTGTGGTGGATGATTAACTCTGTGATAAGTGACTTTTTTGTTACAGTAGGTCACACACGTAACCAACAGTTGTGGTTGGTTAGTTGAGGCATCCTTCTGGTTTTTTTTTTATCTTAGAACACGGTCTCCCAAACCCGATTAACGTGTAAACTTTCAGGATGGGTTCCCGAGCAAGGAGGTTATAAGCGCGGGACGGCAAAAAAGAGAAGATGGCTAAATTGCCTTAGTCGCAGCGGCCATATAACCTCAAAGTTAAAAAACCTTAATTTCAAATTTTACCCCAAAATTAATTACTTGGTTACCTGAGAGAATCTTACAAAAGATAATGCTAGACCACCACATTTAAATACTGATAATAAAAATAGTTCAAATATTATTCCATCTAATTATGTTTATTCATTATGATGATTTCATTGTTGTGGCTTTAACGCTTTTATTAAATAATTAACTAATTACAAATTCAAGTGATGGTGTGACTGGTGCAAAGCCATATTAAATAATTTTGTTATTAAAATATTATGTATAAATATATGTTTGTCGAGCTGATCTCTAACAGCAAGCACAAATTAGATTTTGGCGAAACGTTGCCAAGTTTATAAAACAAAACTCTAATCAACGAACGGATGTACAGGGTGGATCGTTTTGGACTTCTGACCGTAAAAGATTTTAAAAATCGGATAAGTAGTCCTCCTCTTTTTGAGAATTTTTTAAATTTATTAAATGGAACATTTTGTATATTTTTACATCATTTTTTTGCATTTTGCATTTTCTTTAAGTTTTTATTAAATATTTAAACTTTTTAAAATAGGAAACGTCCATTAACGAAGCTATATTGATATAATATAAAATCTTTAAGTTCATTTTTTTTAATCACAGTTTTTTAACGTATAGTATATAATATAATAAATATTCTAACTGATCTCGATTAAAATACAAAACGATCCACCCTGTACATTGTCTCCAGTGCTTTGCTCTATACCACTTGCTCTAAACGTGTAATGGAAAAGCCTATTGAAACGGGTTGTTGAAATCTTTCTACCTTCATTAAAAAATAAACCGGTAAACACGCATATTTCCCAGCATACATCCCTATTTAATCGAGGGTCTCGATCTAACTAAACATGCGGTTGGTGACACATGTTAACTACCCTCCCATATCTTTTTTTCAACCCCTTCGCGATCATTTACATTAGGAGATGGTAGCTAAATTACGGACGCCAGGTGCTTTAATTGAATTCGTTGCTCTTATAGTATGATCAGAGTAAAACTAAAATAACCAGTAGATTAACTTCGCTTCGCGCCATTCGAAGTTTTCGGTGACCTTGACGAATGCACTCTCGAAAACAGTTCAGGTTAATTCAGCTTGTAACAAGAGCGCATAAATGAAAATGAACTTTCGTAAAAAGTTTGTAATGTAGAGGTTCTTTTATATTTAGAACCATACCTGGAGGCTTTATTATAAAAAATAGAAAAAGACTTAAAATACGAACGTTGTAGCATTTCTTTCATATTATATTTTAGATGTCTTTACAAAAACAGTGACGTATCGCAAAGTTGAGAAACAAAAAAAAAATTAAAATAAGTTAGAGTTGGGACTAGCCGCTATTTAAATATTTAAGTTTAAATTATTTATTAATAAACTGATCAAAAAAACGAGGAAGCCTGGAAAACAAATGACGTTTTAATATGGTTTTGAATACTTATTATGTTTACATACACTGCCCGTCAATCACTTTTGCGATATCTATGCGAAAACAAGTAGAACTTCAAGGTTCTGTGTTTCAGTAAGGAATCATGGCCTGACAATTCTGAAAAAAGAATTTAAAAGCAATTTGCGAGTACTTGCAGATGACATAAAGTATAAGTCGATTTTTAATTTTTTAAAGGTTTTAATGGAGAATAAAAAACTAAAAAAAGAAAATTTCGACTTTATTAAATTCAGCGCCATTTTTGTAGAAAAGTTTGTGAGAAAATTCTGATCAGGCAGTTTTTTAGATTTTTCCAAGAGGTTTAAATCACTTTTTTAAAGTTTGATCTAAGTGCATACGGCCCTTCTTACGAAAAAAAAAGACTTTTTTTTCAATGTTTTGCATATTCTTAACTGAACTAGATAGAGAAAAACTTCAATGAGAAAAAATGCAGAATGACCTTCATTAGTTCTGACATATTTTCCGCGAATTTCATTTTTTTATTTTTTGCAATTATTTTAAGAAACGATAATATGCTGTTCACGGGCTGTTCACTCAGTATGATACCAACGCGTAATTTTCGGACAATTTTTCAAATATTTTTACATTGGTTTCTTTACATGATTTCCAATTTTTAATTATTTATCATAAAATTAACTGTTTACAACTAAACTACACATAAAAAAGGAATAAATTGAATATTTTTTCATGTAAAAATTGTTTATCGTTTTTATTTTCAAAAAAATTGAAAAATCAAAAAAAAAATAAAAAATTTTAAAAAACGAAATTTGCGGAAAACATTTCGGAACTAATAAGATCATTCTGCATGTAAAAACAGGCATTTTTTCTCTTTGAAGTTTTTCTCTATCTAGTTCAGTCAAGAATATACAAAACATTGAAAAAAAGTAATTTTTTTTTGTAAGAAGGGCCATATTTTGGTCAAAAATGCACTTAAATCGAACTTTAAAAAAGTAATTTTCTACAAAAATGGCGCTGAATTTAATAAAGTCGAATTTTTTTTTGTATTCTCGATTAAAACCTTTAAAAAATCAAAAATCGACTAATACTTTATGTCATTTGCTTTTAAATGCTTTTTTCAGAATTGTCATGCGATGGTTCCTTCCTGAAATACAGACTTTTGAAGTTCTACTTGTTTTCGCGTAGACATGGCAAGAGTAATTGACGGGCAGTGTGTATTGACTAAAACACTTTTTGGCATGGGCCATTCGAAAGAAGAAAAACATCAGATAATTTGTCTTTTTTATTCAAATAATAGTACAACCTGAATACCGTAATATATATCCTGGTCGTCCAGTACCATCGACTAGTACAGTAAGATGCTCTGTCGAAAAATTTAGTGAAATGAAAAGTCTTAGGCAAAAAATCAGAACCGCAGTTAGAAATGAAGATGATATAAATATTTTACTCTAACTTAAAGGTAATTTTTCACTCTAGTATTGTAAAAGAAATTATTAATAGTTGATGTAATTTTTAGAAGATCTGGAAAGATCTATCTCCGATTCCGCATCATATTTCATTAAATCTTGGTATAAAATTTACATCACGCCATAGTTTTATAAATATCATCCTTATAAATTTATGACAATGTAGAATTTAACTGAACAAAATATGATGCAGCGGTTGCAATATTGCTGAGAAATGGTACGCTATATTGGACAAGATGGGGAGTTTATAAATAAAATTATTTTCACAGACTAAGCAACATTCATCACGTCTGAGATATTCAATAGAAAAAATTATTGGGCAACTAAAAAACCCCACAAAATACAGGTGGTAAAAATACAGGGTCGGCAATCACTTCACTCCATGTTTTGTGTGGCATGTTGGGAAATAAGATTATTGAGCCAATTATTTTAAATGGAAATTTTCATGGTGAGCGATATTTAAATTTAAATGAAAATAATGTAGAAGATCGTTTAGAAAATATCCTTGTTCAGTAATAGAATATTCTGATTTGGCAACAAGATAGCGCATCGCCGCAAAATGTGATGTCAGTTACTGAGTACCTTAACAATGGCACAATTAGATGGCCGTCCAATAATTCAGATTTGAGTCCATTAGACCTAAAAATTTATAATGAAAGACCCCAAAACATCGAAATTGAACTTACAGTAATATTGCTCAACCAAGACCACGAAAAATATTTTTAAATGTGTTAATAATCGTAGAGGATATTGAAAAATGTATATTTATTTTTTGCGTTAGTATTATTGGCTGTCCAATATTTCATTTTACTGAAAAATATCTACTTGTTGATGGCATTACTCTTGTTATTATAATTATTTTCAAGAGAAATTATCTGATGTTTCAATTTAAAAAATTTTTCAACTTTACCATGCGTCACTATTTTTGTAAACAAACCTGAACAATAATATGGAAGAAATCCTACAAATTTTGCATTTAAAGTTTTTTTCTATCTCTTATAATAAAGCCTTTAGGTATGATGCTAAATATAAAAGAACCCATTACCTACTTTGGCAGTTCTTTACTCTTATGTTTATTAATTTTGTTTCGCTAGAGTCATGAACGAGACATTTACTACGCAATTTACTACGGCAGTAAATTACATTTACTACTAAACATATATTTAATGTATACTGACTTTTATATTTAAAATAATAATTTATTAACATAAATTAACGAAATTTATGAACATATGGGTAAGTTATTATGAATCTAGAGGAAAGAAATTAAAAAATTGTTTTGATGTTTCGATAAATGTGTTCACCCAGGCCAAGTGTCGTTATTCATTATTGAGGTAAACAGTAACGTTCATTCTTTGTTTAGTTGTTTTTATATTACATCAGTGTTCTTTTTCACCCCACTGTTCCCTATACGTTACCGATACCGATTGTTAAACACGACAGGACCCGGTCGTGATGTAAAAGAGATGATTTTTTATATTGATAAAGGTCTGTTTCAGCTAGGTGATTTAGTGGATGATTTTGAGATGAAGTTGATAGATCTATTTGGTAAAATTAGGGTGGAAAGGGAATAAAGCATGAGGTAACAAATTGACTGTAAGCGAAGAATAAATCAGTCAAATAATCCCTTATTTTTGCCTATAATTGAGATGAGTATTTTTGGGAAAGTGTTTAAAACCATGCATAAGTATCTAATGTCGCCCAAAATATTAAATTTTTTTTAATACAACTATTACTTTAAATATCATAAATTTTAAATTCCCATTCAAATTTCCCTCCAAAACACCAATACTTGTCACTTTATCTCTGTGACGTCACTAGTATATAAACACTGGTAAACTGACAAGGATATATAGTTTTTTTCGTAATGAGTCCTAAGTTATTTTAAGTACTGTGCGGTGCCTCGGTGTACAAGTACTACAGTTAAGACACCTGAAAAGTTATTTATTCAGGTTCCATTTTCGGAAAATAATAGGAAAATGTGGCTTCAGCTAGCCCGCAAGGATTCGGCAATATTTGTTTTATTTTAGTTTTGAGCTTATAAATACCTATGATTACTATTATGTATTCATTATCGGTTGCGGAAAAAACAATCTTTGGTAAATTACTTACATGGAAGTCTTCACATGTCTAAATTCAGCACAGCAGAAGTTACTATTTGTTGCGAAGAAATTGGCCAGTATGAAACAATCAATTCTCGGAAAATTTGAACTATTTTCCTTAAAAAATTTCTTAGAATCGTTTTTAAAGGGAACAATAAGCAAATTTCGAAGAAATTACATTGAAATCACTATAAAATATTAACCAAGCAAAATAGCCGTTGACAGCGATCACGAATGTGACATAAATTTAAAAAATTTATCTGTTAAATTCGTGACAGCGATGACGTTGGCTGTATTCTTTAGAGTAATTATCAAATGATCAAAGTGAAAAAAGTGAAACTGATAACTTCATGTTCTTTTGAATATGCATTTACTTGTCATTTGGTCGGAGTGATCATGATTACTTCAAGTGATAGAACTGAAAGTAATAATGACTCAAAAGAATCACTATATCAGGACGGAGTGCCAGCGATGACGTTAGCATGGAGTGACATCATACACTTTGATTGGTGTTCGTTGTCACGTGACTCAAAGGAGATTAAATTACATTTTGATTATGATAAAAAAATTAAATTCCTTAGAAATAAAGAAAAATATTGTGTTTTTTAGGATATCTATAATGGAAACTACCGTTTCGTGGCAAAATTATATTTTTATTTGAATTAGGGCTGGGCGATATTTCGAAGTGTATCGATATTAGGTATCGATACGTATCGAATATATTGGTATAAAGGTATCGATATTCTAAATATCAATACATCCAGTAAGTACTTATATTCTTGTATTGCTTTGTAACATCACTTTCGCAAATGTAACAACAAATTGACTATTATAGCAGCGAAATTTACCTGTAAACAATACAGTTTGCATGTGTTTACTATTTATTAAAATATTTTCAAACAATATTTTTCCTGGGAGGTATGGCGAAACCGCAGTGACGGGTCGTGTGATCAATATAATTGACAGTCATAGTAGGGTCGGATCTGATTACAAGGAAACAATACAATATTTATATAAGTGTATCGATACTTGCGTATTGTAATATGTGACAATATCGATACGAAATATCGGATATCTATGCTACATGTATCGATACATTGAAGTATCGATATGTCTCGCCCGGGTCTAATTTGAATACAGTCAACATCCCAATTATCCTTGATATTATTTTATTAGCTAGAGAGGCAAATTTTTGTAATTAAATTAATTGCCCATATTTTGAAAACTATAAATTTTTGGAATAGACAACCTTATACAAAGTTATCCATATTTTTATTGCTTAATATGATAAAATCATAAAAATAAGTGCTTTTTATTTGACAAAATTGACTTTGACGATTTTTTAAATATAATTTTTATTCTTCTTTTTTGGCCACTCTGTACTAATAATTTACACAATATCATAAAAAGACTACGAAAGTCGATTTTCGTCTACCAGAAAACTAACCCAAATTAAATAATAAAGACTTTGGTATGGGAAAAATTTATAGTTAATTTTTGGTCCGCAAACGTCATTTTTGACATAAAAATTTAAATATGTCTAAAACGGTGAGACTTAAGTATATAACATTATACATAAAATATGTCTAGAATTTTATGTAGAAGTCAAAAATGCAATAATATATAGGATGTTCTATGTCAAATAAGCAAGTTGACATCTACTTCCGGTATAACCGGAAGTGCCGCCATCTTGAAAGTTTTTAGCCTGCTGTCTCCTATGTACGTTAGTATACTGTCACATTTTCAGATTCTTCCTAATTATAGTTTTTCCACATTCGATCGATAAAGTTCCCGGAAAATCACCTTGTATAGTGATAAATTTCCTACAAGTAGATTTAAAATCCCAAAAAGAAATGGGCAAATAGAGTTTGTAAGCTACACAAAACCTTCTAAAAATAAGTCATGAATACGTATACCAACCTATGACCTTTACCTTTAAATATCAAACATCAAAAACCTTTTACTTTCTACAAAAGAGCTTTCCCACTCCCGGCGCCATATCATTTATGCCCCGTCGTTCGCCGCAATTTCAATATTTTTATTCTCTGCATTTGGAGTATTTTCCTTTCAGACTTCCCGACTCTGCTTCAGCCGTTTCCCCACTTGTTCACGCTTTCAGTAGAACGGGATTTCGGGCATTTTCAGGCGGCGCATTTTCAGCATCGAAAATTCAGTTTCAGTCAAGCCTGTGACTCAATACGGCGCTTTGAAACCCCGCTGAAACCGCGCGGTGAAATTTTTGAAATACATAACCTAATTTTCGAAGGGGTGTGTACTTTACGTGCTGACAGCGGTAGAATTAAAGAAGTTAGCCTTGCCCTTACCGTCTTGTTCATTTGTCATTGACAAGTGAAAGACGATGCAACTTGATTGACAGTTGTCGGAGGGTGTTGTCGTTATGTGTTATTGCTTTTCTAAAGCGATGTGATGTGTAACGTAATGGAAATAAATGAATTTTAAAACGATTTTTAGATGTTTTCGAAATGAAGGGGAAGGTTGGTAAATTCTTGCTGAAATTAATTTTTATCCTACCTCGGTCAATTTTAGATAACAACGAGCGGGGAAATGCTTTAGTTTGTTTTGATGTAAATTTTAACACATTTTTTTTTCTAGTAATAATTTTTTAATTGGATTAACGCCAGGATAAGAGATACATTTTTATTTTATGTATTTTTATCTATTGTAATAGTTTATTATCTAATAACTTTGTTATTTGGCGCGATGATAAATAGTTTTCAAGTGCCAAAGTATTAACATTTTTCGTAAAATTTTATTTTTTATATTACTTTTAATTAATTAACTGAAAATAAATACAAAATAGTTTAACGATGTATTTGAAGTTAGATAATCGTCGGCCTATTTCTTAAAATATCCAAGATAGAAGACTGCATTTTGAATTAATATGCTTTGCTTGAAATTATCCTATATGTTTAATAAGATTAAGATTTGAAGTTAAATCTATATTTTATTGATGGCTGCCATTTTGAACAATTCATTGGCGATCTCTTTATAGAACAATTTAATTACTTGGTGCAACAAAGACGATAGGGCGATGTCATATCGATTAATCGTTTCGCTCAAAATTTAACATTTTTGTTTTCAGCCTTTCATAATAAAGAAAGCATGTCGATAAGCTCTATTCTATATATATATATATATATATATATATATATATATATATATATATATATATATATATATATATATATATATATATATATACAGTGTGACCAGTAAATTCCGCATCATATGGGATTTTTTTATTAATAGCTTTATTCGATATTTGACTTTAGCGACAATTTCTGCTTCGACCGAGATGAAAATTAACCCAAAAAATAGTAGTCACGTGGTTAGCATTATCTGTCAAATTTTAATTTTTTTCGAAAAAAATTCAAAAGTGTAAATGAAGACAACCAAGTACACACTGTCATCAGTAAAGTCTGCATTAGGTGGAAATTACATTTTAAATGCGTTTAATTTTGATATTATGATTTTTTATTAGAAAATTTTAATCTTTTCAATTAAACTATTTTCTTAATATTAATGTGTATTACTTATAGACACAAACTACTTTTTCAAAAATAGTTATTTGGATTTTGTAGAAAAACACACATTTAATATGGTGCTACTTTAAACAAAATACGTCTGGAATGGAGCATTGTCAAAACTAAGAAGTTGTATGTAGGTTGCGTTGAGCCTTATTTTGCAATAGTGGTGCAATTTACAAAAAATGAGCCAAAAATCTAAATTATTTTATACAGCTGAAATTTTGCATATGGGCTAAAAATTGCATTTAGAAAAACCTTTTCTAATAACTTTTTTCGATATTTTGAGATAGAACCTCATTTATATATAGAATATGTATTGTACCCAAACAGCACAAAGACGTCCATAAAACGTTTGATCTCAACATTCAGTACGTCTTATGGATGTCCATTAAAGTCGAATGACGTCCATAAGACGTTGTATAGACGTGTTATGTTACAAAAGGTAACGTCTTTAAGACATTTGCTTACAACGTCTTATGGACATTCTTTCCTAACATATTCCACCATTAAAATTATGTACATTAAAAAGGGTCCCTTTAATTTTTTTGTTTGTCTTGTTTACAAAGTCAAACCGTGATTATTCAAAAGTCCAAGAAATAACTTTAATTAAGAAAAAATCAAGAGCAAAATATACACTACCATTTTAAATAACTACAAGTTCCGCATGAATAATTTGATTTAAAAAATATGTTCAACATAATCTCTTTATACAAGAAAATACATAACTTAAGCATAATGTAAACTTTTTCTAATTTGAAATTTAAGAAGTGAGGTAGAAGAGCAAATATTTTCAGAATTACTACTGTTCGAACTTTAAGTTAACCTATCAAATTTAAGCCTTAGTTTATCCCTTCGATATAATAACTCTAAAAGGTAGACTATCACAAAATAAAAGTTTATTAAAATAAAACGTACACAAATCTTTAAATAGTTTTAAAAACAAGAATTTTTATTTAGTCGAATAACAAATCTGGTCTGATGCCCTTTTCAGCCATGTTTGGATTGAATTTTCCTCATTCTTCTAACTTTTTGCCAGTCCTGTTGTCTCTGTAGATCCTAATAACAAACTGATTTTAATTTTATAGAATAAAGTTTATCATTTGTGGGAGTAAATTTTTTGATATTTTGCGAATTTTTATAATTGTCCTCTACTATAGAATCGTGACTTACGCTATTTCAAGGTTAATATGTATTATAATAAAAGACAGAACTTACTCCTAATAAGTCTCACCAAGTTGGAATCGTAGAACTTTCTCTTTCCTTTTCGTACTAATCAACTGTACATGGTAATTTTACAAGCTCGCTTTACAAAGTCATAAATGCTCCCTACTCCCAGTTTTAAAATTTCTAAAACCTTAAACAAAATTACTTCTTGTAATCAACAAAACTATTTTCTATGTTCTCCAATCATCAGGAACAAATTAAATCTTACAGGTTTCATTAGTGGAGCACTCCATAAACAAACATTTCGCCTTCCACTTCATTAGTAATATTTCTTGTAATATTTAGGACCGGGTCTGGATGAGCTGTGCAAGCCTTTTTTGCACAGATAATATTTTTGAAAATTTCATTTCATATTTCTAATAACATAGAGTTACTACAAAAATATAAGCGGTAAAGCATTCGGGAATTTCCTGTAACACAACCTATAAATAACGTTACTGTTTTTCCTAAGTACATATGAATCTTGATCTTACCTTAAGTATTACATAAACACGAATAAAAAAGATTTTCAGAGGCACATGGATAAATCAACTATTTTAATAAAGTTCTTTCAAAAGTCGGCAGCCCAACAACATTAAAAATGAATAACATGACGAAACACAAATACAAAACTGAAAAATGACAGTTGACAGAAACAAAAGGCGGCTTTTTTAAAGTTATAGTTTCGCTGGCATCATATTTATGTGTGTCATTCTTATCGGTACATCAAACAGTATGTGACAAAAAGCACTAAAGTATTGATAAAAAAAGATCATGCAAAAGTTCTATTAACCAAGGTCATAGTGAGGCTACTAAAAATTTGTCGTTCAATCAAAAATTTTAACCTCAACTTGTATTCAGCTGAGCTCTGTGAGGCGCTGCAAACTTATTTATTACCCAACTGCGATAAAATCCATAGGGAAGGAAATGCTTTTTAGTTTTTATCAACTAAATTATTCACAACTGTATTTATTTTCATATAAAATGTAATATATAGACTTTTAAAAGATATCTTAAAGACGTTGTTTTAAAGATGTCCATAAGACGTCTATACGTCTTATGGACATCTTTAAAACAACGTCTATAAGACGCCTTATTTATGTCTTCAGACGTTCAGACATAATCTGGATATAAAAATGACGTCTATAAGACGTGTGGTGCTGTGTGGGTACATTTACATTCGCTTACGTTAGCCAAACAAGTTAACAAGATAGGGAGAGAGAGAAAAAAAGAGATAGATAGAGAAAATTTACCCTTACGCCTTGCCTACGTAAATAGTGGATTGGGCGCAACTCATCCCTTTGTACCTCGAAAACTATCAACTTTTGGACTTTGCGCCCATAGGAACTTTTGATCAGGACATCTAGACCTACAACATACCGAATTTTCAACGAATTTGACCGGGATCCAATTTCCATTTGGTTGGTGCGGGCGTAAATCATCCCTCTGTATCTCGAAAACTATCAACTTATGGAATTTGTACGCATAGAAACTTTTGATCAGGACATCGAAACCTACAACATACTGAATTTTCAACGAATTTGATGGGGATCCAATTTCCATTTGGTTGGTGCGGGCGCAATTCATCCCTCTATATCTCGAAAACTATTAACTTTTGGGCTTTGTGCCCATAGGAAGTTTTGATCAGGACATGGAGACCTACAACATACTGAATTTTCAACTAATTTGACCGGGATCCAATTTCCATTTAGTTGGTGCGGGGTCCTTTGACAGACAATGCTAATTACGTGACTACTATTTTTTTGGTTAATTTTCATCACGATCGAAGGAGAATTTGATACCATTTCGAATAAAGCTCTTAATAAAAAAAATTCCATGCGATGCGGACTGTACTGGTCACACTGTATATATATATATATATATATATATATATATATATATATATATATATATATATATATATATATATATAAATATAAAACGATTAATATTTTTGATAAAGGATCTGTGGGTCTATTGACACTACTTTTTAAAATTATTTTGAAATATACACATTGGCTCAAAAAAGTTTCAAAAATAGTTCAATATCTGAGGAATGGCTCGTATATGAAATATAACAGTAACTTATTGGTCCGCGCTATCAAAATGTGCAATTATATTTAGACCATTTCATTTAAATTTTGCCAACTTTGGTGTGAGACTTTTTTTTTGAGCAACTTTATTTGTTGCATATTTTTCTGTATATATATACCGACGACGAAAATGGTGGTACGCCACCTTGTAAGTATATATATATATATATATATATATATATATATATATATATATATATATATATATATATATATATATATATACATATAAATAAATACATGATATTTTTTACGTTACTAAAAAACAGAATTTAATAGACACTTATTTTCTGTGAATTTTGCCCTTGGTTCCACTAAGGAGACATGTTGAAACGCGTTTGAGAGAGAACCAGAGTGGAATTCGCAGAAAATAAAGTGTCTGCCATTCCTATTGTTGTTCTGAAGGAAAAAACATTAACTTGTTAAATTTAACTTAAATGACTGTAAAATATTTCTGTATATTTTATTTAATTTTCAATTTTACGTACACTGTTAAAAAAACCTTATGCCGCGTCCGCACGCTTGCCAAACCTCAACAAGCGCCCACAAATTCAAACGCGTGGATAGAGTGTTTGCCTTGGTTTGTGAAGGTTTGCAAGCGCTTGTAGCCGTTTCGATCGAGTGTCGGTTTTTTGACACAAATCAAAGGGAATTTGCCGCAAGCGCTTGCGACGCATTCACACGTTTGTGCGCGCTCAGTTTGGTTTGTGTACCGGAGTACTGGAAAAAAGTAATTTCGTAATTACCTGGTACGGTTTTTATGAATTTGTAACATCCACCATCTTCTTTGCCGTACTTTTCGTTTCTTTTTATTTCTTTTATTGTTTTTATAGTAAAAATAACTCAAGGCAAATGTTATAGCCGATACGAGCTCAACGTCCGCCATGCTTGCCTGTACAGAACACACTAACTCACTCGCAAGCGTGTGGATGGCGCTGTTTGATTCCCTTAACGTTTGTGGAGGTTTGGAGTTTGCGGCAAGTGGCAAGCGTGCGGACGCGGCATTAAATTTAAGGCAAGTTCATTAACTTAATTTAATGGATTTGTACATTAAATTTAATTAAATGTTACCATAAATTTTAATAAATTATTGGTATAATTACATCAGATTTAATTATTAAATTTAATGCAGTGACCTTAAATGAATTTTGAAAATCGGTTTATCAAATATATTATTTCAGCATTTTACCTAAAAATTAATGTGAGGTTTTTTTACAGTGTAGTTACAGCTTCGCGAAAAGTAACAATTCAAAAGGTTTAAAATGCGGTAACGCCAGCTTGCTTTAACCAAATTTAACCAAAATGTGGTTTTTATTCTGCTTACATTTTGTTGTAAGCCAAAGGGGGTACAGGAGGGTGCACAAGGGTGTGCTTGCACCCCTTGGCTCAGAAAAAATTTGAAAGATTGCGAAAAATTTTATGTGATAGCTAGAAAAATACTATGCAGCTCTGGGGAGCTTGTGTATTTGCACCCCTTGACATTTTGTCAGCCGGCATCTATGAACGCTATTCAAAAAATCATCGAATAGTCTCGATATTGTAAAAAATTTAAATGCAACCGTAAAGCAATATTACTGCTCCATTTTATCGCTCAATAATTGTGAAAAATAATTTTAAAAGTCGAAAATCGATACTTTATCTCATTCAAAATTTATTGCAAAAGAATAAGATATTGTCGAAGTTTGTATATTTTTACTAAAAAATAAAGCGCAATTGTGAAAATAATATGTATTTTGGAGAAGAGCAGTGGCGTGCCATTTTCTGGTTAAAAATATTCAGTTATGGGAGCACGCACGCTACTGGGACCAATAGAAAACAAAAAAAGGATTGTTATGTACAGATTAATTGAAAAGTTTTGAAATCGAAAATGAAAGATTGTGTATTTTTTAATCAAATTAGTTTTTTTATTCAATATAATCTCCCTCAGCTTCAACACACTTATTCCAACTATCATCCAATAATTTTATACCATCTTTGTAATGATTTTCCGGAAGCTCTGCAAAATAAAGTTTCACGGCTGCAATAGTTTCTTCATTCGATGAAAAACGCTTTCCACGAAGAAATTGTTTCAAATTCCTGAAGAGGTAGTAGTCGGAGGGAGCCAAATCTGGTGAATACGGTGGGTGTTCAAGCAATTAGTACTTTAGTTCTTTCAATTTAGCCATCGTCAAATCACTTGTGTGAGGACGTGCATTGTCTTGATGAAAAATGATTTTTTTCTTCTGTAAGCCGGGTCTTTTTTCACGAACTTTTTTATCAAATTGGACCAAAAGGTTGCAATAATATTCAGAGTTAATTGTTTTACCTTTTTCAAGATAATTAATCAACAAAATCCATTTTGAATCACCAAAAACTGATGCCATAACCTGACTTGACCTGTTTTGAAGCTGAACGACCAGCTTCAGTCCACTGTACACGTTCTTGTTTCAGTTGAGGATCATGATGGTAAATCCAAGTATCATCCACGACGCACAAAATCGGTTTTATTCTACTTAAAACGCCCCAAATTACGCTTACAAATTTGTTTTCGATTCAGTTTTTGTTGAATTGTTAACGAATGAGGAGGCACTATCTTTCCGAACAGTTTTTTTATACGTAATTCTTCGTGTAAAATATAGAGTACTCGTTCGTCTGAGATGCCTATAGTATCAGCAAGTTCACGCTTAGTTGCACTTGGATCTTTACAAACAATATAGACTTAATGCTTAATGATTTCTGGTGTGGTTGCACTTTTTGGACGTCCACTACGTGGTTTATCTTCAACGCTTGTACAACCACGTTTAAACTCTCAAACCCAGCGATGCACAGTTGGAAATGGAGGAACAGATTCCTTTAACACTTTTACCATTTTTATATGAATTTCTGTTGCTTATAAACCTTTCAAAACAAAGAATTTTATCACTGCACGATATTCGGTTTTATCCATTGTATAAAAATTCACTGACACATCAACTTCAAATGGCTTGTAAACAAAGATGAATTGACAGATAGAAATAAACTTTTGTGTAGGTTTATATAGAAGATGAAATATTAAAATGACGTATAAATTTTGATTCCTGTACTGGTTAATAAATGTCACTTTCAAAACTTTTCATCCAACCTGACAATCTAAGATTTGAAATACATTTATTCTGAAAAAATGGTGGTATAATAAAACTAAATAATTATATATATATATATATATATATATATATATATATATATATATATATATATATATATATATATATATATATATATATATATATATAGCTTATCGATATCCTAACTAAATAATTATGTATATATATATATATATATATATATATATATATATATATATATATATATATATATATATATATATATAGCTTATCGATATCGTTCCTTTCTATTCAGTACTATATCTTAATAATACTTCGTCTCGCTTATATAGAAAAACATGTTCTTTATTCGCTAACCGGTCCCCTTAGTTACAAAAACTCACAATTTATTGTATTATTATGTGTCAACAGACTCTTTAGCCCGATCTTAACTCCGTCGCACCCTAATAAAATTTCAGCAAGAATGACCTAACCTAAATCCCGTAATAAAAATAAAACCAGGGAGATTCCTCATGGGAAATCCCGACAAGAAAATTCCGAAGAACAACTTTTAGGAAAACCTTTAATGCTAATATAATATTTCGTGTAATGTCGTATTACGTCGGCTTTCCATAAAGTTGTATCCGAATGTTTGTTTCGTAGTTGATGTCGATCGCGTCTTAAACGAAGTTTGTAGTGATATAGACAAAGACAGCATGTGTTTGTCGAGTCGTATAGGCTTACTACGTACATTAAGCGAACAAAGGGAAAAGGATTTTTTTCTATTTATGGTTACATACTGAGAAGAGCACTCCAAAAATGACACTAAGCTGCTATGACATGTTCTGCGTGAATTTTTCCAAAGTAATTTTCAGATTTTTTGGTGTGTGTTGATTTGACTTGCGTGTACTTACCTGATCAGTTTTCTGTGTTTTGTGTCTTCTTTTTTGATAGGTAAATCTTTTTTTGTTTTATTTTTGTAATTTGTATTTTTTTGAATTTATTAAACGGCTTGTCTCAGCTTGGCATGCAGTAGATTTTTTACAATTTTTTTGGCGTAATTTATTTCTTGTGGATGATTTGTAGGGTTGTTTTAGTTTTTATTAATTGTTATTATTGTTAATCAATTTCAATCATATATATATATATATATATATATATATATATATATATATATATATATATATATATATATATATATGGAACAATCCGCGTCAACCGGATCAGAGCAATGACCAAAATTAGAAGCAACCAAAAAAATCGACCAAGGGCTCATTTTAAAGCTTACAGCGTCTACTTTCAAATGCCGAGTGCGTCTTTGAAAAATTCAGTGTGACGGCTCTAATATGGCGGCTGGAAGCCGGAGAAAAATCGAGTGTCGAACAATAAAAGCTTGTAAAAATAAAGATTCGCAACCAATCGGACCGTTTTTTGCTCAAGTTGTAGCTGATGGACGCCTCTAAAAGTTAGTGTGGTAGGTTGACAAAATTCAACATGGCGGTCAAAAATCCAATATGGTGGCTCAATTTATCAAAATCCATCGGTTTGCACCAAATTGGATATACGGGAGTTGTTGGGGTCGTCGATTACGAATCAAGTCAAATTTCCTAAATTCTCAAGTTCAATATGGCGGATATAGGATAGCTGATCCAATATGGCGGATGCATTTTTTGAAAATAAACAGATTTGCACTAAATTTGGTATACGGAGGTTTTGGGGGTTGCTGATTACGAAACCGAGGTCAGGTTTGTCAAATTCAAGATGGCGGATGACATCTTTGAAAATCAACCGATTTGTATAAAATATACGGGGATTTTCGTGGTAGCTGATCTGAGGTCAGATTTTCAAAATTCAAGGTGATGGACTCAGTATGGCGGGAACTACGTAACTCAATCCTCTATATTAGGTCCGCAATCTTGAATTTCGAAAATAGAACTTCGGATTCATAATCAATGATCCCGAAAACCTCCGTATACCAAATTTGGTACAAATCGGTTGATTTTCAACAAATACATCCGTCATATTGGATCTACCACCTTGAATTATGCAAATCCGACTTCAGATTCGTGATCAGCAAATCCAAAAACACCAGTATACCGAATTTGATTGATTTTTAAAAATTCGGTCACCATATTGACTTTTTCTCCGTCTTCCAGTCGCCATATTTAAGCCGCCATTTTCCAAAGACCCATTCGGCACTTGAAAGTAGATGCTCTAAGCTTTAAAATGATCCCTTGGTCATTTTTTTGGTTGCTTCTAATTTTGGTCGTAGCTCTGATCCGGTTGTCTATATATATATATATATATATATATATATATATATATATATATATATATATATATATATATATATATATATATATATATATATATATATATATATATATATATATATATATAGGTTCCTTTACTTTTACAGTAGGATTTAGTAAAAAGGTTTACGTTTTAAACCGGATCTAATCGCCTTAGTATAAACTGCGGATCCGGAAAACAAAGTTGGCTTACGCTTAGAAAGAGATGGAGCGTTTTCGACGAGTAGTGCCTCCCTTTCTAATTTCGGTCACGTTACTGGGTTAGCCATTGACGTTTGGCGTATCGTGCTTAGCTTCGTCATTAGAAAGAGAGGTATTACTCATCGAAAATGCTCTATCTGTTGTTAAGCGTGAGCCAATTTTCTTTGATAGGAACCGCAGTCAAATATCTTTATATTATGTCTATAGTTAGAGCTTCTAGGTAACCTAGTTTGGTTCTGATTATGACACTTTTAGAGTATAATCAAAATATTAGATAGAAAGAGACATAACATACTATTTAAAATTTTCAAAAAAAATAGAGGTGTTTGTTGAGTTGTCAAACACTGCCCTCTATCGCCATTGTTACACACTCATAAACAGAATTTATAGTGGGGAAAATATAGCAAGAAAAACTCTTTTTGAAGAGTAAGTTTTTTCAATTTTGTGGTGCCAAACCTAAGTGATCAAAACTTTAATGTAAAAAGTTTGACAGGCCGTCACTTGATTTTAAAGGATAGAAAAACAAGTTTGAAGCAGCAAAATTTCTCAAGATTAAGGCGCACGTATGTTCAGTACAACTTCAACGGACAAATTACGGGGAAAAAATCCTGTTTCCTGATTGACTATAGTTGTTGCGCCCCCTAACGACCGTCGTAGGAACTTGAAAATAATTTCCATCAATTTTCTAAGATATAGCCAGCCATAACATGAGACTTTGTCATTTTTTATTAAATTCAGAACAAAATAAACTGGAATACTAGTGAAGTGATATTTCTCTGGCTACCACTGTATTTGCTAAAGATTTATATATTTTGGTGTGATTTTCGTTAAAATTGTATGAAAGTAAACGTAATTTTCTAAAATTTTTAAATGTTTGGAATGAGGAAGAAGTATGATTTTTGTGATTTTAGCAGAAAAAACTGATAAATATAAATGGTAAATAAGACATTGGATAAGCAAACCTCCAAAATAAGTACATTTTAAGAAAAAATATCTCAAAAACTGCTTTTTGTAGGAAGAATAGTATTCTATTTTTGCCGGTTTGGTAATAAAATAATACGATTTTTTAATTCTTTTATTTTTAAGATTCAAAACAAGGTTTACTTATTGTTACAGTTATCAATATAAATAAACCCTATATTGTCATCTTACAAGGGGAGGTCGCGACCTTGTCATTGCCGATTTTGATTAAACCTAATAATTATTCCGACTAAGGCCATATAAAGAAATCCCCAAATTTGTAAAGACTTTTATTTTTTCATCCACCTATGGCAGGTTTTATACATATCTATGTTTTTATCGTACCATTGGAATTGCAACCCCTAATTTTTTCATGCACCAGCCGCCACTGATATTATTCTTTAAAAGTCGCCAACCCTCTTACAGTTTTTTAATTCCAAATGAAATTACTGGCTTTTGAGACACCCGGTACTAGTATAATGTATTTTTATTTTAATTTCCACGTATGAACAGATTATAACCATTTAAATTATACGTCACCAGTATCACCATCCGTAGGTGAAGCTAATTTGTAATATTACCGACATAGCCCGAACGAGCACTTCCTTTTCCGGCCCGACGCAACAATAAGAAGTGAACTCGGAGCCACAAAGCAATCAATAACGATACGATAAAGGAGCCAGTTTAAAGTTAATTGTCACTTTTATCTGTCTCGTGTTTTCTTAAAATTGATACTGTTGGTTCTTTTTAATTTTATTTCCTTTATTTTCCTTCTTGCTTAAATTAGAAAATTTCACATGGTTGTTAGGGAGTTATTGTAAAAAGACAAGCGTTGTTTTCTTTCCATCACTGAACTCATTCAATGAGAGAGATAGATAATATCTTGATAAACTTTTTTGATGAGAAAATTTTAGATCTAATGAAGAGACACACTTATCTGATATATACATATATATATATATATATATATATATATATATATATATATATATATATATATATATATATATATATATATATATATATATATATATATATAGGGAGAAAGCGTTGGACCCAAAAATCGTACTGATGTTGCATGTCTAGTTTATCTGATGTCTTAGACTTTGTCTTTTGAAAAGGACAACCGAGAAAACAACTTGTGTGATAAGTTGTTTAGGAATTTTTCCAATTCTTTTCTGTACAAAGGCTTAATGAGTTTCACTGTGAATTTTCTTTGATGTATAAGTCGAACTGGGTCCATAGACTTCTGTAGAATCTGGTGGTCCATTTAAGGCTTGGGAGTGTTTTACGATGAGCTTTGAAGCTCGTTAATTTGGAAGGACCTCAGTTTAACGGTCAAGTAACCAATTTCTGTTGTGGTGTAGTGGTGAGACTGTATGAAGAGGTGATTAAATCATTGGTGGAGTGTTGTGCTCTTTCGAGATATTTGGTAAGTGTTTTTTCTATGAAGATAGACAAGATTTCACATTCGAGGCTTCTGTAGTTAATGGTATTCCTAAAAAAGGGGCTTCATAGATGAGACGAGATGTTTTGGAAGTTCTCTAGTCTGTTAAATCTTAATCTGCCCCTGGTGATCCATGTTGGAGTACCAAAAGACAGGATCGGTCGGTTAAAAAGCTTGTAGATCTTTAGTTTAAGCTTTAAATTTAGCCCGCTGTTGCAGTTTAGCTGAAAGTAGAGAGCTATCAATGGAATTTTGGCTTTATTAAGTAAGCAGTTTGTGTTGAGAAGCCAATTGAGTCTTCTCTCGAAGACTAGTCCTAAGTACTTCACGTGATCCCTTCAGGGAATCTGAGTGTTAGAGCTGGATAACCGATTGTCTGGAATCACAAATCTGGCTCTACTGAATATCACTGCCTGTGTTTTAGCTGGGTTTAGTTTGATCTTCCAGTCTGCCATCCATCTCTTCAGCTGTTTTATTATAAGCTGTTGCAATCTCGTAACAATTAAACGAAATGATCTTGAGGACGTCGCAAAAGTGGTATCGTCTGCAAATAAACATACTATGCTATGCTGATCTCTTGGAATGTCGGATGTGTTCCTGTCTTCCTTAATTATGTCATAGTTTGATTATAGCCTGCATTCCTGAGTTATTATCGGTTATGCAACATGCCAAAATTTCATTGAAATATCTGTTCAAAAGCTACAGCCCAAAACGTCAATCACTGGTACTTTGAAATTTACCAACCGATTTATTTGGTTATACGTGGTTTTGAAACGTCAATTCAGTACAATTTTAACCATGAATCGCTTTGCATCGAAACAACGCGCCGAAAATAGTCGTTCAGTTAACTCAACGTGCATATCGTCGAAAATATCGTGGCTAAAAGGCACCGTCTGACAACACTATCCGTCGTTTGGTTTCAAATTTTGTTGAGTACGGGACAGTGGGAGATCGTCAACATTTCGTTCATCAACGGCCAAGACGTTCCTCCAATGAACTGGTTGAAGCGGTCATGCATGACCGAAAAGTGACTGCTTGGGCCGGCGTTTGCGCCAAAACCATCATTGGGCCATTTTTTTTCAAAGAAAACGAAACAGTGATGGAAATTGACATTGGTGGATGTTGGCTCATTATGTCCGTCCACAGATGCGTGAAAAAGGTCTTGATTGTTACTGGTTTTAACAAGACGGTGTGCCATGTCACACTGCAAATCAAACAATCCAGTTTCTGCAACGGAAATTCCCTGGACGTCTGATGTCAAAAAGAGGCGACATTGACTGGCCACCAGATCTCCAAATTTGACTGGTCCGGACTTCTTTTTGTGGGGTTATTTAAAAAGCAAAGTGTACGCCAGCAAGCCTCAGACCATTGAAGATCTCAATGCGAACATTCGTGCCACCCGAGATGCTCGAAAAGGTAATGAAAAACGCAGCAAAAAGGTCACATTTTGCTTTGGCCAATAAAAGTGGCCACTTGATCGATGTAGTATTCAAAAACTAGTCCCAATAAATTGTAAAGGACCAAATTTAATAAAAATATCTCATATATAAAAATCAGTTTTTTTTCATAGCTATTCAGTGTTTACATACCGACATAAAAGATGGCGCACTTTCCGGTTTTCAATCCGTTCGTCAGTAGAAAATCTTCACGACGTTTATATATATTAGGAAAAAAGATATGAAACACTAGGGATATTTTAACGCTTTTTGTATACTCCCGAGATTTTGACATATACTTACCGGACCCTAATGTTCTGAATATCCTGTATAAATATGATGAAGATTCCTGTTTACAAATGTACGCGGTTATTAATAACACGCCAGAGCAAAACATGCTAATAAACACTAAAAGAATTTTGAAATGAAACATTAATTTTATCGAAACATGACAGCTACATTTTTAATACGTTACGACTAGAATATATCAGAATTAGTTTTGTTGGAAGATATTATTATAATGCTTTGTGAAAGCGGCTGTATTTTATCAATACAGACAGTTCACTTCATCGATAGATAAATTTATAAGCTTATTAATAGATGTATCGAAAAAATGTTATTAAGAAATTACCTATCAGGTCGGAAGAAATTAGTTTCGGTTGTGTAGTGTGAAATGAAACTCTTCTTTTTATACAGGGGATAAAGTTTAATCAATAATATATTTTCCATTTTTTTCAATGACCTTCTGCTATTTTTCTTGCAGCTTCATAGTTCCGTGCTCATAGAAATTTTGGTCCTTATCACTGAACTAAGAAGCTCAAAATATACAACACCTTTGTAGTCCCACCAAAATGACCTTTCTTGGATGCAGTTCAGTTTTAGATGTGGTTCATGCTGGTTCATCACACTTGGACTATGACGATTTTCGTAATGTTACTGTAGATGACCAATTTTTCATCACTAGTGATGATCCTTCAAGAAAAAGGTTCAGTTTCATTGCGTGTGAGATGCAAAATATTGTTTCATTGTGTTAAGTAAATCGCTTTCAGTTATGCCGATCCAAAATATCGAGCTTCTTAACGAGTCCAAGACATTTTAAGTGATTTTCAATTATTGTGTGTGATTAATTTAACCTCCCTGGAATCTCTTTTCTTCAATTATGGCTTTGGTTTGGTCATTATCCATTTCAATAGGTCGTGCAGAACGTTGGTCATCTTTGAATGAAAAATTTCCAGAACAAAATTTTTTAAATCTATTTTGACAACTACGTTTTGTTAATGAATCAACACAATAAACTTCACATATCTCTTTGTGAGTCTCAACAGCTTTCTTTCCTTTACGGAAATTAAGTAAAATATTCGTTTCTGCACTTCATGGTAAAATTGATCCTAAACTAACAACTACAAATAGAGTTACTCAAAAGTTGCTTCTAAAGTAACCTAAATGTGACATATCAAATGTCAACAGGAAAATACCATAATACACCTAAAAATACTTTCTTGTCAACCAAATAATTCGGACAAGTTTAAATGTGACTATTTTGGGTCACAATTTGCGAGGTACTGTATATATATATATATATATATATATATATATATATATATATATATATATATATATATATATATATATATATTATTCTATTCAGCGATGGTTTTATGGAGATGGGAAAGAGTATGGGTGTATGCTCAAGGAACAGGTATCGCTGAGCAGCGAGCGACTTGGGATTTATTTATTTGTAATCAAAATAATATGTCATTTTTTTGATAACTTAGCTATTTACGGAATAATTTTGATTTCCTTAAAATCCGTTATACTAATTTAAAAATAAAATTCATAGTTGGAGAGTAATGCGCATACTTGTTATACAAGATATTGTTTTTCTAAACTTAATTATTAAAATAATATTTATTATCGACTATAATAAACCATTGTCACTGATTTTTCTGCTCTAAGAAAAGAATTTGTCGACGAAAAGCTCGAAATGTCAAATTTTAAAATTTTTACAGCCATATTCACTAAGAAGGTTTAAAACTTAAACCCGACTTAGTTGCCATGGAAAATAGATCTCCTAGTTGGCCACTTTTAATTTACTTATGATCTTGTCATAATTTATATTACATATGCCAAGAAATAAACGCTTACATAGATGAGGCTGAAGGTAGCGATTAAATCGAGATACAGCGCGCTAAATATAGATTAAAATTATATATTTAAAATATCAAAATAAACGTTTATTAATATTTTTCTGTAATTTTTAGTATTTACGTTTGTTACAACTTTCTCTAAGTACTTAAAAAGATTATATAATTATTCTCCAAAAACAATCTCATTAATCAGGGTTAATTAATTATATTTAATTATATCATACAATCCATATTTATTAAAATTTTTCAACGATTTTTGGTAACTAAGCTTTAGACACTAATTTGAACTATCCCATTGCAAAGTCCTGATATAAAAAAAATCATAAAGTTCACATTTCTTCAAAATTTTCTGCGATTTTTCATAACTAAGCTTCTGATCATATGGATTTTTAAAATTTGTTCCCCTAAGATAACCCTAAGCAGCCCTTATTTTGACAGGGTCATAAATTTCATATTTTTCGAAGTTTTTCGGTGATTTTGATAATTAGGCTTGTAATAATGTTCTCTAATTACCTATATAGGTAACATAATTTATTCTCCTAAGACAACCCTAGCGGCCAAGATTCAGGTTTAAAATTGTCATAATTTCTGCATTTTTCAAAATTTTTCGGTGGTTTCTGGTAATTAAGCTTACAATAATGTCCCCTAAATACCTATATGGGTCACTTAATTTATTCCCCCAAAACAATTTCAGCAGCCAAGGAGCAACTCTTATTTTAAAAGTGTCCTAATTTCCACTTTTTCAAAAATTTTCGGTTATTTTTGGTAAGTAAGCTTATAATAAAGTCCTCTAAACACCTGATTTTGAAAAATGATGATATTATGATCCTTTTAAATTAGGGGCTGAACCCTGGCCGCTAGGGTTGTTTTAGGTGAATAAATAATGTAACCCATGTAGGTGTTTAAGAGATAATATTATGATAATGATTACTAAAAATGGCCGAAAAATGTTTAAAATTGCGGATTTTATGACACTTTTAAAATAAGGGCTGAACCCTGGCTGCTGGGGTTGTTTTGGGGGAACAAATTAAGGAACTCATATAGATATTTAGACGACATAATTGGGAGTTTAGTTACCAAAAATCGTTGAAAAATTTAAAAAAATATGGAATTTGTGATATAATTAAATATAATTAATTAAGCCTGATCGGTGGGGTTGTTTTTGGAGAACAAATTATATAATTTCTTTAGGTACTTTGAGGAAGCTATAATAAACATAAATACCAAAAATCGCAGAAAAATATTAATAAATGTGGATTTTATGATGTTTTTAATATATAATTTTAATCTATACTTAGCGCGCTGTATCTCGATTTGGCTGCTAGCTTCAGCCTCATTTATATAGATATATTTGGGATAAGAACCTAGCAGTGAAGCCTTGAAATATGTAAGAGAAATATTTGTTATCGGTAAAGCTTTAAAATATATATAAGAAAAATATTCGTATCCCGAAAATAAATAAATTCTTCATTTTTGCCGGTTCAGTAATAAAAGAATATGTTTTTTTTGCTTGCATTTTTAGGGTTAAAAACTTGCTTGACTTATTGTTCATCCGGCCAGTTTAAACACGTTGCTGTCAATTTAGAACGTTTTTAAGTTTAGACACTTCGATTGTTGTTTCAACTTAAAAAATCATTCCAGAGAAGCAAACAAAAGCAAATAATGTAATTGATGGTACAGAACCTTCAGCACACAAGGATTTCTGTGATCTGATTCGCACTATAATGAACGCATTTCAGCGAGAATTAGTTTTACGTCATATGCGTGCACCTAATACTCAAAATTGAAGACAATAACTTTTAAATACAGGTACAATTAGGATGAACTTTAGAAGGATGCTCTGTTAGTTCGCGTCACTGCAGTATAGGCAGGCAGACCGAACCACAAAAAAGTGAGTCCTGCAGCATTTGTCGAACTGAATGAGAAGTCCAATATATGCAGCGCCATCTTCCAGCATTCCACGTAATCTAAATAGAGGAATCTGTACGAGTTCTACATATTAATAGTGAATACAAATCACTCGTAATTGGTGTGTATTGTTGTGATATGCGGAGCAGCGTCTCTCTGTTTCGGTTCCCTAGCCTTTTTAGGCCCTCTTTGCTCCCTAGCTGTGAGAATGCAACTCTAACATATACAAACTGAATAATTTTGGGGTGTTTCGTCCCGGTACCAACTATAGGACTCGTCAGTGGGACTTAGTTGGTACCTTCCCAGACACCCGTCGTCGTACTTATTATTATTCGAAACTTGTATTTGTAATTAAATTTGATCGGAAACTAGCGGTAAGATGTGTGCTAACACAACAGTAGCATTTAATGCTCTGCGTGCCTGTTAATTACATTCGAACCGAGAGAGATAGCATGTAGCGCTATTCGGTTTCTTTCTCTTTCCCTTTACCGTGTAACTCGTACAGAGTACTGAATGTTGCTTCCAGTAACAGAGGATATAAGGCAAACCAACTAAAAAGAGCGTTGTATTAGCTATTATTAATGTTTAAGTTAAATGTAAAATAATATTTTTATCTGTACATAAAGTTAAAAACTGGATACTCTCTTTCTTTCCTAATTCTCTGAAATGATATCGAACTCGCGGTGCATAATTACATTTACGCTTCATCGCTTTTTTATCTAAATATTCATTGTTATTTAGGTTGAAACCAGGAAATTGGCAACGAGTTTTTGTTTGGTTGTCCTTAAAGTGCACTTCGCACTTCTGTACATTCTAAATTGCCTTTTTATGAAACAGTATCGTTTTTTCATATAATACCTAATATATAAACAAATTTCGATTGGTTTCGGTTCGATTTACAATAATTACCTTGTGTTTCTTGTAGGGTTGCAGCAATGTGGAGTATTAGAGACATCACGCGAATCGGTAATTAACTACCCACAATTAGTTTCAGAAAAGTTAAGGTCGGAAATTTTAAAAATAAATATTTTCAAATACAATTTAAGAAAAAAAGTACAACTACGATTTTATTGTGGAAAATTGTTCAATGAAGTGTTACAGTAAAAAGGAAAACCAATTTTTGAGCGGGCTGATTTTACAATAAATAGTTAAAGTGGATAAATTGTTTTTTTTTTCATGTGTCACTTTATACAAATAGTGTTAATAAAATATAGCTATATAAAGCTGCGTATAAATATGGCGAGTCACGCCCGTGACGAGCCTCCTTTGAATACTGCCAACTTCGACGCCCGGCGTCAAAGGACATAATAAAACCGTCATCATATTTCCACTGGTCGCGAGCAGCGCGATCGAGACCCATAGTGATCCATTTTCTGTCGGTTTTTGGTGTAAACTCAAAGAATTTTTTTCTATCTAGTAAGACGGCTTTATGGCAGGCTCTTTCGAAAAAAATTACTTTGCACCAAGACTAACGACACGGAAAATATGGTATAATTGGCTTGTTGTGTCCCAGATGCTTTTATTATCTCCTTTGATGCCTGCTTCTGAAAATACGAGGGTTTCTTTCGAAATTCGCGTGGTGAGCTCGAAATCAATCCAAGTCCGCAAAATTTAAAGGAGGCTTGTCATGGGCGCGACTCACCATATTAATACATATCCTAAAAGAAATTGAAGTAATTCTGTCTCTGATGCGATAACCTCAATATAGGGAGGATACAGTCGCCACTGTTATGTGGGACGTAATATTAAAAATTTGTGAGGAAAACAAAAAAAGATTGATTCCTCCACATACCAAAAAGTATCCAATATTGGACTTAAGCGCGCAGCAGAAGAATATTTAAATATTTTGAAAAAAAAAAGCAGTAGCGCTTTATATTTTGCAAAGAAAAAGTATAACTATTTCAAATGCTCTAGATCAATGGAAACATTTACGGCATATCCTCGAAAAAGAGCTAGAGCTCCCTCTACAAAAAAAAACAAGAATTTCATGGGCAATATGACCAATATCATTTTGAAGCCTTTATGTTTGATCCCAAAAACAAAAGTATAAAAAATCCCTATAAGAAATAAATTTGGTCTTAGAAACTATTGGTAAAGTATTTGAAGCTATCGGATTGCTACCGCTAGCAATAAAATTGAACGCACGCTCCAATCCTTTTAAGAAAATAGTGTTTTCGGAGGAAATAACAAAATGCATAAATAGGATACAGTGGTGGATTTCACAAAACGATGAGTCTGAAATTGCAAAAATTGCCAATAACACCGCCCAACAGCATGTCTGTTGCGTGGAATATTTTAGATCATTCTAAGCTAATTTTTGACGCTGATTTCAAATATATTATCAGTTCTTTTAAATCAGCTTTAGTTTATGAATTATAAGAAGGGGTGTTTTTTTTTTAGAAAAAATACTCTCGTCTTACAAAAATATTTTATTAAAAAAACTACGAACTCTTCAATTTTCTTTTACATGATTTTCTGCTGACAAAGTGCTACTCTGAATTCTCCAACAATCATCGGCCATTATGTGTGCATTCCAGCGACCCTGAGATTGTTCCTCCCTGTTTTTGATGGAATCGTTCACTCTGTTCTTCATTCATGTCACCGAGATTTTCCCGAAAATGATCTAAATGGCTGTAAAGAAAGTGTACTTTGATGCTCATGTTGCATCCAAGTTGCTGGAAGTGAAACAACATTTCTTCAACGCGCTCAAGATATTCATTACCCTTTCTATTACCTAAGAAATTTCGAATAACCCAAACAAACGAATCCCATGCATTCTGCTCAATTTCTGCCATTGAACTGCGGAAATTAGGGTTGTACACCAATTTGCGAATTTATGGGTCGTCAAATATGTCTGCTTTAAGCTTTTCTGAACTCAGATTCGAAAACTTCTTTGAAATATACTTAAAACATTCATTTTCTTTATTTAGTGCTTTATTAACATTGTTTTATCCGATCGATTTCAATATGCGCAAGAGATACGTTTATAACACTACGGCTACCTGGAACTAGGCTCTGCTATCCCATAAACATATGAAACAAGGATATTTGGTATGACCTTCTTGTTGTTCCAAAAGGAAATTTCTTAATTTTGATTGATTGTGCGATCGGCAGGGAGCCTAGTTTATTTCCGTTATGCGTTTTGATGAGTCGATAAATAAACGCCGTTCATTTGTATTATATCCCTGCAAGCCCACGGCAGTCATCAAACCAGAAATATCAGTAGAATACTCAAAATCATCCTCTTCAGCGAAAAAAGGAAGTAAATCTTTCTTCCGAGTGCGGTAATACGAAACTTTAGTTTCTTTAGTTAGGAGATGTCTCTCTTTCAACCGGGCAGCTAGTAATTCGGAAGAAGTTTTTAACAGTCTCTAATTAAATCATTAAGCTCGTTTTGGTTGAATGGTCTCTCTTCCAAAAAATTTTCTGGCTCGAACTCGTCATCGCTCACACAGCGCAGCTCATTTAATTCGTCATAACTTTCTTTAGATGTAGATGATACCGATAAAAACGGATCTTTTGAACTCTTAACTGGCCTAACAGCAGATGTTGACGTGGGGTAAATCCATTTGGCGCGGTTTGTCTTATGGATACCACAACATGAAAATAGCAGTCATCGTGATGATTAACAGGTTCACGCCAGATCATTGGAGATAGGAACTTGAAAGAGGTTCTCTTCTTAGTGGCCCACGAACATAATTCTTCAACACAGATTTTGCATAAAATATTGGGCACCCAACACTCCAATGGAAAACCAAAACATTCCAAATATGCTTGTTTCACAAAGTCTGACACATATTCACCACATATGTAACAAAAACAATTTGGATCATTAATGTAAACCCTTCTGGAGGAAGACGTGATAGACATTACAAAGATTTATTTAAAACGCAAACGTAATTGATATAGATAGCGTAAACAAACTCAATATGAAAGTAAGGACGAAGGAAGTAGCTGTATCTAAAAAATTCGAGCTGATACAATAAAACAGCGTAGATTCGTGCTGTGTAAGAAGTTCCTGTTTGCAGTTGCTTTTTCACCATGGCTGGAACATGTGTTTTGTACATTTTGTTTTGTGCATTCTGATTTAGGGAATAAATTGGGGATTGGAAAAGGTGGAAAACTGATATTTCTGTTTAAATTGTAAGCTTATGATTTCAAGTTGACTTTTATATTTATATTTTTTAGCTGCTGTAAGTGGTAAATATTTTAGAAACTAAATTATTTGATTTAAAAGTTTAAGCCATTTAGATAGTTGAAGGTAAAGTTTATCTTTTTTTTTTATGTTCTTAGGCGTTTTATAGCTATTAAGTGATTTGTGGATTTGTATGAAATATTATATCGACTTTCAAGTCAAACGGCTTCGCACTCCCTCCAGGGAATATTGACTCATACCAGGTATACAAAGTTACCAAAAGTATGAAGCTCTGTGGAGACCTTTTCCATGTTATTGGGTCCTAGGTGACGTGGTCTACTGTATTTCTCACAAACTTTCGGACGGTCCGCGCGGTTGCAAGTAGAACTGCTTTCTGAATCGGTTTATACAGAGGCTCACTTAGGCCCATTCCCTTGATGTTCTGCACCAGGTTCTTTGGTATCACTCCAGAAGTTGATAAAATTATGGGAATCGTTTGGACGCTGTTCATTACTCATTGTCTTCGACTTTTCACCTCCAGGTCTCTGTATTTGGCGATCTTCTCATTGTATTTTGGCCTTAGGTTGTTGTTGTTAGATATAGTAATGTCAAATAATGTAGTTCACCTAGAAATTTTATCTGTTAATATAATGTCTGGCCTATTATGAGCAACTGTTTGATCTGTTAGAACCGTTCGATCCCCAAACTTGTTGTTTTCAAGAATGGACCTCAGGTTGTATTTGTAGTAAAACACTTTTCCTACTTGCAATAGGTTCAACTTATCTGCTAACTCTTGGTGGAGTATCTTTACAGCTGAGTCGTGTCTCTCCTTATACTCCGTTGCGGCAAATGTTTGGCATCCTCCAGTTATGTGCTAGATTGTCTCTGATGTTTGACAGCCATATCTGTATTGGTCGTTTTCTATTGAGGGATCTCTAATGATGAACTTCCGATAGTTCTTCGTCGGAATAACCCGGTCTTGGATAGCTAACACAAAGCCCTTTCTTTCCGGAGACATCTGTCTTGAAATCAACCAGTAGTTTGACTCCGAATTGTCGACATTGTCCTGATTGACCTCACTTGGATGCCGTCCATGAAGTGGCTTCCGTTGCCAGGCTTGTAACTTCTCTTGGTCTGTTTGGTGGTGAGAAGCGATATCCTGTTCCCTCAGCTGTAGCGGTGTTGAATTATCTGCCTCGCATATTGCTCGATATAGAATGAAAGACCTCGCTAACCTGTGGAAATAAGAACGTAGGTTTATTATTTGTTGGTCGAGCTGCCTACCAATATCCACCAATCATCTTCCTCCTTGATGCGTTGGAAGCATTATAAGTTCAATAGCACTCCGAGGGTGGTGTCTGTGTGCTTTTGTTCAGAGTGTTCTTATTTTTCTTTGCAAGTTTTGGATGTCCGTCCTGCTCCATTTTACAATTCCAATTCCAATTATAATAAATATTTTTTTATTGAAAAAATCAAGTATTTTAAATCACGATTTAAATCATTTGATTAAAATCGATCCAACCCTGATCATAAGCAATACAAACCTGGACTAGAACTGGTTTAAAACTTAGTCTCTTTGAGTGAATCTAACTGTAAATGCCTTAAAAACTCTCTGATTTAAAAATCAGGTTACGGGTACCCTATTTTAGATGTTGCACCGTCCTACGATAACTTTCTTATTTTACATAGTTAACGTACCACGCGGTAATGCCGCGGAACCTCTCCAATACATGTAATAGAGGAACAGAAACACACAGTATACACATTTGAAATTTTAATTGCCTGATTATAACGGGTTAGAAAAGTAAAAGTGTAATACTGGCTTCAATAATGATTACGATTAACAATAAAGTAGTGCAACAAGTGTTCATGTTGGAATTTTGAAAAGTGTTTTATGTAGTTTGAAGTCTAATAAATTGGCGATTAAGTAGTTCGCGATTGGCTACCGATTCGCGCGGTTTGTTTCTCCTGTGCTGGTGATTTTTTTTAGTATAATTTTAAAATAATTCCTTTTTTTAATGTAATGTGTTATTGGGAGTACAAAATTATAAATTATCGGGTCGTGTGTGTGTGTATGTGTTATGTTCTCATAAGTGGTGTTCTCAGGGATTCTCGCTGATTTAGCTAAATTTTTAGAAAGCTTTCCTTGATTAAAAAGTTAACAACGTTTAATGTTTCCAAATTGTGGAAAATTATAGTTTGGATAGTATGGAATCCTGTTTAGTACCTTTAACAAAAAAGTCTATAGAAATATTAATATAGATTGTAAAAAATAGTGCAAATTATTACGAATAGTGTTAAATTTCACAAAAATAAAAGAAAGTTCCTTTAATTGTAAATCTTGCGTATAGTTTTTAAAATACGGTTTTCTTGAAACATATTTATGGAAAAGTTATTTTATTCTCCTTAAGACCGTTAAGAAAGGGGATAGACAGTATGTTCTCTGCGAATTCCACTCTGGTTCTCTCTCCATATTAGTTTCGACCATCTAATGGTCTCATCAGTGGAGCTGTAACGAACCGAGAGCAAAATGCCCAGAAAACAATTGTTTACTTAAAATCCCCATGTTGTAAAATATCGGCAGGATATTACCCGCAGAACTTGATGTCAGACTGTTATCTTAAACAGAACAAAAGAACATCTGAGTATGCCCCGGAGCAGTTCGAAATTATTAACAAAATAAACAATATCACGGTCTATGTAGTTGGACAAGTTATTTTATTCTCCTTACGACCGTTTAAATATATATATATATATATATATATATATATATATATATATATATATATACATACGGGTCTCCCATTTTAAAAAACGCATCCAAATATATGTCAAAATTTGCGCGCTAAAGAAAAATGTTCCGTACAAAAGTTTTATGATTCGAAGGGGGATACTCGAAGGTGACCTTGAATTTGACTTTGGGCATGCTCTTCGAGGACATTTGAAGGTCTACTTGATTTTTCTAAAATGAAACCCCCATTTTTCATTGCAGAAGTAGAAAGCGGGGAAGATTTCTCATCCAGTGGTATAAATAACATAGGGGGTACAAACCATATCCAGGGGTTATTCGAAGGTCAAATGTCCTGTAAGGGCAAGTTCCAAGTTAAATTTAAGGTCACCGTTGGATGTGCCGTTTGGTTTCCTAAAACTTTTGTGAGAAGAGTTTTTCTCCGGCACCCTTAATTGTCGAGTTAGTGAATAATTTACATCAATTCATGATATAAGAACATTTAACCACGAGTTTAAGTAAATCAAGTGGCGCATTCAATGATGATCTTAAATTTGATATTGAGTTTTCTGTTAGAGAACATTTGACCTTCGAATGACCTCTAAATATGGTCTGTACGCCCTATGTTATTTATACTGTTGGACAGGAAATTTTCTCCGTTTTCCAATTCTGTAATAAAAAATGGAGGTTACCCATTAAAAAACAACTTGACCTTCACATTTCTTTAATGGACAAGCCAGAGGTCAATTTCAAGGTCACCGTAGAGTGCATTCCTTCGAACCATGCGACTTTTGTTCGGAACGTTTTTCTTTAACTAGCCATTTTTGACATCTACTTGGATGCGTTTTTTAAAATGGGATATCCTGTCTATATATAGAGTTCTACCAAGCTTTCGAGAATTTATTTATCTCTACAACATTAATTACAAAGTTAGAATATTAAACCTAACCTAAAATTATTATGAAACTCACCAATGTGGTAATCCACGCCACTATTCCCGGTTGACACCTGACATGTGTCACTACAAAATGGAGAAATAGTCGAATGAGATGTTTTGCTGTTTCGTGATTTTAAAAATTTAATCAAATTCTAACAAACCTATAATATTATGCCTTTAATTATAATTAAAAAATTTTCATGGTGGCTTTTTCCCCCTGTTTTTCACATATCTACTTGTTTCATATTCAAACCACATTGGGGATTTTCTTGAGTATTATAGGTTAGGTTTAATATTCTAACTTCGTAGTTAATATTGTAGAAATGTCTTGAAGAAGAGATACATAAATTATCGAAAGCTTGAGAGAATCAAAAAAGGTTTTTTTCTTTATCTAGGCCTACAAATTTAAATAGACTGCATCCCCAACAACCCTAGTTCGGAATATTGTTTCTTAACTAGTCAATTACGACTACTTCCCTCCTTTATATATATATATATATATATATATATATATATATATATATATATATAACTCTGGTTCTCTCTCCATATTAGTTTCGACCACCTAATGGTCTCATCAGTGGAGCTGTTACGAACCGAAAGCAAAATGCACAGAAAACTATTGTTTACTTAAAATCCCCATGTCGTAAAATATCGGCAGGATATTACCCGCAAAACTTGATGTCAGTTATCTGTTATCTTAAACAGAACAAATGAACATCTGAATATGCCCCGGAGCGGTACGAAATTATTAAAAATAAACAATATCACGGTCTATGTATTTGGAAAAGTTAGTTTATTCTCCTTACGACCGTTTAAATATATATATATATATATATATATATATATATATATATATATATATATATATATATATATATATATATATATATGTATATATGGGGAACACCACTGATTTTTTTACTTGCATTTTGTAAAAGTATATATGCTTAAAAATATGTAAAAAATAAATTCTACTTACAAATCGAAAAGATAACGAAGCGCGGTCACCTGTGCCTCCGGTGACAAATAGTACTTATATATCAACTGAACGTAAAAAAATTCTATACAATTATATATTTGATATTCATTTGCGTCAATGAGGATAACACTGGCGAAGAAGATCCGGCTCATGGACTCAAGTTTAGTAAATATTTATCAAAAACTTCTCTTCTTGTACTGGAACTCGCAGTCGTGCTTTTCGCGTACCAATTTTAATTTTTAAAAAGCGAACATTTTCATAATTGCAGTAATTAAGGTTGTACATAACCGTTTTTATTTTAAAAATTTGTATTTTTTAGCCTTCAAATATAAGTAAAGTAGAGGTAAAAATCCTGCAAAGGCTCAATTATGATTTATTAATTTTGTTAACTTTTAATTTTTTTAAGTAAAATTAATATAAGTTTAATGTACGCTTAATGACATATCTTTTTTACAAATTCTGAGTAAATAATTTAGTTAACTACAAAAAATCGAGAAAAATTACCTTTTTCCATCAGTGATGTTTCCCCTTAAAATATGAAAACATCAAGATATGGTTATTTATATCTTGAAATAGAAGATTATACTTTATTTAATCTCTTTGTTTATCAAAATCCTCAGAGGGAGAGACGGTATTATCCACCTATATTGAAAGCGACGTCAGAAAATTTAGTTTGTGAAGCTACAATGAATCGACGTAAATTTTAGTAACATATATATATATATATATATATATATATATATATATATATATATATATATATATATATATATATATATATATGTTTAATAATTAGGCCACAATTTGAAAGTTTTATAAATAGATCTTTGATTTCGGAATAGCTTGCGGCTGTGGCTAAAAATAACCAATAAATATATTAGAAGGTAAATTTGTGGTGTTTCCGAATTGATGGGTAATGTGCCTTAAAAATGCTCCGATAGTATTTGTTTTCACACATAAATAATTAGATATTGTCTTGTTAAAAATGGATTGGAATTATTGGACCCTTACGATAACCTCCAAGGTCTTCGGACTTGTCCTTTATGGATTTTTTTGTATGCAGTTGTTTTAGAATAAAATTAATTTAATTTTAAATGAAATGAGCCCAATATTGAACAGCATTTGTGAATGTTATTGTATATTTTTGCTGCACTTCAATAAATACGAATTTCTATTATTTAATCAATATTAATATAAAATTTTGTTGTTTACTTCAACCAATCCTGTGCATGTTGTGTGTCGGAAATAAATTAAAACAGGAAACATTACGAGCAAAATAGAAATTCAAAAATATTACACTTTTACCACATTAATTATTCAAATTTGTCGATGTTTATAGTTGAACCACCTTTTTTTTATAATAAAATTTAAATTTTATGCTTTCAAAATTAACATGTCGTTTAAAAATGTCAAATTCACCATGCCCAACCAATTTTTTATTATTTATTATATTGATTTGAAATTTTGAAACCAACAAGCAGGAAACTGATTTGGACAACGACGAAATATGTATTATCTTTAAGGTAAAATATCATACCTTATAAGGTGAATAAAACTGAAGCTTTATTTTGACAAAATCTTGTCATATCGCTTCATTTCTCCCTTTTTTACCTAGTTTTTTTGGATTATCCTTTTTAATAAAGTGTCCATATTTCGGATACAAATCATTTGCCAATTTATATTTATAACAATTTTGTCGTTATCTTGATGAATAATTGCTACTCAGAATACCCTCAAACCCTGCACGTTTAGCTCAAACAGGACAACTGTACACACTGTTTCAGAAATCTGTATTCTGCACAGGTTGATTACGTACACATTATCTAGTTTTAATGTCAATGTTATATTAAATCATTTACTTGTATTACAATTAAAGAAAATACATGTAAATACTAATAACAAACAATCAAAAAGTTAAAACTTCTAAGAAGTATACCATAAAAATAATAATAATATTTGGATTGATTAGTAACCAAATTTATATCTATATATCCTTTCGAATTTAGCCACTAGATTCGCATGCACGTTTTGGTCAGTCTGCTTGTGCAGGCCTTCAGAATACAGACTCTGGGAAAAGTAAAATTAAAACTAAGATCTAAAATTCTACGAAGCTTCCGCACTTGCGGAAGCGTAAGCAGAGATTGATTATATCACTAATTTCCGCAAAAATGATTCTAAAGTCATGATCTCGACTGGCTTTGGGAGATATTTCTTTAAACATATATCTACTTTGGTGATTAGTTTATTAATGCTTTATTTGCAACTTTTTTTTTACTGTTCCATTTATAATTTTTTTTTTGTTAAAAGGTCCAAACTCGCGCTTTGCTCACTTTCGTAAAAGCGCACCTACATACATGTTGCCCTAACAACGACGGAAACGGGACCTATTACTTTTATTAACCTCAGTATTTTACATATGTTTTCAGAGTACTAATCTTGGGTGTAAATCTTACCGAAGGAATACGATAAGTTTTTCTTTTTGAAGTTAAAAATTTTTTGTAGATTTTAACCTTGATTCTACTTGTTTCAACAGCGCTCAGAATATATTATTGTGTTATTGTATAATTTAATGTGTCAGACTATTGAATTTATTTCCTAAGTTCCAGGCCACTTGCTTTTCTAATACTGGTTGTATTTAAATTGGAAGCTTATAAATATTAAACATAGCAAAGTTAACAAACAGAATAGATTTCGCGAATAGTAACAGGCAAAATAACATCCTCACTGCTAATGTAAATCATAAATTTGTTCGCTGTTCTAAAAATTTTCATATAATTTAGTTTTTGACCTGGATTACAATTCAACATATCAGGAATATTAATTGTTTTTGAAAACAGATGAAACCTAAAGTACATATTTCGTTATTGTCCTTCTTCCACACGCACTCCTCTTGAGGCTTCTTAATATATATATATATATATATATATATATATATATATATATATATATATATATATATATATATATATATATATATATATACACATATTAAATAAATATAGCTGCACATTTGAAAAATAAACACACTACTTATAATAGTTACAATCCTAAATTTCTTAAAATGACCTTTGTATAAATAAGTCTTTAGCAATACATCAAGTATTGATAAAAGTGCTTTATATGCGAACTCCATATTGAAATGCGACTCGATCTGGACACAATAAACAGTAAGAAACTGTATTTCTTCCAGAACAATGTGTACATGTTTAAACATATAAACTGAAATATTTGGTTTACCTAAAACATATTCACAGTGATTTTTAAAATTTAAACATTTGTCTGGAAAGATGCCCAAAAATATCACTTTCCACCCTGAAAAATGAAAAGTTTTTTCTAGATTATTTACTCGCATTAGGTATAATATTATTACATTTGCTTTTCAATTCATGCTCTAACTTTTCAGAAACTACAAATTATGTATCATCTGCATATACTGCGTCCGGCGCTGCGAGGCTTCAACCTCCCAACTTATCTGTTTAGAACATACGAGGTGTGGCTATAAAATAATGAGACCATTGCTGTCAATCATTTCATCTTAAATTTATACATTTATAGTTATTATCACCTTCAATACACACCCCTTTTCTATCCCTACAACGCTCCAATGCCAATTTTCCATTGTTCGAAACAGTACTGGAGGTCTTCTTCTTTGAGCTTCTTTATGACGCTTGGCGCATTTTCTTTCACAGCTTCAACAGCTTCCTTTTGATGCAGGTGGTGCCAAATTAGGCAAATAAGACGGATAGTCTAACACTGGGATGTTGTACTTGGTTAGAAACATCTTGACAGACAATGCAGAATGAGTCGGCGCACTGTCTTGATGGAGAACCCATGACTTGTTCTTCAATATTTCGAGTCGTTTTTTTCTTATTTTTTTTTTTACGGAATTGACCAAGAACCTTAAGATAGTAATGCTAATTAATTGTTTGACCTTCAGGAACACAGTGAAGGTACACAATTTCATGAATATCGAAAAAAACATTCATCATCGCTTTCAATCTTGATTAGCTCTTTCAAGCTTTTTTATTTCTCGGTAAAATTGGGCCCTTTTACTGCATGGGTTGGTACTTAGTTTTAGGATAATAAGTAAAGAACCAAGATTGGTCACTTTCACTAGGCACTATTTTCGCACATACTTTTTGCTTATTCAAAATGTTATGTAAACTAGTTAACGGACGATCAGATCGAATGAGATAGATTTTTCAATATTTTCAGCCGTTGTCGATGTGAAAGGGCAACCCGGGCGTAAATCATATTCAACGTCTTTTCGGTCATCTAGAAAATGCTTAAACCAGTCAACAACTCGTTTACGGGATACACATTCATTACCATACACTTCTTTTAATAAAAATTAAGTTTTAGTAGTGGTTTTTTCCAAGTTTCATGTAAAATTTCACGACACATCGTTGCTCTATTATTACACTTATCCTTTTTTCGGCAAAACAAAAAACAACTCTTATACAATCGGAGATTACAACCAGACTGATTTGTCTACAGACGGAAGGCGCCGCATTTGAAAGAGAAGGCTTCACGCTACACGGCTTTGGCCAGTGCGCAGTTCTTCTGTAGAAGTATCAGTCTCGTTCTTTTATAGCAACATCACGTATATTCTGTTTTTCCGCTTGGTTAGTATAAAAAAACACTTACACATTGTTTCTTACTTTCTAAAAACGTTTTTATCAAGTTTTGAGAAAATATCGCATCTCCGTGAACTTCATCTCCATGATTCACGGCATCAGGGAAGATAAATGTTTAGTTTTTTTGGAAATTCGTTAAGAATGTTTGGTATTTTTAAGATATGAAGGTGAGAAAGAGAATAGGAGAGTAAGACAGTTGAAATCAAGGAAATATATTTAAAAGCCGTCCTTTGTGATAACCCGTATAAATATTTGGTATTTGAAATGTGTAGAAAAAATATGTTTTTGTTGGCTGGTTTTCAAAATCTCAGCCCAGAAAAACAATAAATCTTCTGCTCCAGGACTGTTCTTTCAAGCACACTAAAAATTGTTGCATGATCATTAAATTTTGAAAATTTTGTATAGTAGGGTAAAATAGAGTCTGGAGAAAATTGTAATTTTTATTAATTGTATTGAGTTTGCCGATACTTGGTGAAACTCCATATCATTAAAGATAACGCAGTAACACTCGATTTTAACTTAACAATTCCACTTTAATTGAAACTTGAATAAAAAGATATTCAACATGTTGTTATCAAGAAATGTTGATAAAGCTACCGTGTAGCGAAACATGTTGACTATCTTTTTATTCAAGTTTCAATTAAAGTGGAATTTTGGAAGTGTGTGGAAGTAAAAATCGAGTTTTACTACGTTATCTTCAATGTAGTTTTTATTTTAATTTTATCTTATAATATTGAGTTTACAATCTATTCTATATTATGTGGATCTAATTGCAAAGCTCTTACGAATACTTGATTTTTTGCATATCTAGATTTTGGCTAATTTTGTGCCCACTAATTCCCCAGTCTGCTTTGTAATGAGCAGATATTTTTATGATGTACGTACATTTACCATCCTCAAATTTGTAGATGGTATAAGGGGAAATACAACTGACCACTATATTGTTCCATTCACTTCAGTTTGTCTCTTCTTTATGATTTAGGACGTTTATGATGATCCTCTACAAAGTTTTTTTTTATAAAGGGTGTTTTTTATAGAGGTATAGAACTTTAAGTTGGCAACACTTTTTTTAACTGGCGGCCATTTTTTCAGCTGTCAAGTGATTTATGTTTAGTTTGGTTTGGCATTTCAACATGAATAGACGAACGCCTGAACAACGCTTCCAAATTGTGGAAATTTATTTTGAAAATCATGGTTCTGTTCGAAATACGTATCGCGCACTACGTCCATTTTACGGTCAATATAATCGTCCATCAGAGCAATTAATTCGATTAACTATGGAACGTTTTCGCACCACGTTTACTCTAAATGATAATACGCATCCACAGAGACGTCGTACAGTGCGTACAGAAGAAGTCATTGCTGCTGTAGAGCGTAGCGTAGAGGAAGACCCGAATCAGTCTATCCGCCATAGTGCACAGGAATTGGATATGTGTCCATTCACTTTATGGAAGATTTTGCGGAAATATCTTGGTTTGCGTGCTTACAAAATCCAACTCGTGCAAGAATTGAAGCCACACGATCACCTAGCAAGGAGTAGATTCGGTGAATGGGCCCAAAACAAGATTGCCGTTGATCCTGATTTTCATAAGCGAATTTTATTTAGCGATGAAGCTCACTTTTGTTTGAATGGATACGTCAATAAACAAAACTGCCGTATTTGGAGTGATGATAATCGTCAAGTGTATGTTGAGACACCGTTACATCCAGAAAAACTGACTGTTTGGTGTGCTTTATGGGCTGGTGGAATCATTGGTCCGTACTTCTTTAAAAACGATGCTGATCAGAACGTTACAGTCAATGGTGACCGCTATAGAGCCATGATTACTGACTTTTTCGTTCATCAATTGAACAACCATGATGTGCAGGAGCTGTGGTTTCAACAAGACGGCGCAACATGTCACACAGCTCGTGCCACAATTGATTTATTGAAGGAAACGTTTGGTAACCGCATACTTTCACGTTTCGGACCCGTGAATTGGCCTCCAAGATCGTGCGACTTAACGCCGCTAGATTATTTTCTGTGGGGATATGTGAAGTCGCTAGTCTACGCCGATAAGCCCGAAACGATTGATCACTTGGAGGACAACATTCGCCGCGTTATTGCCGATATACGGCCACAAATGTTGGAAAAAGTCATCGAAAATTGGACCTCCAGATTAGACTACGTCCGAGCCAGCCGTGGCGGTCATATATCAGAAGTCATATTTAAATTATAATGCCAGAAGGTTAGCTTTCGAATAAAGTAAATTTCATGTCAATTTAAAAAATTCATATTTGTTTTATTCCATTTAAAAGTTCTATACCTCTATAAAAAAACACCCTTTATATCTTTTAATTTTTTTCCTTAAAATCTACTTCATTCTACATAAAGAAAATCCATTGAAATTCCTTTGAAAATATAACTTATCGTACTGGATTCTGTCATTGAATTTTGTATATGCGTATTATATAATTTGTCTTGTTTATCTTTCTAAATTATGTTAATATTTTTAACATGTGGCTTATCCAGAATAAATCTCTATGAAAGTAATAAAACTTCAGGATATTTTCCTAAAGATTGCTTATTTGCATAAGCCTGTGTACCGTCTTCCCACGCAGACGAGATTATTGCTATAATTTTGCCTGGGAGACATATTAAATCCGATTCATCTTACAAGATATATTATTATTCGTACAGTTGTTCCTTGTCTTATTATTTTTTATCTTTTATTCTATTTTATTTGAATGAAATGTCCTGATTTTGCAAGTTTCGTGAAATGTTTGCATATTTTTTACTGATCTCGTTTATTTCTCTGCTTGGGTTTTCCAGAAGCTTCTCAATTTGTAGGATACGTGGATGAAAAATAATCTTTTGACCGTCATTCAGTCTCCGTTGTTTAAATTTTTATAAGTTTGATTTATTTTTACTATACTGGATGTAAGAAAACAATATCAGGAAATTTAGGATGGTGGTTTTATGTGCTAAAATAATCATACAAAACAATCTTAATGGATTTATTTACAAATAAATAATAGAATTGTTGATTCTGTATGTAAAAAGAACAATAAAACAAAGATATACAATGAAAACAAAATAGAAATGGTAAATTAATTTCCACAGTTTGTAATAAGATTTTTGTTTTACTGCACATAAGAAGGATCAAAAATTCCAACAACAGAATATGTTTTCTGATATTAACGCCATCTAAGTGACAGTCTAGAAAATTTTCAAGTCACCTAGTGAAATACAGGTTGGTTGAAAAATTTTGAAAACGGAAATGAACGAATGTGTATTTCCTAATGAAATTAGTTTTTTTATTCAATATAATCTCCCTCAACTTCAACACATTTATTCCAACGATCCTCCAATAATTTTATACCATCTTTGTAATGATTTTCCGGAAGTTCTGCAAAATAATGTTTCATGGCTGCAATAGCTTCTTCATTCGACGAAAAACGCTTTCCACGAAGAAATTGTTTTAAAATCCTGAAGAGGTAGTAGTCGAAGGGAGGCAAATCTGGTGAATGCGGTGGGTGTTCAAGCAATTCGTACTTTAATTCTTTCAATTTAGCCATCGTCAAACCACTTGTGTGAGGACGTGCATTGTCTTGATGAAAAATGATTTTTTTCTTCTGTTATCCGAGTCTTTTTCACGAACTTTTTTTATCCAACTGGTCCAAAAGGTTGCAATAATACTCAGAGTTAATTGTATTACCTTTTTCAAGATAACAAAATCCCTTTTGAATCCCAAAAAACTGATGCCATACCCTTTTTTGCCGATCGTTCTGACGACCTGTTTTGAAGCTGAACAGCCAGCTTCAGTCCACTGTTAACATTCTTGTTTCAGTTTAGGATCATGATAGTAAATCCAAGTCTCATCCACAGTTACAAAACGACGCACAAAATCGGTTTTATTCTGCTTAAAACGCTCCAAATTACGCTTACAAATTTGTTTTCGATTCAGTTTTTGTTGAATTGTTAACGAATCTGGCATTATCTTTCCGAATAGCTTTTTCATACGTAATTCTTCGTGGAAAATATAGAGTACTCGTTCGCCCGAGTTGCCTATGGTATCAGTATCTCACTCTTGGATCTTTACAAACAATATCATGGACTTGCTCAATGATTTCTGGTGTTGTTGCACTTTTTGGACGTTCACTACGTGGTTCATCTTCAACGCTTGTATGACCACGTTTAAACTCTAAAACCCATCGATGCACAGTTGGAAATGAAGGAGCAGATTTCTTTAACACTTTCACTATTTTTAATGAATTTCTGTTGCTGATAAACCTTACAAAACAAAGAATTTTATCACTGCACGATATTCGGTTTTATCCATTGTATAAAAATTCACTGACTCGTCAACTTCAAATGGCTTGGAAACAAAGAATGAATTGGCAGATAGAAATAAACTTTTGTGTGTGTTCATATAGAAAAAGAAATATTAAAATGGCGTATAAATTGTAATTCCTGTATTGGTTAATAGGTGTCGCTTTCAAAACTTTTTAACCAACCTGTAGTTCTAGTAAAATGTAAATTTCCTCTAAATTTTTGTATAAACCTGATTGAATAATTAAGTTTTGCAGAGTAATTGTCTGGAGACTGCGTGTATCTTTTGAACATGGAAAGAATGAAGCAATTGTTTTTAGAAAATTTCATGGGCATTTTTATTATGCCTATTTGAGTTGCGAGCTTTCTTACGCTGTTAGAAGGATCATCAGCGATCTCATCCAAAATGTTTTTTTCCACCTAAGGATTTTTCTTTGATGCAAACAAATTGATTTTTTTTCGAAAGTGGTTACTTTTTTCGAAATAAATTTTGAGTATTTTTTTTTAGATAATCATCTACAGTTTCTAAGAAATCAAGTTTTATCTGCCAAACTTTTGGGTGAAGAGTCCATTCCTGAGTTCCTGGATGATGTCAAAGGTTATTTATGGCGGTGGGTTTCTGGATCTTTATGCCAGAATTTTATTAAAATGTACAAGTCTGCTCAAAAGCTACCGCCCTAAAGTTAAATCACTCGGTACCCCTTTTGGGTCCCATATCTCTGTTATGGGAACCTTAGGAAAAAAAATATATAAAACGCAAGATGCTAATTTGACGCCTTCTGTACACTGCCGATTTGTTAACATAATACTTATATATATATATATATATATATATATATATATATATATATATATATATATATATATATAGACCCTGTATATTTTTAGTTAGATTTTTATTAACTGACATATATTTATTTTGCTTGTCATTGGGTCACCAAACAATTGATATATAAAGCAGTCCAAAAAGTAAATAAATAAATTACTAAATCTACCTTTTCTTCTGACGTTTGCTATCGACCTTTTTCCAACTTCCATACTATCCATCTATCTGCAAGCTTTTACGTCTGTACACGACTTAAACAAATAACACAGAGTAGAACCATTTCACCTGCGGCGTAGTGGTTTTACTATGTTATTTGTTCTCGTCTGCTACCAATAAATAAAGCTTTCATTTAAACTGAAGTTTCGGGTCTGGCTAAACGTAACCTCGTGAAGTTTTACCTACGATAAAACATCCAATCCTATTACAGCTGGCCAGTGGTGACACGTCAAATTTGTGAAAATTATTATAAAATATATAGGAATATTATTTTTGCTGCAGATAAACCCTTTTTTTCCAAATATTCTTACAGTTAATATTTAGCATTACTAAACTTTGATAAATTCACTCTTAAGAAGTCCAATCGCTGCCTATGGTAACCTTTTCGAGTAGATGAGGTTAAAAAATTTTTAAATTAGCTTTGCGAAACATTCAGATTTTTTTTTTAGCAAAATAATATTTAAGTTACCATGGGGTTTACCGAAATATCAATTAAAAGAAATGACATAAAATTTAAAATTATCCCGCATTAAAGTGGAGTCGAAACGTGTGGCAACGTTGCATGAGCGCGCACTTCGGAACTTTGAATATATTCAAGATGAAAACTTTGACACATTGATATTAATTAATTATTTTGATAATATTTGATATATAATTTTAATTGAAAAAGACATATATATATATATATATATATATATATATATATATATATATATATATATATATATATAAAGGGTGTTTTTTATAGAGAACTTTTAAATGGAATAAAACAAAGATGAATTTTTTAAATTGACATGAAATTTACTTTATTCGAAAGATAACCTTCTGGCATTATAATTTAAATATGACTTCTGGCATATGACCGCCACGGCTGGCTCGGACGTAGTCTAATCTGGAGGTCCAATTTTCGATGACTTTTTCCAACATTTGTGGCCGTATATCGGTAATAACGCGGCGAATGTTGTCCTCCAAGTGATCAATCGTTTCGGGCTTATCGGCGTAGACTAGCGACTTCACATTTCCCCACAGAAAATAGTCTAGCGGCGTTAAGTCGCACGATCTTGGAGGCCAATTCACGGGTCCGAAACGTGGAACTATGCGGTTACCAAACGTTTCCTTCAATAAATCAATTGTGGCACGAGCTGTGTGACATGTTGCGCGGTCTTGTTGAAACCACAGCTCCTGCACATCATGGTTGTTCTATTGATGAACGAAAAAGTCGGTAATCATGGCTCTATAGCGGTCACCATTGACTGTAACGTCCTGACCAACATCTTTTTAAAGAAGTACGGACCAATGATTCCACCAGCCCATAAAGCACACCAAACAGTCAGTTTTTCTGGATCAACGGGAATTTTGTTTTAGGCACATTCACCGAATCTGCACCTTGCTAGGTGATCGTGTGGCTTCAATCCTTGCACGAGTTGGATTTTATAAGCACGCAAACAAAGATCTTTCCCCAAAATCTTTCCTAAAGTGAATGGACACATATCCAATTCCTGTGCACGATGGCGGATAGACTGATTCGGGTCTTCCTCTACGCTACGCTCTACAGCAGCAATGCCTTCTTCTGTACGCACTGTACGACGTCTCTGTAGATGCGCATTATCATTTAGAGTAAACGTGGTGCGAAAACGTTCCATAGTTAATCGAATTAATTGCTCTGATGGACGATTATGTTGACCGTAAAATGGACGTAGTGCGCGATACGTATTTCGAATAGAACCATGATTTTCAAAATAAATTTGCACAATTTGGAAGCGTTGTTCAGGCGTCAGTCTATTCATGTTGAAATGCCAAACCAAACTAAACATAAATCACTTGACAGCTGACAAAATGGCCGCCAGTTAAAAAAGTGTTGCCAACTTAAAGTTCTATACCTCTATAAAAAACATCCTTTATATATCAAAATAATTAATTAATAACAGTGTGTCAAAGTTTTTATATTGAATGTATTCAAAGATCCGAAGTGCGCGCTCATGCAACGTTGTCAAATGTTTTGACTCCATTTTAATGTCAAAAAATGGTAATTTTTTCCTTACGAACAACTAGAACTATAGTCTCAACTATTGCTTATGCGACATTCTTATTGCTGTATTGGGATAGCAGGAGATTAAAAATTAACTTTGTAGGACCAATAGGAAAAGAATTACTCATTTTTTTTTCAAAAAGATCACTGTAGCTTTGTTTGTAACGATTAAATATACAAAAAATTGTTAAAGAGTTATATTTTTCCTTACTGTTGATAATTTTGTAAAACAGTTATTCAAACATATTGAAAACAAATAAAAAATAGAGGGGCGGCCTCAGCATGCCTGCGCTGTGGTGGGGATAACCGCGTGCGAGCTGCATGAGAACAAAGACGGCAGCTTCAAATCGAGACAATTATTTACCTGTCACATTACTCGTGCTTTAGGAATGACATTTATGAATTATACTAATAAAAAAGCACCGTGTTTTTTACCGACAGTTAAATGCTCACTAATTTTTAAGTACATCTTAATATTTCGTAACAGCACTACATTCAGAGTTCCTTATTCGAGAGAGATACAGAAACCGTGAATACGGAATTGTAATTGGTTATAGGAAATATGTTACAAATACACAACATAAGTAGAAAAAAATATGTAATAAAAGCAATTTTGATAAGAAATTGTGTAACAATGTATAATTATTATCAGACTTAGGCAGTGATTTAATTAAAGACTTTATTCATTTTGTCTTGGATTGATATTCAACTGTGGCATTAATAATTTGTCTTTTAATAACAAGGCTTTATTCTGTAGACGGATCAATTTTTATGAAGAAATTACAAAACTCATTAACCATTACTAAACATTCACTGAGATTTTTTAAGTTTAATATCTTTTTATTACTGGTTGTGGCTTCCTTTTCGATGGAATGGGGGTCAAATATTTGCGGTTTTTATCAAACGGCATAGCGGCATATGTGATCTGGCGGCGCGTGCGGCGGCTACTTTCTTCAAAGAACTTTCGGCGAAGCGGCAATAAGGTAAATGGTATACTTGTGAGTTTTGAAAAAAAAATTAAGACCATATCCTAAAAATACAAAAAGTGTGTTTGTATTTTTAGTTATGAATCCGCAATTGAAGAAATTTTCAGCCCCGGATACTGAAAGTGGTCACAATTTTTCAATCCACGAATGTTGAAAACGTGAATAACGGAACCGCGAACAAGGAACTTTAACTGTATAATGCTATAACAATGGTTTTTAAATATTGAACTTGCACATTCATCATATTGATTTTAAGTGCATTTCAAAATTCAAATAGTTTTAAAACATTTAATATTAAAATAATTATTATACAAATATTGACATAAATTCGAAAAACCGACACTTTTTTTTTAAAGATAGCTGAGACGTCAGTAATTCAGTTGCTTTAAACAAGACGCTCGCTGATACTTTTAAACATGACACACCTTGGATGATTGAATTTTAATATTATTAATGAACACTAAAATAACACATGACTTGATCTGGGACCAATTTTTAAACGTCTGAAATGAAAGAAAATTGTTTTATAATCTTTGCTTTATATGAAAAACGTGAAGAATGTAAAAGAGTTTAAAAAATAAAATAACTTTTATAATTTTTAATCAATGAAAAATTAAAGCTTTTTACTTTTTTTGGTAAATCTCATATACATATATTGCAGTATAATTAAATGACGGTGTGAGAATACCTAGAGGAACTGAATGATTTGAGTAAGAATAATAGTCATCCACATGTACCCGGGACATACCGGGATAGAGGGGAATGAAATAGTAGACAAGCTCGTGAGGAAAGGGGCTGAGATACCTTTTCTGGGACCAGAGCCTTTCTGTGGAATCCGTAGCAGCGTAATGTTGGAAGAACTAAAGATAGAAGAAGAAAGTAGGAGATACCATTATTGGACGGAGCTGCAAGGATTGAGACAAGCGAAGATACTTCTGAGGAACTACGTCCAGAAGAGATTCAAGGAATGCATAAACTTGAGTAAAAACGAGCATAGAGTTCTAACACGGGTCCTGACGGGCATTGCCACCTGAAGAGACACCTTAGGAACTGGTAGAAAGAGAAGAGTGCAGATTCTGTGAGGAGGAAGACGAAACCTCTATTCATATCCTTGCAGAGTTCAGCACTCTAGAAAACCCTGGGATGGGGTTCTTTGGAGCACACCAAATCGAAGAAGGGGAGCTACCTACTTTGAAGCCGTCCAACATCCCGAGATTCCTGAGGGAAATAGGACTGGAGGACCTGCTCTAGCCGGTAAGGTAACTTTTACGACTGGGCAGCTGTAGGGAGGCGCAATAGATCTACCAGGTCGCAGTGTACAGACCCCCAACTCTACGTACATACATACATAACTAAATATAATCAGTAATATAATAAATTCCAATCTAGCTTCCATTTGTATCGAATAAATTTCTCATTGATTTTTTCCGGAAATTTTTATTTTCAGCAAATATTCTTTGTCTTATATATTTTAGAGGCAAAATTTACGAAAAAAATAACACGAAACTTACCTGATAAAACTCGCAGCCCTCGTCATATAATTATTCCTCCAAAATATAACTTAATAACTTCATATGAGGACCGCTGTGCAGCAGTAGTAGAAATAATACTGCTTTCTCAAATGTTATCGTCTGGATTTGAAGTTGCCGTTTCCACTTTGACGTTTGTTTTCATTATGTTAAAATAATTATTTTATAAAAATCATCTACAGAAATTATTTAACGTTTTTAACAATTCGGTGCCACCGAAACAGCTTCTTAATTATTATAAACAAAGCCACAACGATTTTTTGTTTATATAATGATATGTTTTAAAAAAAGGCTTAACTAATAATATTTTTTGATAATATTAGGTCTTAAAAATAAAACGCAGTTTGGTTTCGGTCAAAAAATTGCTTCATTTCTCCGTAATAAGTTAATAAAAAAATAACCTCTGTATAAACAAATTAACGTATCTCAGCATAAAATTACTCTTTTTTTTGTTACTATGAGGGTTTTCTTTTAACGGGATGGAACCAACGAAGAAATTGTTTTTGTAATAACTATTGCACCAACAAAAAAAACACTGATTTTAACGGATCTTTCGCAGATTTTCAGTAGCTAATTTACAAAAAAAATCGCGCTGTAGCTCTACATTGTATCTACATCTTATTATTTATACTTTTTTGTCTTTAATGAGTATCTGAGCTTTCAGAATTACAAAAAAAAAATTTTAACTTTTTAAAAAGCTAGTAATTAACTATTGAACCTTACCAGTGCTGCCAACTATCATGGCTCTTTTATATTTATCTCCTTTACGACTTTCATTTAGTTACCTCTTATCTTGAAATATTTGAAAATTTATTTGGAACTTTCTCTTCTTATTCAGTATATCACTTTATAAGATTTTTGCCCATTTGTTGCAAAAATGCAGGTGTGTGAAGTCAGCATGCTTCACTCCTCTATACCTCTGTCTCAAAATAGATTGATACTGTTTTTTCTTCTTTAAAATATATCCTAAAACTATTTGAACATGGAAATTAAGCGTATATCTTGTCATTTTGGTAGTACATTAATCTCCAGTGAAAGTTTGTGTCATTAAACAAGTTGAGTGCGCCACAACCCTGAATAATTAAAGAAATGCTTGGTCTATGTAGATGCATTACGTAAATTACACAAAAATAAAACATACACATTTCGGAAACATAATTATTACTATTTTTTTGTTCGTCAAAAGAAATTACCCAAACCTCTACAATTTTTGTTTTTGCGCTTTTTGGTTTTCCCAATAACATATATAGGTGGGAGTGCAAAATATAACCACCTACCTGTACATAAAATAACACTCGTACGTAATTAATAGAAACATCCCGATAAAGTACTCCCAATGATCACAATGCAAATAATTACAAATATGCGTGACTAAAAAGGAAGTGCAGAGAAAACAATATCGTCGACGTATTGAAAAAAACAACGGTTCGCGCTTTTGTAATGGAATTCATTAGAAAGTAGTTGATAGAACCCATTAGTGTAAAAATGTTGGAAATTGTTCTTCCTGGCAAAACTGGTCCTTTATCGTCCGTATTGGGACGGTTTTCGGATGATTCTCCCAAATACAGGGTAAGTAAATATGTCAGTTATAACTAAATGTTTTTTTTGAAGGAGGTAAATTTCAAGGAAGTTAAAGAGTGACCGCAAAATAAGCCTGAAATTAGCCTTTTTTTCGGTAGTCGATTACAGATAAAGAAAAAACTTAAATTCAATTCATATCATATTAATCCTTGGGCAATTCTAAGATGAGCATAACTTTTTGGTATTCGAAAAAATTTCAAAACTATTCTTTGTTAAGGGTTGAACATAATTTAAAAAGGCCAATATCTCACAAAAATTGAGAAAAACAGTACTATTGTTAGGATATAAATTACTTGCAAAAATGATCCAGTTGAAGATAACAACCTTACAATATTTTTTTCTTTAAAATAGTACCGCCTGACGAGTAGTGTTCAAAGACTATGCCTGTTAATGAAACCCAGACATTCATAGCTACTTTTTAGTCTGAACATGGTGAGATATCGTGTAGGGGTAGTTTTATCCCCCAGTTTAGGGTTGTATGCCAATTTTATCGAGTGGTAATTAACTAACTCCTACAATTTAAATATTTCTTACTCAAAAATCTGTATTACTCCGCTCTTGAAATTAGTTTTATTATAATTCAGAGTTAATTCCACTTTTATCCTATTTTAGGGGTGGTATTGTGATACATATAATTATTTTGGGGGTATATGAGTTTTTTTCACATCGGATTTGGATTCAATGTCCCAAAATGCATATGAATTTTATAACCGAATTATAAACATTTTTTGTGGGGATACTTTTTTTAGCGGTTTCATGAAATTTTTGATTTTCAACCCCCTTGCTGAGATAGGGGGTACTATTTTGCTGCACACAGTATTGTAGAGTTGATATTTTTGACTGAATCATTACAAGTAATTTATCAAATACGATTCTTAACAATGGTACTATGTTTTTTAGATATTAACGGTTTTAAATTATTTTCATCCCTTAACAAGGGGTGGGTCACAATTGGCACACTAATGCAGTGATAATTAATAGGGACAGGAGTAAACTTGTTCTAAATAAATTATTGATAGTAAGGTATTTTTTTCGTTAACTCGTTCGGAACAAGTCATTAGGCTGAACGGTCATTTGTTCTTTACATAGATAAGTGAATCATTCCTCTAAAATTATTCATTTTTCTGACACGACACAATATTCATCATGATTAATTATATTGTGATGATACTCCCATCATATTTTATTATGAAACAGTTTTGACGGGATTTTAAAGTCACTATTAACTGAATATGAACCTAAAAATTAGTTCATGTTCACTGTCTATTAAAATCAAGTAGAAATAATTCTATTACACGTCGAACTGTATTGCAGTACACGGTATACTTGATAAAAAATATATATAATTATGTAATAAACCTAGAAAAACGGTCTTTTACTTTACAATAACATTGAAATGCCAATACTTATATATAATTAACGAAGGTTTTTCCTCATATCATCTTCCGTACAGCCTGCCATATTCAAAGTTCCTATAATTCCTTCTTCTGTGTTCTTATAATTTATACTCGTTTATGCCCATGTTTTTTCTGTCTTTAGCTGTCTGGAACCAAGTTTTTCCTGTCAATTTTCTGATGTCATAATCCCATCTGAATTCTGGCATCTCTTTGGTCTCTTGACGTTTCTGAGATACCACATAATTGTCTTAGAGGTCCATTTATTGTTTGTTTTTCTTGTAATATATCCTACCCAGTGCCATTTTCGGGATTTTATTCTTTGGATTACATCAGTTACCTGGATTTTCTATCATATCCAATATGTTCTTTTATGATCCCTTTTATTTATTCCTGGCATGTATCTTTCCATAGCTTTTTGAGTGACTGGGTTTTGTGGTTATTGCTTTCTTTAATATCAGTGTCACAGCTGTATGTGATCACGGGAAATATACTTTTTTCTTAAGGTATAGTGGCATCCTGGACTTAAAGGTTATAGTCTCGTTCAAATGCTAACCACTCTAGTTTAATTCTTCTGTTGATTTCCGGAAGTAATGGACCCCACTGTGGATAAGTTGCCCCAGGTATATATATATATATATATATATATATATATATATATATATATATATATATATATATATATATATATATATATACTATTTACAGCGTAGTTTCATTTATTTTTATTTCCACGTTGATAATCTGATCGTTGCTTTACTTTTGTCTTTGCTAGGTTAATTTTTAGACCTACTTCATTACTGGCTATGTTGACGTCATTAATTTGCTTGCACGTCTTCAGAACTTTTAGCAATCAGAATTATGTCATCAACGAATCTTAAATAGCTTAGGTGTTCTCCATCTATGCATAGACCTCTGTTATTCCAATCTAACGAAGATACTCTCTGGGATTGCTGAAGAGCTTCTGGGATACTGTGCCTTGTTGTCGGACTCCATTTTGGGTACGAAATTCTGGGGTGTTTTTATATATGTTTACTCTTGCTGTTAAGGACTACGAAATTATCTACACAGATGGATGACGATATTGAGGTTAAGTTGATTACCAGACGCTGGCTGTCAATTCACAAATTTTATTCTGCCTCGATTTTCGCGCACTTTCCGCATTTTAGTCATAAAAATATAGATCACGTTCTATATTTTTATGCCGAAAATTTTCACCAAAATTTTAACAATAATTATTTGATGTGTAAAACAGCAAATTAGTTTTATGAAAATTTCCAACATAATAATGAGATAAATTTTGGCTATAATTCTTGTGTGTGTAAAACGGCTCTTCGGTAGCCCTACTAACAACGCATATATATATATATATATATATATATATATATATATATATATATATATATATATATATATATATATATATATATATATATATATATATATATATATATATATATATATATATATGATTCAGTATTAATCCGGGAATACATCCGTTCGTTGGTTTGGTTTCCTGTAGAAATTTGCAGACGTTTCGCCAAAATCCCATTTGGCATCTTCTGTGCTTGGTGGTTGTAGATCAACAGTTGATCTACAACCACTACGCAACAACATATATATATATATATATATATATATATATATATATATATATATATATATATATATATATATGCGCGTTGATGGTCGATGTTTAAGTGCGTAAATAAAAATTATATTATGTAGAAATTGTTTCTAATTTCCCTTGTGTGTTGCAAAAAAGTTGATCGATAGATATCAAATCCGGTTATCGGACAGGCTATTCATAAAAAAAAATGTTTTGCTGATGAATATCAATGATAAATGTTTTATTATTATTACTGTTTGGAAACATATACGGTAGTATGTGTGTGATTAAAACTATAGAACTAGTAATATTACTGATTACTATTAATTTATACAAAAATGTTGTTTGTTATATTTCCTACTATTTATTTACAACCGGCCATCTTTTATGCGTTCTTTTAAAGCATTAAACTAATTTCAATGTCAATTTATATTTGCGTTTATTGCGTAGTATAACATTGTTTAAATGCTTTAGTTATGCTTAATATAAAAATTACCACGTGTTAGCCGGTAATAGAATGATTTATAGAAACTGGAGACTGTGAAACATGTTTTTCCTATTAAAATTTATTGTTTAGAATACCCTTACACTCAATTAAATAAAAATAATAAAATATAAAACTTACCCTGTTTAGTTTAAACTATTTTCATTTTGTTGGAAAATTATTATATATTTTTTTAATACATTTAATTCAAGTTCTATATGTTTTATTTTCGGTAAAAATTAATTAAAAAGTTTGAATGGTAAAAAATCGCGTCAAAAAGCAATTTGAGTAAGGGTGCTGCTCACGTGTCATCTATGACGTCACATCATAGTAAACAAAGCAGTGATAAACCATAGTTTTTTTTCTTGAAATTGTTATTTGTTTGTGGTTATAAAATGGTTTATCAGTGGTGCGTAATGCCACAATTCACATCGACTTCCATAAGCACTCCAGAAAAGGTGTTGTGTTTATGTTCCTTCACAGGCAAAAATAGTGGTTAAAACGCACGTGTAAAGTAAATGTACTGATCATGTAATAAACCGAAAATGTCCTGACCATGCTGTTCGCCATATTGGGGAAAGTTCACTTATAACAACAGTGAATACGCTGTCACCGTAGGAAAATTATACGGGCTAAATATAATCGGTTATCTCTAAATGATGGCTTAGGTATTTCAATACCAAACTTTCTTTCTTCCATATATATTACCTTTTTTAAGAAAATGTAGAAAGACAAAATTACCTGGGGGTAGGGTTACCAGATCAAATAATGAGGTTTCCTATCAATGTCCCTGAATTTTCAGTAAATTTCTTGTAATTTTTTCTGAATGTTGTATGACATGTGGTAGAAGCAATTCGCATAGCTTTCCGAAATTGTATCGACATAAGTAGTTGAACGAAACTGATAGTAGCAAGAGATAAAATGATAGCAGTATGTTTTAAACTCATCTGATTCATCCAATTCATGTCAACTGCGATACTATTGGTCGGTCATTAAAAAAAAGCAATATGTTAACCAACCGTTTCTTTAAAACGTTTTATTTTTTGAAAACACAGTTGAAATGTTAATTAGGCGATACCCCGTTATTTTCAGTATTTTCTAATTTTTAATTAAAATGTCCTTAGAAAGTTGAATGTCTCGCAAATTTCAAGTAAATTTGAGATTATAGACATACATAATTATTACACTAAATTCTGTTCATATCTCAATAGCATGAGCGTGCTGTTTAAAAGTGTTTTCCTACGGCACTTGTATCCATATGTCTATAACAGCCGAGTATCTTACTTTTAAACAGTTAAGTCTAACATAATTGTTTTCATCAACACAACTCGAAAAGTAACAATTTGTAAGATATTTGAAACTTTTATTTAAATAAGTAACATTAAATTTTATATTCAAATAATGTTAAATGCAACATTTTACTTCCTTACGTTGTGTTAGACACTATACTACAATTAAGTAAATATTATTATGATTATAACTTATTAGGACATATAAATTTGAACCCTACAGGACAATGAACTAGGTCCTTCAGAATAAAAACCTTATTTATAGTGCATTTGCTCTTCAAATCCCTACAAAATCTTTACAAAATAATAAAAAAACTATTTTAAAGGTTGAATGTGAGATCTGTCAGTATCATTAATGGAGGTCTTCTAGCTGGCCTATGGTTTCAGTCCCTGGTCGTACACAGTTCCTCTATCACCGGTCAAGTTTCAGGTTTTCTTTCAAACTTGGTTGTCAGGACAGGAAGTCTTGCAGTAAGAGGCTGAATGTTTAGTGAATTCATAGAAAATTGATTGGATGGTTTATGTAGTGGATTGCTAGGATGATGGAATTTAGTCATACTACATAGAGCTGCGGTTTCCATCAGTGCTGGCTTCCTGCAGTTACTGTATGTAGGGTGCATGTATTCCAATTAAAATCAGTACATTGCTTTGTACATATGAGTTGTTTTTCTTGATATGCCTTTTTCTTTGTATATTTGACTCCTAAGGCTCTTTGTATATATTTTTGTTTAACAGTTCTAAAATGCCAATTTAAGATAATTTTGTGGTCTTTATTTACACCTAACTATTTGACTGATGGCTTGGTGTATATTACCTGGTTGTTAGGTAATATAAAATAAATTTAATCCAGGGAAAACATAAAGGTTTTAATGGCAATCAATAACTTCACAACAATGACACTATTTTTTTGACTTTTGACGATAAATTTGACGTGCCAAAACGTCACTTTCCCTAGTATGGCGCCGAGCATACTCCGGACATTTTTCGTTTGACAGCTCCATTACAATCTGTCATCCATTTTATTTTAGGAAATCCGCGCCTCTGATGTATAAGAGCTAATTATGTGGTTTTTATGCGTGAAGATCACTAATTGAGGATGTTATAAATAACTTCAGAACAACGAACACTGGACAGCAAGAAACACACTTCTTCTTCACAATTCTGTACATTAAGGGAATTTCGGAGAAAATAAGACGAATTGCTAGTAGTTATAATATAAAAACAGCCATTAGATCAGGAAATACACTTAGAGCTCATTTAACAAAAACAGAAACTACCGATAAGAAAGAATGTGTTTATCAAGTTCCATGTGAGTGTGGTGAAATGTATGTTGGAGAAACCAAGCGACCACTAGACGTTAAAATTAAGGAACATAAAACTCATACACATAAAGGGGAAACGTCGAGATCAGATATTGCAGATCACGCCTGGGATAAACAACACCATATAAAATGGTCTGAGGCTGCGGTAATATATATGGAACCCAACATGAAAAAAAGAAAATTTATAGAAGCAGCTTACATTAAAAACAATAATGGAATCTTCAGTACACCGAGTGTTGAGATACCTAATCTTTGGCAACCACTACTTTGTAACATCAAATCATTGAGGCGTGTACAGTGAAGCGAAACTTTGCGCTTCAATGGACACAGTTCCTATATAAGCTCGTAGTCTTAAGACAAAACATTCAGTTTATACTTAATAACGATTAGAGATACAACCTAATCGAAACGTCGTAAAAATAAATAAAAATAAAGGCAATGCAAGTCCGACAACCACATTTTAGTCATTCTTCAACATTGTCTACAACCTTCAAACAACCATTTTTGTTGATGTCCGCGCATTGTTTCACCATAAAATGGTGCAGTAAATACTTACACAACACCAGTAGGCTCATAGAAACTCTGATATTGTAACATTTTGAAGTTATCAATTATTTTTTTTGCTTCTCTAAGAAATTCTGTTAAAAGCGCTGCTGATCTGGGATGGTGTGAATTTTTTTTACTACATATTTGCTGTACAACAGTGTATTTAAGAGTAGTTCCTACTCTGTACAAAGTATTCAAATGAGACGTCATGTTATCATTATTAGAAAAAGAAATGTTTTACATGAATGTAAAGAAACTACTGATTCTTTTAAATTGTTCAAGGAAAAATAATTCAAACTACTGCAATAAACGTTCCTTCATATCTTCAAATAAAATTTTACGAGACATCGCGTGCTGATATCGAAGCTTTTAACTTTATTAGATCAAATAGAAACATCTACACGTATGTACATATTGACATTAAATCGTAAAAATAAAATGGCGCTTCTCAAATAGCGAAATAAATGGTGCAAATGACATAAGTTATTTCATTTGCAACTTGATATGTCCGGTTTTAGAGACGTAAAACAATTTGAGTAACGTCGATAAATAATGCAAAAAAAGAAAACTGTCAGAAAAGGAATACAATGAATTTTATTTAGAATCGTCTTTTCACAGTGGTATAAATAGATAATAGGGAGCTGTTGTCGCCTGCAACGTAAGGTACGTAAAATTGGAAATAAAAATACGGAGATATTGTTTCGGTTTAGTCTTTTTATTTTGAAATAGTGGCAGCTGGTGACTATTTAGAGAAGTAGTGCCAGTATGTGGGGCAAAATAGAGGATGATTATAAAACATGTAAAACAATAATTCTGATACCTATAGTCAGGATAAAAAAGACATTATTCATAGAAACATTAGATATTCATGAGATTTTTTTTTATTCCATAGTTTCGTCATTTCAAAACAAAACACCCGCACAGCCAACTATTTTTGTCACCTATATATACAATGTGTCCCACGACGAACTGCCTCGATCGATTTATCCGAAAATAGATTGGAAAAATTTTAAAATTTGGCAGTTTGTTAAAGTCGATGAGGGAATTCGGCTAAAATATTTTCAAGATACCTGAAGTTGATGCCTTTTTGGTTATTTTAAATGGAACACCTTGTGTGTTAGTTCATTTTTAGAATCTACGTAAAATTGTAGATATATTTCATGTATAAACTGGAACTATAAAATATTTGATATTAACCTTAAAACTTTTACTCAACTTTAATGATCATTTTTAATGATGTTGCACCCAAAAGAACTATTAAAACATATCCAAAATATAAGGACTGATGGAATGATAGAGTTAAGGCTGCTACAAATGCTAGAGATGTTAGTTGCAAGGGGTATGCCAATTCTGAAATATCTGAGGATTTGGAGGTCTCCAAACAAAAAAAGAAATATTCCGGTGAAAATTATGCGTCAGGAAAAGAATATTATAAAAACAGGATAATCGAAAATAGAAGTGATTCCCGTTCATTTTGGAATATTTTAAAAACTTTGCTTCCTACTGGGGGTAAAACTAAGAGTTTTTTGCAATTGGAAATAATTGATGAGGAAATAATTTTAGATCCAAATGATGAATTTCAGTATTGGAGCAATAGTTAGGGGCAAATAAATCTCGACAAGACTTTCCAATTTTACCTAGACATGGAGGCGTGTTTTTGGAAAACTTTGAGCTTCCTACTGTTGAGGAACTTCAGGATATTGTTCTTACCCTACCAAATAAAAAATGGACCAGATGACATAAATGTTGTGCTTTTAAAGAGCTGCTTTGAAAATATAGCTTTACCATTTCTTAATTTGATAAATGCTTCATTTTTAGCATGTAAAGTTCCCGATGAATTGAAAATATTGACTATTGTTCTAGTTTCTAAAGTAATTAATTCTCACAGGGTTGTTGCTTTGCGACCTGTTAACATGCTTAGTTGTGTTAAAAAAATCATGGAAAAAGTAGTGGTGAAACAACTGTTAGAATTCATAGAAGCCAAAAAAATTATAAATAGTATGCAATCTGGTAAGCATAGCATCACTGGAAATATAATTTCGATTAAAATCTTATTACAGGTGCTGTATTTCTGGATTTGAGGAAGGTCTTTGAGGCTTTGGATAAAGACTACTTAAAAAATTAGAAAGTGTCAGTTTAAGGGGTGAAGTGTTGGAATTTATGAATAATTATTTAATTAATAGAAATCAAAGATTGAAATTGAATGATGTGGTATCTTTCTTTCTTTTATTTTTTGATGATATAGTGAATGAATCTGATAATTGTTGTATACATTTTTGGGCAGACGATGTTCTTTTATATTTTGCATGTTCTGATGGTACTCGATTGGTTAATACACTTAATTCTACATTATAAAATTTATATTAGTGATGTTCTCGTAACCAATTAAAAATAAATGTGGAAAAAACCAAATTTATGATAATCAGCAATGAGAATGATAACAGAACTTTTTCTCGTGCAGATCCCATTATTAAAGTAAGCAATGAAACAATTGAAATGGTGGAAAAGTTTAAATATTTAGGAATAATCATAGATAGACAACTTAAATTTAAAGAATATGCGAATAACTTAATAATCTCTTATAACATTAACTATATTTACAGATGTTTTAATTTTTTGACAAGGTGGACTAAAACAATCTTGGTTTTGCCGCACTTTGTTTATTGCTCCACTGATTTGTTCCCGCTTAATCAAAATGAAAAGGCACAATTTTAAAAATTGCAAAATAGAGCCATGAGAGTTATACTCTCAGGTACCAGAGGAACATCAGTTAACTACATGTTGAGGGAAATGCAATGGTTGTCAGTGAAGCACTTCCTTCACTATCAAACATGGATCTTTATTTTTAAAATCAGATCGGGTAGTTTTACATATTTACAAGATCATATTAATTTTAATAGAAATGTACATGCATATGACATTCCTATATGAAAGCCTTTTCTAGAAGGGGATCTAATTTAGGATACTATGTTGATATTCTGATAATAAATAAATGCAGCAAGAACAAAACTAACAATAAATATTAACTAGAAAAAATCGTTGAAAGTCAGTTTTTTAAGTGTAAACACTCTATTTTTATAATTGTTTAGCGTTAAAAATAAGAATGACTTTAAATATAAGGTTGTCTGTTTGAAAAATTTGTGGTTTTTGAAATATTGGTAATTTAACATGTTTGTATTATTAAAACTCAATACGGCTTTTAAGTTTTGTTATTAATTAGCCATGACGGCGAAACGCGACGAAAGAAGACAATAGAACACTACAGAAAGGTCACTATTTCTTGCCATTTGCCAGTTATTAATAAAAATCATGGGATATCTATCAGTAAATGCCTGGCATGTTCTTGATAAAACTTTATTACATTCCACAAAGATAATAAACAAATTTAGATAATCTTCGTGCGGATAATATAATCGCCTCCGGTATGAAATATATATATTGCCGATTTTAGACAAAGTATTTGAAAATGTTTGGAGTAAAAAAATGTTTTTTGAAAAAGTGAGGTAGTGCTATGGCACTGCGGCATTACCCTACGAGCCGACACTGCTTTGAAAGTTAACATGTTTATGACATAATCCTTGTGTTTTGCTATGATTTCGTTTGAAGTAAAGATATAATTGAATAGGGTAATAAAATTTAATGGGAACGATGTATCGGGAAATTTTACATAAAACATTCTTACAGAGACATAAAACAAATAGAGTAATATTTTTGGCTAGAAGTTCATTAAAATTTTTGCCATTAAGATTAGTTGTTTAAATTAGAAATTATGGGAAAAATATTTCTAGATATTTAATGAATTTTATTGTCGTAAGAATAAATTGACGCAAGGCCTCTCTAATTAAGAAAAGAAAAACAATAGAAAGCCCATAAAAATATATATAACATATTCATAAGATCGACATGTGTTTGCCACATTGACTGTGGTATAATGTGTTTATGTTATTTTCATATTAAGCTGGGTTCATATCGATATGAATTTGCGTTGTACGGGTAAAAATATTAGATTTTGCGAATTTTGTGTTAGGAAAGAAACATAAATAAATTACTAAGATAGAAATTCTAGAGCGTAAATATATTGAAAGACTAAAGTCTTAAAGCAATAGATTATACTTCTAAATTAAGTACCAGAGTCTGCAATAAATTAAACAATTTAGGACGTAAAACAGTAAGTGTCAATAAAGAAAATATAGGTAGGATATAGTTAACAATAAAGATAAGATTAACAAATTAGACGTGTCAGAGGCGTATAAAATAAATTGTAAGAATTGCCCACCTGTATACATAGTTCAGAGTGGGAGAAAAATTAACACTAGATTGAAAAAATGTAAAAAGTCCATATTAAATGAAAAAACCACAGGTTTTTCAACATATTGTATTGATAATAATCACTTTATCATTTAAGTAATACTTAACTTCTCCATTTTGAAATAAAAAGTAGACAACTAAAGTTACTCAAACAATGAGAAATTAAAAATTCTCGGTTACAAATTCTAATGACTAACAAAATATTCAAGAAATCCTAATTATAGACAGACAAACAGCTAGAAACTCTACTCTAATAATTATCACTTAGTTAAAAGCCATAAAAGTAGGTTGATTTTATCAAACAAAAACTCTTTTTGACTTTTTAACTTTATGGTTTAAGTACTCTTAAGAAAACCCTAAAAAGTCGAAACATATGTAAAGCAATACTTTAATCCAAACCTGGAAAAATTGTATTATTAATCCTTGTAAAAAAAAGATAGCTCTATACCAACGAGATTTTAGGTTAAAACAGAGACAGGCATAGACAAGAAAAACCTCATCCTAAATTATCAACCTATTTAGATATTTAGTGTCTCAGCAGTACTTGTGTAACCATAGTAATCATCTCGTTGCTAGGTCCGCGCTGTTTGGAAGAAAACATGACGTTCTTAGGATTTAAAGAAATTTTAATTTTGTTTAACATTTGTTAATTATTTAGTTACCATCAGATATTAAATTAGTTATTTTCTGAAATGTATAGAACTGTTCGTCCGATGAACAATTGTTTTTACCTAAAAGTGTTTGTCTAGCAAATAGCTAGAATTCGTACCATTATAACTTTTCCAGGTTAACGGCACAACCCGTCAATGTTGCTTATCATTAGTTATTGTGGTATAATTTGTGATAATTGATACTTCTTTTTTTTCACTCATGATTTCCTTTTGATTTTAATCGATTTTTGAAGATATTTTGAGATGTTTGACTTTGTGAAACAGAGTTAATTAAATTCTGAGCAATAATAAAATATTGTTTAATTTTCAAGAATAAATAAATAAATAAATGTGTAAAGTACACACATCTCTTAAACAAAGAAGAGGTGCGTGGTGTTGTATCAGACTTTGTGTGATGCATAAAACGGTATAATTTTTTCTTCACGTATTCATAGTAGTTTTGGCGGTAAATAATTTTATGACTTGAAATAGGTTTGACGGCTTCTATTAATCTAGAATTTCTTTAATTCCCACATACATTTTTGTGTGCTGGAAACTCAATTCTGAATATTATAAATTTTTTTACCGATAAAGCCCGACAAAATCCTACGTTATCATCCAAATTTCTTTGACGTTAGTCGAAAAAAACTGACACAATTCGCAGTACGTATATTGAATATGATAAAAAAATCTTGGTTCGCCGAAGTAGAAGTTGCCGGCGCGTTCGAAAATGTACTCACATTGCCAGCGACGTAGTGACTCGTCACGTGAACATGTTGTTGCCTGTTGCGATGTTTAATTTAAAATTCCATCATTACAATATTTTTTTTGCGAACCCCCTTTATACAACTCGCGAACCCCTGGGGTTTTTTTTGCTGAACACGACGCGCAACGTAAATTTTTATTAATGTGAACCCAACTTTATAATATTACTGTTGTCTACATATTATGCAATTTTTATAGCTAGAAAAAAGACAACAATTATTTATCTTATTAAGCAAATACTAGAAAAGAAAATATTAAACTTCAATGTAAAATCCTGGTTAATTTGCGTCAGTTTTAATACATCTACGATCGAAAGCGCTATGTTTGCAAAAACACATTTTTCAAACATATTTAACATTAACAGCCACTTTTCATAAATAATAATAACCCATTTTCCTTTTGCCACTCTATAAACTACGAAAATTTCGTAAGACCATCCTTCAAAATCTGGACCGTTTCAATCCAAATATTGGCGAGGCTTTCAAATATTGTTTATAATAAAAATCCACATAAAACCGTTTCGTTGGGTTGTTAAAGCTTTGGAAATGGGAATGATTTTATTGTTGTTATTGTTAGTTGCAGTAAAAACGAGTGTTAAATAATTTTGTTCAAATAAACTAATAGGTCGTTGAGTGTTTTTTTAGTTAGCGGAATGTGTGTGATGAAAGTCTTTTATCAAACGTCAAGGTACTTTATAATTTTGGTATAAAGCTTTTTTTGTTTCATCATAAATCTAGGATTTTTAACTAGAAAATTAGTTGTCCGTAGCGATGTTTTCGCTACGATTTAACGGAACTCAATGTATTTTTTTTATATATCAGGTCAGCAAGGAATTGTAGTGTGAAATAATTTTTTTTTTTTCACTACAAAGATTAAACTTGATCAATTTTATTTTGCCCATGACCTTTTGCTGTCTTTGTTGCAGCCTCATGACTTTGCGCTCCTAGAAATTGTAGTCCTTATTGACAAAAAACTGAACCAAGTGTGATTTAAGGTCACTATCATTTGTGAAAGTTTTACTATTCAAAGAATTTTACAAACATCGAAATTAATGGTAATTAGTTTGTGTCAGGTTAGGGTTATATTGGGGATGCGATATCACTTCCCAACCAAGCTCCAATAATGTCTCACGAGTTATTAAGGATGAGTGAGGCTTTGTGTTATCATGATATAACACGATTCCTTTGTGATTTGCCAATTCTAGCCGTTTTTCGTTGATTGTTTCATGTAGTTTCATTAGTTTTTGACGGTAAACATCTGAATTGATCGTCCTGCTTCTTGGAACCAACTCAAAATACACAATGCCTTTTAGTCCCGCCAAATTTTGACCGCATCATCTTTCTTCAAGTGCCATATCAGGTCCCCCTGACGTTGGAAATTACATTGGCAACTCTTTCACGATCCTGCGCTAGCTGGAACAGTTCCCCCGCGCTACGTATACCTGTCCATTCACGAATATTCCTCAACCAGGAAGCCTGTCTCCTTCCTACCCCTCTACGCCCCTCTACTTTATCCATCATGATTAGCTGAAGAATTCTATATCGCTCCCCTCTGAATATATGTCCCAGATATGAGATTTTTCTACACTTCACAGTGTTTAATAGTAGACGAGTTGTGTCGGGCTTATTGAGTACCATTTCGTTGGTCTGCCTAGCTGTCTAAGGTATTCTCAGCATTCGCCGGTGTAACCACATTTCGACAGCCTCCAACCGATTAATCGTGGCAGCTTTAATTATCCAGATCTCTGCCCCATATAGTAACACTGGCCAGACGTATGATCTTATCATTCTCTGTCGTAGTTTTAGGTTGAGGTTATCATTGCAGAAAAGTGGTTTCATTTTTTGAAAAGTTGCTCTAGCAGTCTCTATTCTACACCTTATCTCTTTATCTGGGTTTAGATTTTCGGTGATATAACATCCAAGATATTTAAAATGAGTCACCCTGTCTATACTTTTTCTTTCTATTTGTATTGAAGCGTTAAGATGAGGTTGTCTACTAAAGACCATAAATTTTGTCTTTTTGATATTTATGTTGAGCCCCATTTCTTGACCCTGACTGTTAACACAGTTTAATAGATGTTACAGGTCTTGTAGTTTGTCGCTTAGGATAACAGTGTCGTCAGCATATCGTATTGTATTTATATATTCTCCATTGATTTGTACTCCCATTCGTTGTCCTTGAGTAGCCCGTTTAAAGATTTTATCTGAATATATATTAAAAAGCAGTGGAGATAGTATGCAGCCCTGTCTGACGCCTCGCAGAATTTTACTTTCTTCTGTGAGTTTTCCATTTAGCCTTACTGTTGCTTTCTGCCGCCAATATAGATTTTTAATAATTCTTACGTCTCTGCTGTCTACCCCTACGTTACTTAAAATGTCTATGAGTTTTCTGTGCTGTACTCTGTCGAAGGCCTTCTCGTAATTGACAAAACATACGAATACATCCTTGTGTTGGTCCCGGCATTTTTGCAGAAGTATATTTAGAGCGAATAAAGCCTCTCTAGTACCTAGGGCGTTTCTAAATCCGAATTGGGTTTCATCTAAATCTGCTTCACATTTAGATCTTATCCTGCTGTGGATGATTCTGAGAAAGACCTTCAAAGTGTGGCTCATTAAACTTATTAGTCTGTACTCACTGCATCGCTTTGCTCGCTGTTTTTTTGGGATTGGGACGAATACAAACCTCAGCCAATCTTCCGGTATATCTCCAGTCGCGTAAACGGTATTAAACAGTTTGACCAAGATTCCTATATTTTCCTCATGGATCATTTGTAACAGCTCAGTTGGGACATTATCAGGACCGGTGGCTTTCCTGGTTTTTGCAGATCTTATGGCAGATAGAACTTCACTGTTTAGAATTTCCGGTCCCATGTCTATATTAGCGAGATCATCGGAGTTGTGTTCATTCGGTCTGTCATCATAAAATAATTCCTTCACATATTTAACCAATGTTTCATTTTTTTTTTCAGCTGTAGATGTGGTTTATGTTGGTTCATCACGCTTGAACCAAAATCGTTTTCGAATGATGTTACTGTAGATTAGTGATTTCCCCGAAAAAAGAGTATAAGTTCCTATTAAAAAAATACTTTTTCAGACATTATTTAAAATTATTTAGAGGTTTTTTAAATTTAATATTTGTGGGCAATTGGATAGAACTGTTTAGACCTCTAAAGAATATAGAGGTTTGTGTTTATCTCTTGGATACTGGAGGAACATGAAAGTCATTCCGTGATCTAGTTATATATGCATGTATATTTCTATTATAATTAATATGATCTTCTAAATTTGTAGAAGCACTACTTAATCTGATTTTAAAATTAAAGATCAATGTTTGATAGTGAAAGTAGTCCTCCACTGACAACCACTGCATTTCCCTCAATATGTAGTTATTAGATGTTCGTTTTGTAACTGAGCGTATAACTCTCATGGCTCGATTTGGCAGTTTTTGGAACCGTGCCATTTCATTTTGGTTAAGCAGAAACAAAATTGTGGAGCAATAAGCAAAGTATGGCAACATCAGAGTGTTAAACAGGATTGTTGTAGTCCACCTTGTCAAAAAAGTAGAACATCTGTAAATATAATTAATTTTATAACAGATTATTCGCATGGTCTTTAAATTTAGGTTTTCTATGTATGATTACTCCTAAATATTTAGACTTTTCCACCATTTCAATTGATTCATTGCCTACTTTAATACTGGGAGCTCCACGAGAAAAAGTTCTGTAATCATTCTCATTGCTGATTATCATGAATTTGTTTTTTTTTTTCAACATTTATTTTTAATTGGTTACAAGAATAGCACCAATATAGAATTTGTAAAGTAGAATTAAATGTGTCAACCAATCGAGTACGATCAGAAGATGCAAAATACAAAAGAACATCATCCGCAAAAAGATGTATAGATCAATCACCAGATGTATCCACTATATCGTCAATATAAAAAAGAAATAACAATGGATCCAACACATCACCCTGTGGAACACCCGTGCTGCTTTATCCAAAGTATCAAATGCCATTTTTAAATACACAAATGCACTTGTAATAAGATTTTTATCGAAATTATTTTTCCAGTTATTAGAGATATACTGCTCTGCGGTTTCACGGCTATACTTACCCCGAAATCCATGCTTTATTTACCATTTTCCTTATCCAATTTTTGCTAAAATTATAAAATTCGCGAATGTTTCAATATAAACACAATATTTTGACAAAATAAGAATGATTATACTCCAGATATGTTATATTCTGTGTAGATTGTAGATTACGAACAAATCGTCAAGGCTTTTCTTTCCTCTATACAGCACTTCGATCTACAAAATATTTTATATTTATTTAATATAAGCCCAGGATATTCATGAACCGTATTATTCTGTGCCACACATTCGCATAACAGGTATTCCGCAGTTTGGACTACACGGTTGCAGAAGTGGCAAATCTTATTCTTAGCTTTTGTTATTTTTTTTGAGATGATATTTCAGAGGGCAGTGTCTTGTGAAGGGATTTGTTATAATTCGAATATCTCTTTTTGGAAGATCAAGAAGCATTCTTACTCTATCGTAATTTTGTCTGATTTTGTTCGCAGTTCCGAGACTCCTCTTTTTGCTAATTCATAGAAAGGTTCAGGGCTGAGAAAAGGAGTTTTGGTTCTTTCTTTTGCCAGGCTATTCGCTTTCTCATTTCCCTTGATTTCCTTGTGCCTTGACACTCACGTTAGGGTTGCCATATTGTTCGTTGCCAATTGGGACGTGCCTAAAGTCCCCAGTCATCTCGGCTTTCGTTATAACATTGAATTTTTTCGGACTAGAATTGAAGTTATAGATCTTTTTGAGGGCGCTGAAAGCTTCGACTGACGCGATGCCAAGTTAACCCACTGGCTACTTTCGTTGTACTGTGACAAGACTATATATTACATTTGATTTCTTTTACAAGTTAATATCAAAATTTGTATATTTAGGAACCAGAATTTAGTAAAGATTCCTACGTTCCTAGCTTTTTTATCAAGTATACTGCTGATTTTGAAGCATCCATGGACATAATTCTTATTCCAATTGAATATGGATGTGAAAAAAAAATAGATGTATATTCTTTTTGGTTTATATTATTATATTTATCAAAAATTTGAAGTTACATCGATATTATTTAGACTTCGTATAGCTGGATTCTATTAAAAATATTTCGAGCTATTTTAGCCAAAATTACTCAGGCCAGGTTTATCAGACAAAATTGTCAAAATGCTCAATGATTGAAATATATTAATGCTTTAACATTAACCGTTCTCATCCAGTGCTTGATATAGGCCTCCTTTAACAACTTCCATTGGTTTTTTCACGAATGTTTGTTGACCCAATTTCCTGCCACTCTTATGATGCCATCGCTCCATGTGGTCGTTGATCTGCCCCTACTCCTTTTGTCCCTTTCAGATCTCCGTTCTATTAATCTTTTCCTCTATGGGTTACCATTCCTTCGGGCTATATAGCCTGCCCATTTCCATTTAGATTGTGCAATTTTTTGGATAATATATATATATATATATATATATATATATATATATATATATATATATATATATATATATATAATATAATATTACTTTTGTTCGTTGTCTGATAGTTATATTTGTTATTCTAGCTTCCCTGGTAATACCCTGCATGGCTCCATTCATTACCTGTTTTGTTATTGTGAGTATTTCGGCACCGATATAACCACTGTCAAGACGCATTATTCATAGTTTTCCTTTTTAGTGCTCACTGGTAGATCACCTTGTAGTTTCTCTCTCAGGTTCCCAAAAGCTGCTCATCCTAAAACCACACTATGGTATATCTCACGGGTTTGATTATATTTGCCAACTTGTAATTCATAATTGATATACTTATAATTATGGACCTGCTCCACTTCGCTTTCATTAAATTTCAGGTTATCGTTCGTAACTAGGTTAGTTACAAATTTACTTTTCTGAAAAATTAATATTTAGTTCAATGTTTGCTGATATTATTTGAAATTTAGCGAACATTTGTTGAGTATCACTTAGATTGTTGGCTATTATGACAATATCGTGAATAAAGAACAAATGTTTCAGGTATTTGATGTCGATATTTATGCCTTTTCTATTTCAATCAAGTTTTTTAAAAACGTATTCTAAAACCGCTCTAAAAAGTTTGTATCATCCCATCTAATTCCACGTTCTATGGTATTCACCTGTGGATTTATAGTCTTACCCTTGTTGCGTTGTTCTAAATATATTTTATTAACTGACTATATCTGTAATTTACTCTTTGCAAGACTTATAGTATCGTCTGCAATTTTACAATGTCAAACGCCTTTTTAAAATCGACAAATATTAATACAAGTGGTTCATTGTATTCTGTAGACTTCCTTATAAAGATCTTGAGGGTCTACAAATGATCGATTGTACCATATACATTTCTAAAACCCACCTAGTATCTAAGTTGATAAAAATTCCGCCTTTGTTCTAGGCATTTAGATATGAACCATTTATTCAAATGAGAGATCAAATGTTACTCTAAGGTGTTTAGATATGATTTTGGTGAACCATTGATATAAATGGAAGAGCAAACTGATCTATAGTTTTCAAGGTCAATTATGTATCCCTTCTTATGAATAGGGACCGTCATTGCGTTGTTTTATGTGCTTGGTATAATGCTATTTTTCAAAGAAAAGATTGAAAGGTAGACCTATTACTCAATGACGCATTGCCACCTGTCGTTAGCGCTTCATTTATGATCTAAGCTTCTCCGAGAGATTTACTATTAATCATTTGTTAAGAGAGAGTTTTACTTTTTCCAGCGTTATCTCCGTTAAGTCTTCTGAATTTTGGTTTGTTCATTTATGTGTTTGTGATTCTGAAGTTACAATTCTTTCTATAGAATCATTCTGTAACAATAATAATATTATTCTTAAGATATTTTTAGATAATGATTTTTGATAATAACACAGCAAACATGAACCTTCATTATGAAACTAGCAATTTCAAGATATTGTTTAACATATTTATTAGTGAATTTTTAATCCAATGTCACCACGTGGAAAGTTTTTGTGGTATAGCCACTCACAAATTTTAACTAACTACGCAGTATACTATTCTATAGATTCTCGAAGAAAAGAAATGAGAGATAACTCTGAAAAATCTTAATTAATGATTTAATTCTACATATAATGCCAGTGTAGAATTGCCACCATGGTTAAATGCACACTATAATTACAAAAACGGTACATTTTCTAGTTAGAGTAATAAAATTAAATTTATTTCAGTTTTAAGTGAAAAGTCTGCACAAACCCAACGACCATAGAAAGGAAACTACCTCTGATTGTAATAAATTGCGAAATTTTCTTTTTATGGGAATAAATTAATTTAAAAGTTAATGTCTATGTTAGGCTATATCCTGTTCAATCGTAAATTGTTAGATTTGTTATTTTTATTATAAAAATTGTTGTTAACGATTTAATAATAGTGTAAGTGCACTTAATTATAGATTTTTCTTTTTTATTCGACTGTGGAACGAAGTGTTCTTTTATTATAGTTTATTAAGCTGAATTAATATATTGTCATATTGAACAGAAGTTGTCAATCATATCAAACAAGCCAGGTTGGATTAACATACATACATAACCTAAGCCTGCAATACTCATATTTATTATTCAGTAATTGCTACACTCTCCGCTATCTTTTATCTAGCTTGTAGCTGCTTACCATGTTATCCTTTTACTTGTGAGTGTTTCACCAATTCGATTATTCCAGGTTTTCCTTGGTCTTCCTCTATGTTTTTTCTCTCTATTGCTCCCCACACCACTTTAACTTGTCATTTATTGTTAATTTTGATCAGGTGTCCAACTTATTTTAATTTATTTGTCTTTTATTTCTTTCAATCATTCAACCAATATCTAATATCCTCATTTTTCCTTTTTTCTATTTCTTTATTCCCAAAACTTTTCTTATGTATTTCACCACTTGAATAATTACCTTATCTTGGTTTTTGTAGTCACACCTTTTAAACCACGATCTGGAAAATTATCGACATTTTTTTCTTCTGTACGAAAGCAGACTTTTTCATATATTTTGGAGCAGTAGCAGGTCAGTTTTGGGTCTTTTTCGGGTCTATATAGAAAAACTGCTCCGAACCTTTCATGATATTTCTCACTCTGTATGAATATGAATAGAGCCTTGAGTGTTGGAACTAAAAAAATCGATTTTTCTTTACCACATTTTTTAGTTTTTTCTCCAAAATTATGTTATATACTTTTAATGCTGAATAAAGAAGTGATTTCTCTATAATTACTACACTTTTTTGTGTTTTTTTTTATAGATTGGTAGAATTCAGAATACCCTTAAATTTGCTTAGTATTTGATTGAATTCTCCAAAAAAACTATCCCTTTTTGTAGAGATGCAGCTTATTAACTCCCCATACTTCACTCCCTGATCATCATCAAAAGAAGAGTAATGTATGTTTTCTTTCCTTAAAATATCTTCTGAAAGTACTCAAAAGGTTGAGCCTATTTTGAGTATATATTTTTTAATCTACATTAATATTCTCTGCTATTAGTCATACTGCAGTATTGCAGATCTGGAGCTAAATAATAACATAAGCATAAAATAGCTTTTTTAATAAAGGCTATATATAATCTGTAAGAAAATCACACGCTGATTTGTTTATTTGGAAAATTTTCGGGAAGTGATAATTAGACCAAAAATCGTGTTTTGCTCAGCTGGAAATAAATGATGCGTGGAAACATCTGTAATGCATTAAACGAGTTTAAAGGATTAGAATACATAGGAAGCGAGTCTGGATTATACGGCGGTTAAAATTAAATCTAAGTAAGGAGAAAATAACTGTTACCGGCTGAAATTTTTTAAAAATCTTTGGAGTAATCAAACGTAATAGTTTAGAAAGAAACTGATCTGTTTATGCAGGTCTTCGGTGGTAGTTAAGCACGTTCACCCAAATGTTATGGGCCATATAGTTTCTGACTTCTGATTAGATATTCTACACGTCTCTGATTTTCTATTGGAGTCCTCTTCATTATAAATTTCTTGTAGTTATTGGTATCAATAACTTGGTCCTGGATAGCAATCATATATCCCTCTATATTTGGAAAGAATAACCTATCATTGAACCATCTATTAGATGCTTTCGTATTTATTTGCTGCTTATATGGATTATTATTATTTCAGCGTTTGACAATGATTATATTCATACATTTTCGTTAGTGAGATTTAATTTTGGCTTTGTCTAGTCAGTTGACCAGAATGGAAGTTGATGATATGTGTCTATACTCTTCTTTCCTCAGTTCTAAGAAACACAGTTCTAAAAAGAATTTGATTGATTGCTGCCACTCTTGTTGTATGCTTTTCAGTTCAATATTCTTCCAGTTCAAAATGCCAAAGAAATTTGTCAATACAGGCACAGCGTAGGTATTGATTACTGTTACAAGATTGCGAGAGTTTAGTTCTGACTTTAGGAGAACCTGAGTTACCTAAAATATTCTCGAATTTTAGTCTTTGCACGCTTGCCTTCTAGTAACGCTTGTTAAAACCCTAGATATTTATAGGTTTCTCCCTCTTCCAACGATCTCATCATTTGAAAATCATTATTATCCGTAGACCTAGCCAAACGGCTTTCACATTCTCTCTAGGGAACAGTCACTCGTCCCAGATATAATCAGATATCATAAGGATGACCTGATCTTGGATAGCTAATATGAAGCCTTCAGTTTCAGAAAACATTTGTCTTGACCAATAGTTCGACTTTCCAAGTTGACCTCATTTGGATGTCGTCCATGAAGGAGCTTCTGTAGCCAGGCTTGAAGTTTTTCTTGGTCTGGCGTCTAATCCCAAGAAAGCCATTTGAGAGAAATCAGGAAACAATTTTTTTTAGTCTATAATCGTTCGTATTCCATCATTTTATTATTGTTTTGCATGACCGGTTGTAAACATATACTATAAAGAAAAAAAATGAGGTAATAAGGAACAAATTAGTAACAGCATTTTGATGATTGAATATATTTGTCTGGCACACAAATATGATAAAATCGCAAAGTTCTACTAAATTCAGCGGTGAGTTTTTGAGAACGGAGGAAAATGACACTTTTTCAGTTTTTCAAAAATAACTCAAAAACTATGCATTTTCAGTATATACATATATTACGATTTTTTGTAAAGAATTGAACTTTTTATCGAAACGTATGCTTTGAAGATCAAAAAAATTATTTTTTCTGTAAAATAAATGCAAAATACCAAGAGGGAAAATCAAAAAGTGGGAGTAGATATAAGTATAGGATAGCCGAGAGAAAAGACGTTTCACCTGTTAAAATGAGTTTTTAAAAAAGAAATTTCGATCAAATTTGGCTGAGATATAGCCATTTCAAATTTACCACTTGTTTGCAATTTTTAAGGATTTTTCTTTTACATAATTTTCTTCGCATTTTTAATTTAAAAAATGTATATTTAAGCAATGAAAGTTAATATTATATTAATTTTATAATAACAAAACGTAGTTTTTAAATGTACAACAGAAATGTTGAGTTTTGTGTTGAATCTAAAATCACCTGCATCAAAAAAGATGATGACAAGCATATTCTTTTAAAAGTGTTGTAAATGTTAAAATGCATGATAAATGTTTTAATAGTTACATACGTAAGACAAATATTATTGCTTTTTAAAAAGAAAAACAAGTGAAAATTATTAAATCATCTGCGGGATCAAGCAGACAAAAAATGCTTTTATTGGTTCTGATACCACATCTGCAAATATTGGAAAAAAACAAGTTAATGGCATTTTTTCTTAAACTTTGTACATGTAGAAGAAGATGTAAACATTTTTTTAACAAGATGTTGTAAATGAGGAAGTGATAGGTAATGCAATAGAATCGATCGTGGGGTTAACATATGTGCGAAACTGAATGATAATTCTTTAGCTAAAATCAACTCCAAGACTATGACATTTAAACTATCACAGTTACCTCTGACATCTCTTGTTGCAAGATTGCCTGGACTGCGAACTTATTTCCAAATGCCACAATGGAAAGGGCACAAATTAAATTCTATTGAATAGGAGTAAAAGTCAACGAAAAATGGTTTGATGCCAATTTCCGCAACGCAGCCATCTGCACCATAGTCTTTGCTTGAACAGATAGCATGTAAATGTTTAAAAGGTTGTCAAGCAAATTGTGATTGCAGGAAATTGAGCATTAAATACTCCTTTTTCTGTAAAGAATGCTCAGGAGTCTACTAAGAAAATACAGCTAATTAGTTCATCTCTGAAGCGGATATTGAAGAAGATGTTGATGAAGAAATATATATTGTTCTCGACAATATATAATAGTTTGAAGGAATGAAGAAATATAATAAAATGACCTTGAGCATAAAATGTTTGTTTTTATTTTATATTACTACACTCGTTATTTAATGATAAAAAAAGTAGATTCAACACCAAAGTCATCATTTCTGTTGTACATTTAAAAACCGCATTTTGTTGTTAGAAAATTAATATAATATTAACTTTCATTTCATAAATATATATTTTTTAAATTAAAAATGCGACAAAAATGATTTCAAAGAAAGATCGATAAAAATTGCAAAAAGTGATAAATTTCAACCAAATTTGATCGAAATTTTTTTTTCAAAAACTCACTTCAACTGGTGAATCATCAGGTTTCTTTTCTCTGAAGCAACGTCTTATAACTATATCCACTTAGAAAAAGTTATGGACAAAAGTTTGAAAAAAATTTTTTTTCTCTTTGGTATTTTGCATTTATTTTACAGAAAAAAATTATTTTTTGAAAAACTGAAAAAGTGCCATTTTCTCAAAGAGGCACCCTTGAATTTAGTAGCACTTTATGATTTTATCATATTTGCCAGAGGAACGTATTCAGTCATCAAATTGCTGTTAATAATTTGTTCCTTACAAAAAGTTATAGTTAAAGTTAATGTATTTCATTCACTTTGTGACGAAGACGACTTAACAAATGAAATCAACGTGAAAATGCCCAACAGGTCGTTTTCAGCCAAAAATTATCATCCTATAAAAAAATGAATGAATCCTTACTTTAAAAATGCTCTCTAGTCGACGAATTTCTTTGGCATCTTTTCCCTTTAGCTTTATTTTCTTGACAATAAGGAAGCAATGTCAACTATTTTAGCTAAAAATAATAAGCAAGCCATGAGGAGTTGCAAAATATGTTGGAGCGATGAAGGCAGCATTCCAAACTTCAGTTTAAGTTTAGACGGTTACAGCTTTGGGGAGGAATTTCTAGATATTATGGATTGTAAGCTGTGAAGCGGAATTAGGGCAGTATATATAGATACAGGGTGAGGTGGGGATGGGTAATTTATGTGAAAATTATTTCTAAGCGTTACCTATATTAAATTAGCTGTTAGTGGTGATAAATTTTAAATAAAGTTTTTCCTTTATTGATATAAAATAACTTCGTTTGCTTGCAATATTGTTTTTTCGTTTTTAATAATATCTTGACAATTAAGAGTCCAACTTGAACCTCAATCTGAAAACGAAGACCTCTAAAGGCGTCTTGTTTCATAATTTTATTTCTTTTGTTGATTATTTGCGGTTTGGAAAAAGATATAAAGTCGCGACTTTCGCCGAATCTTGAGGAATTTGTCATTTATTTAAGTTTATAGAAAAAAAATTTCAAAAAGGTAATTTATTTGCTGAGCTGTCAAATAGCGTCCTTTACCGGCCACTGCTAGACAAGCATAAATAGAATTTTTAATGGGAAAGATAAAGTAAACAAGCTACTCGTATTTTTAACGAGCCTAAGTTTCTTCAATTCCGTTACGCCATCCGAAGTTATCAGCACTTTAGTGAAAAAAAGTTCGACGTTCCTCCATTGTTTTATTTTAAAGAAAGAAGTAAGACGTGTAAAATAGAAAAAGTTAAAGATATTTTTAATACAACTTCAATGGGTAAGTAATGGGAAGAAATCCTTTTTTCTAATTAACCATAGTTGTGGGAGATGCTTTGTCGCCAGTACTGTTTAACCTTGCACTGGAGAAAGCCGTAAGAACAGTATCAGTTGACGCGGAGGTTTTTGAGGCAAGTGGCCCTAAACTTATTTTGGCCTACGCGGATGATATGGGCGCGATAGGAGAAAGCACAGTCAGTGTGAAGGAAAACTTCATAAAGATAGAAAAAGATGCTCAGAGAATAGGGCTCCGAATAAATGAAGGAAAGACCAAATACATGCATGTCTCCCGCAACCCCGCCCGAGACAGAATCAGGCAAAACGTCACCATGGATGACTATAATTTTGAGCATGTGCGAGTTTTGAAGTACCTGGTCACAGTGAAAACGGCAAACAATAATATGCAGGAAGAGGTTAAACAGCGCATCACACAAGCAAATAAATCTACATTTGCGATACAAACCTTGCTTAAGTCAAAATTTATCACTAGAAAGGCAAAAACCGAAATTTCGAACAATAATACGACCAGTAGCAATCTACGCCAGTGAAACATGGACCCTGACAGTCCACGATACGGAGCTGCTAAGAAGGTTTGAGAGAAAAATCCTGCGCATAATATATGGCCCATACCGAGACCTTGAAACAGTCCGTCACAGAATGAGAAGCAACATAGAGCTTGCGCAAATATATCAAAGCCCTGACATCATTCAAGAAATAAAGTCCAGAAGACTACGATGGGCAAGTCATATATAAAGGAGTCATAACGATCGACTAATAAAACGGGTATGGGAGGAAGCACCACAAGGAAAAAGACCACTGGGAAGACCTAGCTATCCTTGAAGTTGACCAGCGAGAATGGAGGGAGCTGGCACAAGACCGTTCTAGGTGGAGGCAGATAGTCGAGGCAGCCAAGACCCACCCTGGGTTGTAGTGCTACGGAGTCAGTCAGTCATAGTTGTTTCGCTCCCTAGCAGCTATCGTACGAACTTGAAAATAGTTTTCAGACATTTTTCAGGGCCGCATTTGCTATAAATATTTTTTCCGGAAGTTGTGCAATTAACGGTTTCTGAGATATAGTCAGCGTCTTTTATTATTTGACCACCCGGTACATATATAGTGTGCCAGTAAAGTTCGCATCATATGAGTTTTCGATAAATATGCATTTGATTTTAAAAAATCTCCGTCCGATAATTCCGATGCGATCGGCATTTTGCGGTAGAAACCAGATCATTTTTTATACAGGGTGATCAATAAAGTTAACTTCATATGGATTATTATTAATAGTTTGATTCGAAATTTGACTTTGGCAACAATTTCTGCTTCGATTGAGATGAAAATTAACAAACAAAAAAGTAGTCACGTGATTCGCGTTATCTGTCAAATTTTAATTTTTTTCTAAAAAAAATTCTAAAACGGGGTTGTATCTCAAAATATTGAAAAAAGTTATTAGAAAATATTTTTCTAAATGCAATTTTTAGCCCATATACAAAATTTCAGCTGTATAAGATGATTTAGATTTTTTGTCCATTTTTTGTAAATTGCACCACTGTTCCAAAAACTTTTTTGTCTTAATTATAATGTGTATTACTTTTAGACACAAACTACGTTTTCAAAAATAGTTATTTTATTAAGTTACCTTATACAGAGTCAAAAACAAATAAACTTTGCATCACATGTGACTTAAATTTAATAGCCCTATTTGGATTTTGTAGAAAAACACACATTTAATGTGGCGCTACTTTAAACAAAATATGTCTGGGATGAAGCATTGTCAAACTATGAAGTTTTATGTAGGTTGCGTTGAGTCTTGTTTTGTAACAGTGGTGCAATTTAAAAAAATGGGCAAAAACCCTAAATTATCTTAGCTTAAATTTTTCATATGGGCTAAAAATTGCATTTAGAAAAACTTTTTCAATAACTCTTTTCGAAATTTTGAAATATAACCCCTCTTTGGATTATTACGTGGGTACTATTTTATTACAACCTTCAAACAAACTATTTTTCTGGTTAATTTTCATCTCGATCGAAGCAGAAATTGATTCCAAAGACAAACTTTGAAGAAAGCTATTAATAAAAATAATCCCATATGATGCGGACTTTACTGGTCACACTGTATAAAAAATGATATGGTTTCTACCGCAAGATGCCGATCGCATCGGAATTATCGCATGGAAACTTTTTAAAATCGAATGAATATTTATCGGAAACAGATCCATCCGATTTACTAATCTCTATTTCAATTTTTTATAACAAAACAAAAAAATTATTTTAAAAAGAAAGAGATGCTAGCTGTTCTTCTCTCTTTAAAAATGACAACAACTGCAAATTATTTCAGGTAGGTAGATGTGCCCAATTATTTTGGAAAAAGAGTAGAAGAGGTTAAAAAATATTTAATTTCATCCCTGTTACATTATTATATATTTCTTTTCATACTTCTTTCTTTTCAGCTAAGTTTTTTACCAAAATATAAATATTTAAATACGCAACCATGTTTGAAATATTTACCGTCACAACTGGTAAGTTTGTACAAGACCAAAAAAAATAGGCAATCTGCGTTCTACATTTCTACGCGTCCGCCATATTGAATGCGGTTGCTGTTTGAAGGTTCATTAACTCTTCAGCTTATTTTAAACAAACAAAGAATCATTTCGTCGATTATCGTTCGTTGTTTGTTTTTAGGTACACTGTTAAAAATTTAATGCAAATTTAATGTCCATTCTACATGAAATTTAATGATTTGGTACCAAAAATTGTGAATAATTTACATTTACTTTGAATTTAAAGCAATTCATTGAAATTTCATTTCGTTGTATATTAAATTTGATTAAATGGTATCTTAAATCGTAACTGAAAAGATATTTAAACTTCTGTACATTAAAATTAATTGACATATACCCTAATACTAAAGGAATTTACATTATTATTCAATATACATTGCATGAGATTACGAGAGATGGCGCAACTTGTATTGAACTTTGTTTGGTATGATATAAATTGCTAAAAGGACTAAATTTTCTTATGGTGAGATGTACATCTCTGCCCCGTACTGATGGTAACCAAGGAGTTCGAAACAGGTCTAGATGACTGACGCTACCTATGGGAAAAACGTCTACTTCTTCCTGGTAGTTTCAGAATTTTTTGAACTCATATTAATGTTGCCCTCAGGGGGCTAGGAGGGTTTTCCCTCCCTAGTACGGGTGTGACGATCCCGGGGCCCCAATCATGTCTTGTCCTTGTCCTGTGCCGTAATTCTATGTCTGCAAAGCAATCTCAACGTGTTAGAAACCGTGCGGAGGAGATGAATGGCTCTGCTTAGTGAATCAGACACCGGGCTACATCTGGCACTAGTATAGCCTTGCCATGGCATCCAAGCTCTGCTGTGGGCGACCGATTATTTCCTAGGATACTCGTAGGATTCATATGTCACATTTAGGAAAAATTTTTGGAAATTTTCCTCCCCTTAGCGGGCCCTTCAAAAGGCCCAGAATTGAGTCGCCTCAGGATGTTATATTAGAAAATTTTGACAAATTTTTCATTATCAAAAACCTTGATGGTTCTTTTACAGAAGCTTCTCCTTTTATTTTGTATAAAGCTCTACAATCATATTTTGGTTCTCTATCTGACACACAAAAATTAAGTGATGGATCACTTCTTATTGAAGTAAGTAATGAAAAACAATCTTCAAAAGCAAACAATTTAACTAAACTACATACCTATAATGTTTCCACCTCCTCCCACTCCTCTTTAAATATTGTAAAAGGCATTGTAACTTGCTGCACTGCTCGGAAGATGAAGATGAATATATATATATATATATATATATATATATATATATATATATATATATATATATTTAAGACAACTGAGGATTTATAAGAAAATTCCATGCTTCAAAACTCGATAAAAATGCTAATAAATGCCGTTTTTTGCGATTTTGACTGTTTCACCACTTTTAAAAATCTGTAAAAATCCATGGACATAGTTTGGCGTCTAAAGAACAACATATTTTTTTTCGGCCCTGCTGTTGTTCTAATTTTTATTTTATTGAATTTAAAAAAAACACCCATAAAAATTTGAATTTCGCGCCAAAAATTTTTGTAAATAAAATGTTGTAGGCAATAAAAAATCCTACAAAATGAAAAAAAAAGAAGTTTCTACGACGATTAGAACCGAAAATATCGTCAAAAAACGAAAAAAAAAACGTTTTATTTTTTTTTGAGGTTATGTGACGATAAAATTTTTTTTGTGAGGGTACTTTTTGATGTACCGGGTGTTTTTTATTTTTTTATTACCGAGGGGGCAGTTTCGACCCTCTTAATTTTCTAAACCCTTTGCTTCCAACACATTTACACTAAATTCCTTTTTTACAGTGTACCTAGATAAAATGTTTGGTGGCTTTTAAGTAGAGAACGCGCCAATAAAATTTTAGAAGAAAAAGAATTGCTGAATCATAGAAAAAATAAGCGAGAATATACAATTATCGATTTTCAAAACCATTGTTTAAGATGCTTAATTCTAAATTTGGATCTTTTCCAAAAAACTAGCTGCCAATCGCAATATTTTACTCCTTATCGGATATTTTGTCCCAATTTTTATTTATTCTTGAGTGTGCACCAGACCTGGTGACAATCTGGCATTTGTCCCAATCATATGGAGACCTTAAAATAAATAACAACCCGTTTGAGAAATGTTACAGGGTTGGATTAGCCCGTTATATAGAACACCTCTTATTGAATGAAAAACTGCTGGAACCAGCCAATTTTATTTTTTTTTTAAATGTATTTTTTAGATAAGAAAGCATTGTTATAAGGTGGATCAGAAAACTACTGCGCGTATCAACTTAAATCACTACTCTACCGACCGTAGATATGTAGAAACCTGTGATTGTAGCTTTTTCTAAAAAAAACAAATTCAATAATAGGCAGGTTTTAATAAAACACAAATTAAGTTTTCAATCGCCAAAAAAATGAATTTTGGAATCACCAAAAAATTTGTTAGAGTATTTATTAGATTGTTTTATTATAAGCAGCATTGACAACAATAAATTAATCCTTCAACTTCTGTCGTGTTATCTGTCAAGTTCCTAACCTTAATTCAGAATAAATGTAAAAGATCTGCCAAGTTTGTCACTTTGAGAGTTATTTTTTGTATTTTTCTAAAATTTTAATAATAATCAAACATTACAATGATTAGATCCCGTTAATTAGGAACTTATATGCCAAAATTTAAAATTTTGAAAATTCTTGGTTCGTTTGCCAGTTTCATAAAGGTATTGTCGAGTTATAATTATTGTAATCAATACAATTCTCACGAATAATAGAGTTTTCTTCTCGTTTCAGACATTATGCTCTGAACCAGGCCCACCGAACGACATGCAGATATCGGAAGCGGCGGGAGGGGTGCCCGCCCCGGGTGCCGAACCCTGTCGCTTCCCCAAGCTGGAGGAATGCGCCCACTTCCACTACGAAAGGGTGCAGTTGCCCGCCCTGCAGGTGGCGCTACAGACCAGCATGGATCAATCATTGCATTCACAGCATAGTAAGTATTGCTTTTTAGATTATTAAGATGCACAACAGAGGCTTGTGTTTCCTAACTAATTTTAGTGAAATATTGTCCTCACAATCTTAATAACATTTCACAACATTTTAGTAAATTTTAAAAAAAAATTAGGTTGGTAATTATTTATAATCATACAAATCGACCATATCAAGCGCAACAAAAGTGAAGCAATTAACATTATATTCAAAGGTATTTTATTTTAAGTACTACAACAATAAACATTAAACACATTTAAGACTTACAGTAGCTAGAAGTATTATGTTGTAATTAAGAGAATAAAAATTATTATTTATTACTTGATGACAACTTCCAGGCAGGGTTGGACTGATTGTAATCAAATTATTTAAATCACAATTAAAATTTTTCAATAAAGATCATTATTTAGAAAAAATATTTATTATAATATTTCAAGCAACTTACGAAAACAAACGACTTAATAGTTACAACATAATGCCGAAAGATATAAGAATATAACTGTAGCTTAAACTACCTAAATGTCATAAACTTTTAAATCAAATAATTTATTGCAGGATTCACTAACAAGATTTAATTTTGAAACCATCCTAAATTGATAGCAGAGGACTTAAACTGACAAGGGCAACAATAAGTCAAGCAAGTTTTAAACCCTAAAAATACAAGCAAAAAAAATCGTGTTCTTTTATTACTGAACCGGCAAAAATGGAGAATTTTATTTATTTTCGTGATATAGCCATTTTTCTTACATATTTCAAGGGTTTATCGCAAGTTTATCTCTACATAAGCTTTTATTTGTTGACATCTTTAATATAAATCATGACAATGTCATAAGCAAAACAAAACTGACCGACTAGATGGTTTAAATTTCATGGCAACTAGACCGGGTTTAGTTCTTAAATCTTTTTAGTCAATCTGGCTATTAGTTTCTAAAATATTTAATACTTACAGCCCTCTTAATAATTTATAGACAAACAAGTAAGCGAGTCTTGTCAAGAGTTTTCTGGCAGTAATAGTCACTAATCTGCTAAAGACAAGTTCCGACAAAGCAAAAAAAAAAATGAAAATGTGCCTTGATCCTTTATATGGCGAATGAAAAAGTGAAAAGTTATAGAAAACCTGCGCATTTTACAATACAATTATTTATGCTTAATAATAAATAAGAAAAAAGTGGTTTAGGTTTTTAATTACAACAAGATTTTATACCTACCTATTGGACAATGGTTGACGTGGGATCTCCTTTGTATATCTTGAGTGGGGTAAGCCCATAGGACTCGCTTGTTGTATTGATAGACTTTTTAAGGCTTTGAATGATAAGATTGGAAATTTGGCTTTTTAGCCAGTTAATTTGGAAGATAGCGACCCAGGTTAATCGTCAAGTATCCAATCTCGGACGAGGGGGTAATGTTGTTGTGGTGTGGATGTAAGACTGTCCGATGTTTGGACGAGGGCGTTTGTGGAATATAATGCTCTTTCCAAGTACTTTTCTGTTGAGATTCTAATGAAAGTACCAAAGGTGTCACAGTTTGGGTCCCTGTGTATTATGGTATTTCTTACAAAGTATGATGCCCCACAAGTCATGCGAAGCACCTTATTTTGGAACCTCTCTAGTTGTTTGAATCTAGTTCGGCCCTTGGTGATCCAGGTTGGAGCACCAAAGGATAGAATAGAGCGTAAAAATAGCTCGTAAATGACAAGCTTGTTTTTAAGATTTAATTTGCTGTTTTTGTGCAGAGTGTGATCCAGGAGGTCTTCGCTTTTACCAGGATATAATCGATATTTTTTGACCAATGAAGTCGCCTATCGAAGACTAGACCCAAGTATTTAGCGCTATCCCGCCAGGGAATGCGAGTATTAGGGATGGATAGCCGATCGTCCGGTGTTGGAGACCTTTGGAGAACATAACGACCTGAGTTTTGTCAGGATTTAACTGGATTTTCCACTAGGCCATCCATCTGTCTAATTTATTAATGTGTCTTTGTAGTATTACCAGACGATAAGAACCTGAGTAAGTCGAAAATGCGGTGTCATCGACGAATGGGTAAAGTTTGCTTCTATCGTCAATAGGAATGTCTACTGTGTACAGATTAAACAATGTCGGAGATAGAAACAAGCCTTGAGTCACTCTAGCCCTTATTTGTTTAAAATCGACCATTGCACCGTCCATTGACACCACAAAAGACCTGCTTCCTAGGAAACTTGAGACCAGAAATTTTGGAATTCCCATCCTTATAAGTTTGACTACAAGACCGTTATGCCACACTTGACAAAGGCTTTGCTTATATCTGTATGGAATCTTTTGTTAAATCCCCGGATGATGATAGAGACCAGCTTAGTGGTCTGCTGAACGCTGCTGTGATCGCTCCTGAAGCCGAACTGCTCCGCGGCAAGATATTCCCCTCAGTTATGAAATCAGTCAGTTTTCTTCAGGACAATGCATCCTATTATTTTCCCTACATTGGAAAGCATTCTAATAGGCCTGTAGCTGTTCATGTTTGTAGCCCTTTCGCCTCTCTTTCGAATAAGAATTAACTTAGCCACTTTCCAATCTGAAGGAAAATGTTCTGATTGCATAACGACGTTTACTACATTTGTTATAGCAGAGAGAGGTCTTGTCTGGTGCCCGCCTCAGGGCTGCGTTCAGAAGACCATCCAGACCCGGCGCTTTATTCACATCAAGACCAGCGGCAGTCTCTTTAATTTCAGCAAGACTAATGACTGGTATGCCTAAGTCAATAAACTGCACGGCGAAATCGGTGCTGGGGTTAGATTGTTCGTAAAATTTATCTGCAAAATCATTGGCCTTGTCTTTAGGATCCGTTAGAGTAGCGTTACTAGTTCTGATGTGCGGCAGTGGCATTTTGGAGCTTTTAGTTACGCTTCTGGTCATTTTAAACAGACTGCCATTATGAATTTGCAGGGATTCTAATTTGGATACTCAGCACTGATTGTAAAGGATTTGGAGCTCCCTCTTTATCTGGTCGGCTGCACGGTAAGCTTGTCTTTTGATTGCAGGATCACCCGTACGGTAGGCTCTGTTCTTAAGCCTATTTTTCTCACGAACTCGCTTTCTCAAATCTGCTGGAATCTGTCCGTATTTCGAGTACCTGAATACCTTTGTGACCGATGATTTGGCTATGTCGTCTGATATATTAAGTGCTTAACAGAGTCCTCAGGGGGAGCAAACTCCGGATAATCGACCTCTTCGAGGATCTCTCTATATTTAATCCATTTATTAAACGTCTTCAGCCTAGAACCGTCATGTTTGTTTCTAGGGTCGCCATACTCAAATAAACACCGGTAGGTGATCCGAGGTTAGCTCATGAAGAACTAACGGTCTGGATAACCTGCTGGTATTTTTGGTCAGACAGATATCAAGGATCTTTGATAGTCCGATAAGAGCCAGATGAGTCGGCTTATCTGAAGCAATAATAAATTAAAATTTTGCTAGAGGATATTCTTGAAAAATTTAAATTTAATTTCTTAATTTTTCTTAACAACAATAAAAATATACAGAAAAATATGCACATATACCTACTTGTAAAAGTTTAATAATGTAAATATAAATATATAAATAATAAAAATAAGATACTCCACCAAGAGTTAGCAGGAAAGTTAAACCTATTACAGGTAGAAAAAGTGCCTTATTGCAAGTACAATCCGGAGCCTATTCTTGAGAACAACCAGTTCAAGTTATATTGGGACCGAACGGTTCTGACGGATCAAACAGTAGCTCATAATAGGCCAGACATTATACTAATAGATAAAATTTCTAGGCGAACTACACTAATCGACATTGCTGTATCTAACAACAACAACCTAAGGCCAAAATACAACGAGAAGATCGCCAAATACAGAGATCTGGAGGTTCAAATCCGAAAACAATGGGCAATGAACAGCGTCCAAACGATTCCCATAATACTATCACAACTGGAGTGATACCAAAGAACCTCTTGCAGGACATCAAGAGACTGGGCCTTAGTGAGCATCTGTATAAGCCGATGCAGAAAGCTATTCTCCTAGCAACCGCGCGAACCGTCCGAAAGTTCGTAGGAAATACAGCAGACAACGTCACCTAGGACCCGATAACATGAAAAGGGTTCCCACAGAGCTTCATACTTTTGGTGTCTTTGTATGCCTGGTATGAGTGAATAATCCCTGGAGGGAGTGCGAAGCCGTTTGGCTTGTAAATCACTTATAATAAAAATAAAAATATTAAAATAAAATTCTGTGAGTTATTTACGTGGGTATTTGTACTCGATAATAAAATACATTTTATAAACATGATTAAATTCTCTCGACTTGCCCGCTATGATTTTTTATGTAAAAATCTAAAAAAGAAAATAGAAATCAACCTAATCCTGCTTCCAGGTGACGAGGTAGTCAAATTGTCGGGAAGATTTGTCTAAACTTAACTGATTTTATTTATCAAGGATTGTTTATTTGGAAACACTTATATACGAATACTACGTTCCACTTACCTACCAACATCCATGACGTACCACTATCTGATCAAAATTGATGCAATTGACTGAGGTAGTGAACGTAATGAAATTCGTCAGATTTTGCACGTTGCACGTTGCAAATCTAGTAAACGACAAGCCTTACTATTTTCCGTTTAAAAGTTTCCGTTAATATCAATTCATTAGATTTAATTGTTGGAAATAGTTGTTGTCGCCGCATTCAAATGCGAGCTCATGCGTCTTACTTGTTTTCTCCAATATTTATTTTTTATCTTTTCAGCAAACAATGAGGACGACGACACGGAATGGTTCATGGTGCAAGTAACTTCTGGCGACGAGTGTTGGCTGGTACAACGAAACTTTGAGAACTTCAAGATGCTGGACGAGCAACTGCATCAGTGCATTTTTGACAGGAAAATCTCGCAGTTGCTCGATTTGGCAGATATGTCAGCTAATGACGAAGATCTCGAGGTAAAAGAAAAGAATAGTCGTTCGTTTAAAAGAGTATATTTGAATAATATTTTAAATTTATGTCACATGTGATAATGTATAATCAGAAAAAAGTAACAAATTTCTTTCTAACTATTTTTTTGAAGGAAATGATGAGTTAGCAATTAAACGGCTTTGAAGATCTTTTAAAGACAATATATATATATATATATATATATATATATATATATATATATATATATATATATATATATATATATATATATATATATATATATATAGATCGGTTTATAACGTTCTACGCTGTCTTCCGATACCCAAACGCCAGCAATCTCGGTCCATCCACTGATCATCCTCTAGACCTCTATTTCTCATTTCTCCGTCGATACCTTCTCGCCAGCTTTTCCTTGGTCTCCCTCGTTTTTTTCTCTCTCGGTATCCAGCTTTGTACTTGTTTAGTTACACGTTCCACTGTCATTCTCTGCACGTGGCCATACCATATCAATTGTTTTATTGTTAAATCATCTACTATTGTGTAAGTGACTCCCATTATTTCTCTGATACGGTCATTGGTGTGTCTGTCTTTTCTGGATTTTCTAGCCGATCGTCCCAAGAAGTCCATTTCAGTGGCTAACAGTGTCTTTTCGGAGGTTTGGTTTAGATATATGTGTGTTTTGTTCTTTTATGGCTTGATCAGCTGTTCCATTTTGTGTGAACTTCATTCCCAAGTATTTATAATTCGTGCAGTGTTCGATGCACTGACCGTCCTCCAGAATAAAGTCTCTGGTCTCTTCGCATATGCACATGTGCTCAGTTTTGGGTATGTTTACCTCGAGCCCCCATTTCAGGTATTCTTGTATTAATTTCCTTGTCATGTATTCCAAGTCATCGTAATCTTGTGCCAGTATGATCTGATCATCTGCGAAACATAGCGTATACAGGGTGAGTCAACGATTGGATGAAGTAAGTTTGCACCTTTTCGGTGAAATTTACAAAGAAACTATATTTATTGTTTGATACAGTTTATTTTTACGCATATTTTAAAAATATTTAGGACTCTACAGGGTGAACCAAAAAACTAGGACAGCATAAAGTTGTATTTTTTTAAACAGAACACCCTATATACGAACCGTATTTTCGATTTAGCTTATAATTTTAAATCTTTTTTATTAAGGGTTTACTATAACAAAACTTTATAGTTTCTGAGATAATTAAGTTTAAAGAAAAAAAGTCACATTTTCAAGCATCAATTCAATCCTAAATAACGTTTTCAATTTTGTGACAAATATATTCAAATTTGGAATTTAGCAAGGCCAAGGACAAGTTAACATAATTTTTACCTAATATTTGCAATAAAAGCTACAGGGTGTTGAACACATCGGCTCAAATTTGAACAAGTTTAAATGAATAAATATCTTTTTTTTTTTAAATGGTACACCCTGTATATTTTCATGTTATTTAATAGAGTAATAAAAACCCTAAAAGTTTTGTTCAATATATCCTATACCTATTTATAATACTTTTTGAGATATTTCAGTTTTTCTTATTTTCCATACTTTTTTACAGAAATAGTCTTCATTATCATAGTAGCCATGTAAAATAATAAAAAGAAACTACATAAACAAACAGAATATGGTTAAATACGATGAAATACATTATTCGTTATATTATAACGGCAATAGTTTAATTAAACATAATGTGAAAAAATTAACACAACAATAACGACAAGGCAAATACATATTTACTTTTATACTAAATTGAAACAAAAAAATTACCTATTAAATACTGAGATTAATTATTTCTTTTTAATAAGTGTTCGAATAAACGACCCTCTTGTGCAATGCACAAATTTAGTCTTTTTTGCAGATTTTCTCGGACCCTGGACAAAATTAGTGGCGTTATTGTTCTGTAGGTATCCCTAATCCTGTTTCGCATATCTTCCACTATTGTTGGTGGATTAACATACACCTTATTTTTAATATAACCCCATAGGAAGAAATCTAATGGGGTAATGTCGCAAGACCTTGGTGGCCACTTAATGAAACCCCCACGTCCAATCCATTTTTGCGGATATCGTTGGTCCAAAAACGCACGAACTTCACGATGGTAATGCGGAGGCGCACCATCGTGCTGGAACCACATACTGTCGAGCTCATCCCTATCGAGACCTTGAAGCAGTTGGGGTAGTTCTTCTTGTAGAAAGTTCAGATAACTATGGCCATTTAGTGGTTCATTAAAAAAGTGGGGTCCAATAATTCGATTATGATGAATACCTCACCAAACATTTAATGACCAGTGGTTTTGATGTTGCACCTCTCTAATCCAAAATGGGTTTTCTGTGGCATAATAATGCATGTTGCGTCTATTTACGGCACCGTTACTTCTAAAAGTAGCTTCATCACTAAACATTACCTTGCATAATAAATTTGGATTTAATTGAATCTCCGCATTTATTGTACGACAAAAGTTTACACGACTTTCAAAATCCTGTCCATGCAATTCTTGGTGTAATTCCATGTGATATGGATGATACCTATATTTCTTGGTAGTACGATTAGCGGTTGATTGTGATGTTTCACATAATGCTGCTAACTTACGGCTACCAATATAAGGATTTTCCTGAACATTTAACAATACTTGTAGTTCTTTTTCTTCATTAGTTACTGGTTTGTTGACTACTTTACGTTTTGAATAATCAACAGTACCAGAAGAATCAAATCTTTGCATTAAGTTTTGAAAAGTATGGGTATTAGGCTGGCGTCGATCAGGATACTTCATTTTGTAAATTCTTTGAGCAAGAAGGCAATTTTTTTGAGCCTCTCCTATTGTATAAATCATATCTATTAACTCATTCTTTGGAAAATTCATTTTACAATTTAAGATGAATGCAAAAAAAAACTAAACTACACTACATAAAAACCAAAAGAAGCGATTGCGGTTATAAATTTGACACACAGAAAATTGTTCTTTTACATTGTTTTTGCCATGGCTACTATGATAATGAAGACTATTTCTGTAAAAAAGTATGGAAAATAAGAAAAACTGAAATATCTCAAAAACTATTATAAATAGGTATAGGATATATTGAACAAAACTTTTAGGGTTTTTATTACTCTATTAAATAACATGAAAATATACAGGGTGTACCATTTAAAAAAAAAGATATTTATTCATTTAAACTTGTTCAAATTTGAGCCGATGTGTTCAACACCCTGTAGCTTTTATTGCAAATATTAGGTAAAAATTATGTTAACTTGTCCTTGGCCTTGCTAAATTCCAAATTTGAATATATTTGTCACAAAATTGAAAACGTTATTTAGGATTGAATTGATGCTTGAAAATGTGACTTTTTTTCTTTAAACTTAATTACCTCAGAAACTATAAAGTTTTGTTATAGTAAACCCTTAATAAAAAAGATTTAAAATTATAAGCTAAATCGAAAATACGATTCGTATATAGGGTGTTCTATTTAAAAAAATACAACTTTATGCTGTCCTAGTTTTTTGGCTCACCCTGTAGAGTCCTAAATATTTTTAAAATCTGCGTAAAAATAAACTGTATCAAACAATAAATATAGTTTCTTTGTAAATTTCACCGAAAAGGCACAAACTTACTTCATCTAATCGTTGACTCACCGGTACATGGTAGTATTTCTAAGTGGGATACCCATTCCCTGGCTTTTTTTCCATGTGTGTAATATTTGATCTAAATATACTTTAAAAAGTGTTGGGGAGAGGCAGCATCTCTGTTTGACACCTTAATGACCTGGAATCCACCTGTAAGTTTATTTCCTATTCTGATTTTTGACGTGAAATTTTCACACAATGACTTGATAGCTTTTACAAGTCCTACACTGGCGTTGCTTTTTTAGAGAGCCTCCCATAACTTTTTAAAGGGTATGCTGTCATATGTTTTCTTCAAGTCTACAAATAGCATATGGATCTCTTGGTTAAATGTCAACTTTTTTTCTATTATTTGGCTCACACAGAATAGGTGGTCTATAGTTGATCGACCAGCTCCGAATCCCGCTTGTTCTTCGGATTCCATATCCTTGTGTTCCCGTTCGATTTTATTCTTCAATATTTTACCATTATAAAGACATTATAACTGTACACTAATATAAAACTATTTTTTAATAATCCAAGTTTGAGATCTTGCACTAGTTTTTGCATATATCCATTATTCCAGAATTGTCATAACATCTCTTAAGCCTTAAATTCCATATATTTTTGTTTTTAAATATAATTTTTCTTATACTAAACATCACTCGCCACCTTAATTTTACAATTAACGATTTTCCTGTCCTTATTTTAAATATCTTTTAACAAAAACCATTAATTTTGTCGCTCTACGAGCTATTTAGTTTCCAGCCTGGTAAATTTTTCGCCGCCGAAGCCATTACGGTTTGACATCAATTTCCAACTGCCGACGGCGCTGAAGACCCATATTTTGTAATTATTAATAAAGTCACCTTGCGGTATTTTCCAAAATTAGAACCTATAATTTATCGAATTCCAGTGGAAAAGTGTTTTATATTAGCTTTTGCGCAAATGTATATTTTTTTTTGGTTTGCGTTCGCGTTAGGAAAAGATGGATAAATCAGAACGTATTTCGTAATAATTCTAAAACTTTCCAGCATATTTACTGTTTTATTTATTTAAAAAATGTCTCCTCTTATTTATCTTTCGTCTGTTATCGGGAGAGTTTCTGACTTGTAAAAATGCTCATAAAAAAAGTACAGAGGTATCAAATATGATGATCATGCTATCCCCTTTACTATCTAATTTTTAGGCATGACGTATCTATGTCTTTGTTTTCTCCCCTCTATAAATTTGGTAACCGAGCCACTCTATATGTTCATATCAACTAATAATCAGTTATAATTTAAAATATTTGCTACTAACCCAGTCACCTAATAAATGCGGCATAAAAAACTACCTAGTTTGACTTTAAAAACACGTCTAGAAGTGCAAATGAACAGAAATTTGAAGTAAACATAATTCCAAATGAGATACGTTTATTAACGACGTGTTGTCAAGAAAAAAAATGGTCAGACCGGTAAAATAACGGATGTTTAGTAAATTATATGAATTTTGTAGTAAATGACTGCGTAGTTTTATTTAAAAATGTGATGACCCATACGATAAAAAGAAAAATTATATATATATATATATATATATATATATATATATATATATATATATATATATATATATATATATATAAAGGGTGTTTTTTATAGAGGTATAAAACTTTAAGTTGGCAACACTTTTTTAACTGGCGGCCATTTTGTCAGCTGTCAAGTGATTTATGTTTAGTTTGGTTTGGCATTTCAACATGAATAGACTGACGCCTGAACAACGCTTCCAAATTGTGCAAATTTATTTTGAAAATCATGGTTCTGTTCAAAATACATATCGCGCATTACGTCCATTTTACGGTCAACATAATCGTCCATCAGAGCAATTAATTGGATTAACTATGGAACGTTTTCGCACCACGTTTACTCTAAATGATAATACGCATCCACAGAGACGTCGTACAGTGCGTATAGAAGAAGTCATTGCTGCTGTAGAGCGTAGCGTAGAGGAAGACCCGAATCAGTCTATCCGCCATCGTGCACAGGAATTGGATATGTGTCCATTCACTTTATGGAAGATTTTGCGGAAAGATCTTGGTTTGCGTGCTTACAAAATCCAACTCGTGCAAGAATTGAAGCCACACGATCACCTAGCAAGGCGTAAATTCGGTGAATGGGGCCAAAACAAGATTGCCGTTGATCCCGATTTTGATAAGCGAATTTTGTTTAGCGATGAAGCTCACTTTTGTTTGAATGGATACGTCAATAAACAAAACTGCCGTATTTGGAGTGATGATAATCCTCAAATGTATGTTGAGACACCGTTACATCCAGAAAAACTGACTGTTTGGTATGCTTTATGGGCTGGTGGAATCATTGGTCCGTACTTTTTTAAAAACGATGCTGGTCAGAACGTTACAGTCAATGGTGACCGCTATAGAGCCATGATTACTGACTTTTTCGTTCATCAATTGAACAACCATGATGTGCGGGAGCTGTGGTTTCAACAAGACGGCGCAACATGTCACACAGCTCGTGTCACAATTGATTTATTCAAGGAAACGTTTGGTAACCGCATAGTTTCACGTTTCGGACCCGTGAATTGGCCTCCAAGATCGTGCGACTTAACGCCGCTAGACTATTTTCTGTGGGGATATGTGAAGTCGCTAGTCTACGCCGATAAGCCCGAAACGATTGATCACTTGGAGGACAACATTCGCCGCGTTATTGCCGATATACGGCCACAAATGTTGGAAAAAGTCATCGAAAATTGGACCTCCAGATTAGACTAAGTCCGAGCCAGCCATGGCGATCATATGCCAGAAGTCATATTTAAATTATAATGCCAGAAGGTTATCTTTCGAATAAAGTAAATTTCATGACAATTTAAAAAATTCGTCTTTGTTTTATTCCATTTAAAAGTTCTATACCTCTATAAAAAACACCCTTTATATATATATATATATATATATATATATATATATATATATATATATATATATATATATATATATACAGGGTGCCCGGAAATATGTGGGAAATCTCCCGGATATGAAAAAAAATACGTGAAAGGAATACTACAAGTTCATATAAATTTTTTTCGTATAGGCCTGCTCTTCCAAGATATCTGCTTCCAAGGAGCCGCAATGTAATCAAGTTTTTTTACACATAATTATTGAACCACCATATTTTAATTTTTTTTTAATATGTTGTATACCAGGTAAGACCCTTCAAATTACTATCCAAGAAAGTGTTGTGAAGTATTCACAGCTGCAGGAACGGACTAGCTGTGACACTCATAACCCCATTTTTTTTACGCTCTTTATGATAAAAACTTTGGAAAGCGTTTTTTACATACTTTTAACTATTGACTAAAATTTAAGTACTCTTCATTCATCTCGCTAATCCTAACCGTTGTCGAAAAAACGTCATTTTATTTACAGTGTTAGTTACATAACTTCTGTCGGGTTGAATATGAAAAAGAGGAATTTTCCCCTGTTGCCATCTTCTTCTTCTTCTTTCTTAGCCCATTGACGTCCACTCCTGGATATAAGCCTCTCCGATGGTCGTCCACTGAGATCTGTCTCTCGCCTTCTGGAGCCAGTCTTTTCCACCAAACTGTCTTATATCATCTACCCATCTGCGTTGTGGCCTACCACGATTTCGGTTCGTTTCTCGCGGTCGCCATTGCAGTAATTTACTCGTCCACCTATCGGGCTGTTGTCTAGCTATGTGCCCCGCCCATTGCCATTTTAGTCGTGATATGCGTTCAATGACGTTAACTACTTTGGTTCTTAATCTTATTACTTGATTTCGTATTTTATCCCGTAACGAGATTCCTAACATTTGTCTCTCCATGGAGCGTTGAGTGACTCGGAGTCTATTTGCGTTTTGTTTGGTTAGTGTTATCGTTTCCATGCTGTAAGTAGCAACAGGCAAGACACACGTGTTATACACTTTCCGTTTAAGGTTGATTGGTGTGTTTTTATCTCTTAATACGTACGGCAACTTTCCAAAGGCAGCCCATGCCAGCCCTATTCTCCTTGTTATTTCCGCCGTTCGATTTTCTTTGCCGAGTTTCATGACGTAGCCTAAATAGATGTACTCTTGGACATTTTCTATGATTTCATTTTGAATCTCTATTGGTACATTTGCGTTAGGGCTCATTAACTTAGTTTTCCCCAAGTTCATCTTAAGTCCCACTTTTCTCGCCTCTTCATTGAAATCTTGAAGCATTTGTTTTAGCTCTTCTGAGTTGCTAGACATGACAACAACATCGTCGGCGAAACAAAGATGACTAAGATAAGAACCGTCAACTCTCAAACCTTTCTCATCCCAATTTAGTTTTTTAAAGACATCTTCCAAAGCTGGCGTAAATAGTTTCGGAGAGATGACGTCTCCCTGACGCACACCTCTCATAACGTTTATTTTTTCGGTTTTTGTGTCTTCGTAGTTTTTGTGTCACCACAGTTTCAATAAAAACTTAAACTAACTGCTTAGTTAAAAACTTCGTAAAAGGGTCCAACATGTGCTCCGTTAAGTGATACACTCGTGGGCATGACGAATTGAGGACTGCTGTACCCGCTACATTAACTCAGCATTATTTCTTATCTGATCACAATAAAATGTGATTCTCCATAGAACGTCCTCCCTACTATCATCCGGAGTGGAATACACCAAGGTTTTGAGGTGTCCGCACGGGTAAAAAAGCATAATATTACCGTATACCACATAATAAATTAAATACAATATTTACTAATTTAAAAAGTAAAACTCCTTTCATGAATAAATCAAATGTAGTATGTTCAATCCCTTGCACAAATTGTCCCAAAAAATATATAGACATGACGAGCCAATTATTAAAGGACAGATTGAATGGCCATAAATATACCAAAAACGCCTCAACAGCGTTAAACAAACACACACAGGATGAAAAACATACCTTCGATTATAACAGTACCATAATTAAAAATAAAGATATGAATTACCAAAAATGAGAGATAAAGGAAATGATAGAAATTAAAAAAGATAAAAACACTGTTAATGACAGAACGGATATAGGAAACTTGAGCCACGTTTACACCAGCCTAATTTAAACAAAAATATTAAGTATTCGACCCTGTTAATAAACATCAAAAATTGAATATCCTCTTAAACATAAAATTAAATTTTTTTTTTGATGCATTGTAAGATATAAAAAATAAAGCACACTAGCATTCCATGTATCCTCAGTACCTAAATAGACGATGTAACAGTTGCATTTCATTATTAATAAGTAAACAAAATGTCAAGTGTACTGGTAAAATTAAATACTTTTTTAAAAATTTGGATAGTGTTTTAAAGTGTTTGTTTGTTTCTTAAAATTGTAGATGTATTCTTGTATAAATGTTTTTAATTATATAAAAAATATTTTCAGGCATGAATAAAAAAAAAACAAAAATTTAGAAAATGTCTTATAAAAGGGCGAAACGTCAAATTGTTTTGGATTTTTTTTTTCAAATAAAGAACCTATCCCAAGAAAAGACAAAATAAAGAAAGGATATAATCTATGGTTCAAGAATCAGGAAAATATTATATATATATATATATATATATATATATATATATATATATATATATATATATATATATATATATATATATATATATATATATATATATTTTCTTGTTTCTTGAACCATAGATTATATCATTTTTCTTTTATTTTGTCGTTTCTTGGGTTTAGGTTCTATATTTAATAAATACATAAAACTGTTTGACGTTTCGCCCTTTATTCAAGGCATTTTCAAAATGTTTGCCTCCTTGACATTTTGTTGTTTTGTTTCTGAATCATATATATATATATATATATATATATATATATATATATATATATATATATATATATATATATTTATTATATATCAAAAACACGTTTTTATGGATCTAATTGGAGCCTCGATAGCCATTTGGCTGACATTTTATTTCATGTTTATCATAGATAACTACTCGGTATATATCAATACGATTCTTGAAAATTCATTGAAATGGTGTGGTTTTTATTTATTTTAAATTCAAATTCTTCTAAAACACGCTTTAAAGAAATGTATAAACATGTGAAAAATTATTGTTTTTACGTATTGAAAGCTTACAAATTATTTTTCTTACAAATCGTTTGTTGACATATATTAAAAACAAAATTTTAAAAATATTTATTATTTTGACCTATTTTTTAACAAATCTTATCGATAGAGGCGCCAAGAAATCTACAGTAGTTCGAAGAAAAATGGTGTTTGAGACTTCATCTTTCTTTTACGAGAAAATAAGTTCACCGGGTCCTTTTTATTGAAAATTCTTATAAAGTTTTAGTAGCTCTTACTTCGGAAAGTTATTTGCTCTAGTTTTCGGATGGAATAAAATATGATGTTTTGAACAAGTCAAGATGGAATAAATATTAGAGATCAATCTGATAAATGTGTAAAATGACGAAACGTGCATTAGGAATATTAAAACTGGTATTTATTTGTTGCACACCAAAGCATATCATAACATACGAGGTTTGGTCCTAACCTGAACTAACCTGCATTTATAACTTAGCCCTGGCATTTTTTTCGTCATTCGGTAAATGGCAGCCTTCAAACTAATCCCCCTTCGACTAAACAACACGCTTCTATTGGTTTTTCTTCATTATGAAGCAGTACACGTAGTCAATTTCTGGAATGGTCTTGAATGCACTTGTCGCACTCTTTTGAATCGTCTGTATGTTGTCGAACTGGTTTCTTTAAGCGAAATTCTCAGTTTTAGGAATAGCCAAAAGTCTCAGGGGACTGTACGGAAGCTGGCGACGCCGGGTAGTGTGTTTTGCCAAAAACTATTGCACAAGACCGTTTTCTTCTCACTGCGTCACGCAATCTTTTCATAACTTTCAAATGCAATCTTTATGAATTGTCTGGCCTGCCGGGGCATACTCATGATACACACCTTCATAATCTAAATAAATAATTAACAAGGACTTAACACGGCTCCGACTTTAACATGCTTTTTTTCTGCGGAGCTTCCACTGTGAATCTTTCGGAACACATTAGTGAGTATTTCCAAGTTGTCATGAGCGATCAAAGTGAAGAGGTCGTTCGAAAACACTTCACACTTCCAAATATCTGTTATTATCCAACCCAAATAGTTTATTATTATAGACCGATATTTTTGATGAAAAATTTCTCATTCCTATGAAAAATATATGTGTCTTTAACAAAGACACCGGACTAAAGAAGACAGGTAGTTTGCGAAGAAAAAAAGGGTAAAAAATGATTTATTACTCTGTCTAGTTCTTGAATAAACTATATTATAAGAGGCAAAATTGGGTCTATTTTCCTGAACTTAAAGCTCTTGGGGGGGGAGGGGGGGCGATCGCACCCACCGCCCCCTCCCTCTTGGATCCGCGCCTGCTCGAACGTCATAGCATGAAGTTATAAACTCAGCTCGGACACTTTTGGGTCACATCTGGTATCTTTATTTTGTGATGTTAAGTTTTGGTCTTTGCTCTACTTTAGGTTTTAACTGTATTACCAATCTGTTGAGGACTGAATAATTTTTTCTTAAAGAGATTTTTAATGGTTTTCGGTTGGTGGAAATTATCCTTGCCATACTCGCAGATAAATTTTTATATTTATTTATATAAATAAAACACATTATTCAATTCCAATATAATTTCACCCATAAAATTATTAACCCCCTTTATCAAAAACCATTAAATTTATCGCTATGAGCTATTTTGTTCTCAGCCAGCTAAATTTTCCGCATCAGAGCTATTAAAGTTTGACATCAATTTCCCAATCGGATGTAACGATTAGAATACCCGTTCTATATTCTGTAATTAATAATCGAGTTGTTTCTATAATTAGAAATCAAATTAGATGGAAAATAGTGAATAATTTTGGATGTTTTTGCAAAAGAGGATTTAAAAATTTATTTTATATTTGTTTAAGGTCCAAAATGTGCCAAAAATGTAGAATTTAGTTTTTTAGTGTCTAAATTTTTAGCAAAATCCCCGTATCTTTCGAAATAACAGCACAATCGCCAATTTTCCTATATCCAAACTTTATTTTATTGGAATTTGCGGCATTTAATTCACATTTGTCTCGGCCCACTTATTCTTGGAAACGGTTTCCACTGACCTACATACTGCTTTGCCAAAATTTTGTTACTTAATCATGAATGTCCAAATTGCGCAGTCTGGACGTCTTCTCGAATTTACAATACTGCAAAACAATAAAACTGATAAACATCTTTCAGTTTAAAGTGTTTTAGGAAATAAAATGGCTGGAATATCTATAATTTTTTTATCATGTAAATGTTAAATGGGTTATCTTTCATTTTTAGCTTTAATATTTATAGCATTTAGTTTGTGATGGAGTGTCATTCATAATTGGGATATTGACTAATTGATAAGAATCTATTGTAGCCGAAAATATTTAAAATTATTTTTTTAATACAACTAATACTTTAAAAATTATAAATTTTAAATTCTGTTTCAAATTTCCCTTCAAAATACCAATACTTGTCACTGGACCGTTGTGACGTCACATTGGTAAACTAACAAGGATATACAATTTTTTTTCGTAATTTTTATGATAAAAGATGAGTTAAGTTATTTTAAGTGTTGTGCGGTGCCTCAGAGTATAAGTACTACAATTAAAACACCTGAAAACTTGTTTATCCGGGTTTTACGTTCATAAAATAATAGGAAAATGTGGCTTCAGATAGCCCGGCGTTGCTCGTTTTATTTTAGTTTTAAGTTTCTAAATACCTATGATTACTGTTATGTATTATATTTTATATAACGTACCGCTCCATATGGCTTTTGTAGATTTCCAGAAGGCATTCGACTCCGTCGAAATATGAGCAGTATTACAATCCTTAGAAAACGCAAGAATCGATTTAAGATACATCAACATCATGAAGAACATATACGAAAATGCAATCATTTAAATAAAAATAGACGACAAGACGTAAACGAACCCCATAAAACTACAAAGGGGAGTGAGACAAGGGGACACTATCTCGCCAAAACTGTTCACCCTAGTCCTAGAGGACATTTTTAAGGAACTTAAATGGGACATCAAAGGTATAAACATCGACGGAATATACTTGAACCATCTCAGATTTGCTGATGACATAATCTTAATAGCAAGTAATCTCCAAGAATTGAACGAAATGCTACAACAGCTAAATGACGTATCCGCATCTGTAGGTCTTAAAATGAACTACAACAAAACAAAAATAATGAGCCACGAACAGGCAAACATAACAATACAGAACCAGAGGATAGAAAACGTCGAACACTATGTATACTTGGATCATGACATCAGACTAGGGAAATCAAACCAGGATGCTGAAATAAAAAGAACACAGCTGACATGGACATCCTGAAAAATAATTCAATTCCCATTAATCTAAAAAGAAAAATATACGACACATGCATATTACCGGTGTGTACGTATGGGTTAGACACCATGTCCCTCACCAAAAAGTCCGCTAAAAAATTAGAAACAGTCCAGAGAGCGATGGAAAGAAACATGCTTGGAATATCATTAAGAGACAGGATTAGAAACACCGAGATAAGACGCAGAACGAAAGTCAAAGACATCATGAAGGAGGTTGCAAAGATGAAGTGGCGATGGGCTGGTCACATAGCCCGATATGAGGACAACAGATGGACACGAAGAATCCTGGAATGGAGAGCAAGGGAGACAACAAGAAGCACGGGAAGACCTCACAAAAGATGGGTAGACGACATAAGGACAGTGGCGGGCAAACAGTGGATGAGATTGGCGAAGAATAGAGAAAGATGGAAACAATTGAGAGAGACCTACATCCAGGAGTGGATGGACAGAGGTTGACAAAGCGAGAGAGACTGTTATGTATTCATTATCCGTTGTGGAAATAACAATCCTTAATAAATTGGTTACATGGAGGTCTTCATATTTTTAAATTCAACAGAGCAACAGTTACTGTTTGCAAAGAAATTGGCCAGAATAAAACAATTAGTTCTCGGCAAATTCGAACTATTTGCCTTAATAAATCCACTTTCCATCGTGAGAAAATTCCTTAGTATCGTTTTCAAAGGGAACAGTAAACAAATTTCGAAGAAATTACGTGGAAATCACTATAAAATATTAACCAAGCAAAATATCGGTTGACAGCGATCATGAACGTAACGTAAAACCAAAAAAGTTATATGTCAAGTTCGTGACAGCGACGACGTTGGCTGTATCCTTTAGAGTAATTAATTATTATCAAATGATCAAATGAAAAAAGTGAAACTGATAACTTCCTGTTCTTTTGAATATGCATTTATTTATCATTAGGCATTAGGTTGAAGTGATCATGATTATTTCAAGTAATGGGACTGAAATTAATAATGACACAAAAGAATAACCGTATCCGGACGGAGTGCCAGTGATAACGTTAGTATGGAGTGATATTATTCACTTTGATTGGTGTCACATGACTCGAAGGAGATGTTATTACATTTCGTTTATTAAATAAAAGTAAAATTCCATAGAAATGAATAAAGATATTATGTTTTTTAGTATTTCTATTGTGGAAACTACCGTTTTGCAGAAAAATTATATTTATTCGTATACAGTCAACATTCATTGAAGCTTATTGGTCATTTTTATTTCGGCAACACTGGCGTTGCTAGACGCTATCTGATATATCCATTGTAAAGTTTGACAACGGTACTCGTACTCAGAGTAAACAAGAGTGAATCGATGAATTTAATTTTTTATATGGCGATTAAGCGTCTGTAAAAATCCTTGTATATCGTTGACTAAATAACATCAATCGTGACCGTTGTTCGCATGAAGGTCGCCGAGGATCGATTGTAGTGCAAGAAAACATTAATGTTGGGCGTGAACTGATAATGCAAGATCGTCTTGTAACATACCGTGAGATTGCGACATCCCTGGGCTTTAGGAACTCAAGCATATATTGCATAGGCATTTGGCCGCGAAAAAACTATGTTCGCTTATAATTTGACAGTCGCTCAAAAAAGGCTCGTATCGATTGGTGGAAGAAATTGCCCAAAAAATACGATCGTGGTGCTTGAAAAAATATTTATAAGATTGTCACAGGTGATGAAACGTTTATCTATGTGTATGATGAACCAAAACCAGCAAAAGTTGCTCGCCCACGAAACACTTCGAAGCAAATCGTCTCTTATTTTTTTCGGAAAACTGGTTATGTGGCAACCGTGTCTTTAGAGAATTCTAGAACGGTCAGTTCTGAAAAGTACACAACTATATGTTGGCAGGAAGTCTTCGGTGGATTAAGAAAAACAAATAGGAGAGGATGGATCATTCTTCACCATGACAATATAGGTCTTGCACACAAGTGAATTTTTAAGGACTCAAAATGTGTGGTAAACGATTTTCTATGCCAGAAGAGGCGGTTAATGCGTTCAAAAACAATGCAAAAGGGTATTGATCGTCTCGATGTATACAGTACCACACAGACAGTCTGAGTATGTTGGATCTTTTGTATCTGATAAGAAGATCGTAGTAACTTTTTTAAAATTTTATTTAACGTTTTGTTTGGCCACTGTTCTTAAGGAATTTCGTAAGTGAAACCTTCGGTTAGTCGGGTATGTACCCCTGAAAGCTCTTACTTTAATCATTGTATTGGTCACGTGCATTACTGAGACTATCACACAAATTTTTTGTTATGTCTGTCAGACGTTAACTAAAAGTTTACCGATTTCTACTTGACCGACTTAGGATACGAAGTTCTCTTCTTCTGGTAGAGTCTATTGCGTATCAGCCACTCTTACGCCACTTGTCATTCCTGCGGCAACATGTCTTCCCTGCACAAAAGGAAAATGCGACGCAAAAAAGGATTGTAGGCGTCAAAACTCACTGTCCTGATTCAGAGGAACTTGCCAGCTGTGATGTGAACGTATGAATACCGGAAGCAAACTCCATCTTAGTTACTTTGATACGGATGGAGTTTAGTAATAAACGGAAGAAAAACTAATTCCTTAGACATATTTTCCCTAAAAATCATTAATAACATAGATAGAGTTCTAACCAGATAAGAAGCCCTTCCCCATTGCTGGAGACAAGTTTCCTTTTATAAATGAATGCATTTTTTAAAAGATCCCCATAGTCGAAATAAGGTTCGTAATATCCGGCATAATAAATCAGAAGGATATCAAGACAATCCCATAAAATTACTAATTTTTTTAACTGTCAGTACAATAAATTTCATCAGAATGATTTTTATCTTTCAGGCATGGATAAATAATTTTATAATAATCTTTATACTCTCTATATCCATATAGAATATATTTGTAAAAGTATTCTTTTCAGCAAAAACTGGCCTACTATCTCGAACGGTTCAGCCAGATCGCAAACAATTCGGTCAACTGTGGCCCGGTGCTCAACTGGTTGCAAATGGACAACAAGGGACACAGGCTTTTGGTGCCAAGCGAAGAAAGCAGGAGCATCAACACTCCTGCTGTTGCCGCTGCTTATAGTGTTCGAAGATATGTCTCGCAGGTAAAAATGTAAATTTAACCAGGAAAACTAACCCACATCAAAGTATGAAACTATTCCTCTTTTTCCACATTTTTATTTTATTTTTTCACATTCCTTTTTAGTTGTAATTATGATGTTTCTTAATAAACATGATTTTTGGATTTTTAGGCTCGAGACGAACTGAACCTAGAAGTAGGCGACATGATATCTGTGATCGACATGGCTAGTCCGGGCGAATCCATGTGGTGGCGAGGCAAAAGGGGCTTCCAGGTGGGCTTTTTTCCGCAGCATTGCGTCCACATTATCGGCGACAAGGTGCCTAGGAACATGCCTTTACCGCCGCCTGTAGTTGGGTAAGTAGAATAGTTAGAGCATGGTCTAAAGATAGCTGCAATTAAACTTGACGAGGCACAGTGGGATCATTCGAGTTATTAGTGATATTTCCAACCTTATCTAATTAGCCTATACGTCGCTAGTAAATGTACACAAAGAAATGAGACAGTACCATTTCCCCAAAGGTATTGAACCTGCTTCTTGAAGGAATATTGAAGAAATTGAATTGGTCTGGTCGTGGTATAAACATAAATGGCCAGTGGCTAAATCTCTCAAGGATTACTGATGTGGTTTTGTTCGTAGACCATTAAATAGATTTGGTAAATAGGTTTATAGAATTAGAAAGAGAGCAATAGCAATAGGGGTGAAAATAAACATGGAAAAGATGAAAACAATGTGCCCGACAATACTATTATAATAATAAATCACAGAACACTGAAACGTTACAGTTTAGTTTTTTAAAATGAAGACTTGAGCTCTGCGTATCTAAAACCGATGTTAAACTTAACATCCAGATTAATGGAGTTCGCCTTAAGCACAGTAAGTTCCCCAAATATCATGGCGTGACACTGGATAGAACATTATCGTTCAGAAAACATCTTGCCAACGTAGTTGCCACACTTAAAACAAGGAATAACATTTCCAAATTGAGCGGTACCGTTGAGGAGCTATGACCAACCTATTGCGGTGCTTTGTCATCGGATTGGTATATTCAGTGACATAGTATTGCTGCCCAGTTGAGTGATCAGCCCACATACTAGAATGGTGGATACCCAAATAAGTAATCAGTGCGGATTATTAGCGGCACCATGAAATCCACCCCCTACTTGCTGGCTGTCCACTTTGAGCAATGTTCCACCCTCCCATTTCGTCGCTCAGACGCTGAGTGCAAAGAATATAGAAAAATTCAGAGAATCCTGCAAATCAAAGTCCACGAAGACATTACTAAACTAGGTCACAGACTACGTTCTAATTTCTACAGTTTCAACCGGGAACAAGAATGGGAACCAGAGTAGTGATCTAGTGTATTTCCTAATATTCATGGCGTGTTCTCCGTCAAACCAACACTAGCTGGCATCACTCTACTACGTAAAATATGGAGCAGATTAAACTAATTTTCCACAAACTATGGAGGGTGCGTGGACTCTCTATTCACATGGAGAAAATTTAAAACTAGGACATGTTTTTGTTGCAAAGAGGGGCAGACAATCCACCATCTTGCCTGTAATTGCCACAATCGGTCTAGTTTTTATACACCTGAAGACCTCGCGAAAGCTTGAAAATTTTGATAAAGATATTTGAGATGTTTATGCATGTATAGCTATAGGATAAATAAATAAAACCCCAGTACGTGCGGACATGGACAATTACAAAAGAAACAGTGAAGAGACTGAAAGTAGTTCTAGGAACTATGGAAAGGAAAACGATCGGTGTTGTATTAAGAGACAATATCAGAACAGATTAACTCGAAAACGCACATGGATTATAGACATAATGAGATGAATAACCCAACTCAGATGGGACTTTGCGGGATATGTTGCACAAAGAAATAATGAACGATGGAACCTCATAATTATAAAAAAGGGATCAAGGACAGGCAGGAGAGCAAGAGGCAGATACAACACTCGTTGGCATGACGACCTGAAAAAAATTGTTGGATTGACATGCATTTGATCAGCAAACAATAGAAACAAATGGAAGGAATTAAATCCCTGCTCAATTTTGGACTCAACCAGACTGAAAGAAAAGAAGAAGATATATGGAAAAGGACACTTTGAGTAGCTCAATCTGTATATGAGCTTAAGGATATTATTTTGGATATGAGTTCAAAATTTGCTCTTATTTGTAGCGGACGTAAAGTGATTTTTGATGACGTTTAATTTTAGTTTTTGTGACAAGTTCAAAATTTCTACTATGGACTTGGTACCTGGATGAAAGTACAAATATATTTGGTTATAACATTTAAAAAATTTTCCGTTTTATTAATAGCTCAGAATATTACAGATGTTGATGTCAGTTTAATTTTAATATGGGAAATTGGGAAATTGTTTTCGTTTATAAATCAGCAGTCCAAGTTATTCTGCATATTGATATTTTAATGTCACCATGACTATTTTACTATCTTCTGTCCAGAAATAAACGGAACAATTTAAGTTGGTACAACTGTAAGTGGCAATTATGTGAAATTTATACATATAAATATATGATATATAAAATCCCACTGTGCGATTACTTGCTTGCCCATATTCAGCAAGCATGCATCGTTGATATCTGTAGAGCCTAAACTATAGTCAAATTGTGAAAGTTTCCGCTTTAACCCGCGATGTTCTGTCGTCGTCGTTTGTTGCTTGCACAATGAAAAATGCACATTCACCTTATTAAGTATGCATGCTGCAATGTTTGTTAGCATTCAATAATTTATGTAAATCAAAAAGGAAATGAAAAGTTAATAAACGAACGTTTTAAATAAAATGTATGTTTTGTACTTTTTTTTGTGTTTTGTGGCTAATATCCAAAAATCTACAAGATGGTTTGAACTGAAGCGAAACTGCGATTCGTTCTTTTGCTGTTAACTCATGAAATTTGCTGTATTTTTAATTTGTAATATAATTTTTAATTAATAGTTGTTAACATAATTCTTTTAAAATAGTTATTCTTAAATATACTTAGTTAAATCCTAAAATACGAAAATTTTTATTAATTGTAACTATTATGTTTTTGAATTTGACAACTTAAAAATATTTACCCCCCCCCCCAAATTAACGGTCTAACTTTAAAACTGATCAAATTGACAAAAAAGAATTTAAATTGTCTAGTACAAGGATCTTAAAAATACAAGACTAAAACAACCTCTCCCTTTTATGGCCAAATAATTTTTATTGCTACTAAAACTGCATACTGCACTCTTTAAAAACTATTTTTCCCAAAACCAGTCGTTTTTAACTCGATAGAGCAAAGGGTATCGCAAAAACAACTGAACAAAATTCAATAAACCAAATATTCTTCACTTCTATAGAATAAAAAAGCGTTGTTCATACTTCAAAATTTAACAATTATTAAAATTAAGGATGACCAATCAAAATCATTCATTGATATTCTAACCTAAAATAAAATGTAACTAAATTTTTTGTTTTTCAATTGTGGTTGTTTAACTTATTCTATTCTAAGGTGTTTCGACTATTTTATGACATATTTTTATTAAGTTTATTTATAATTTTCTTAGGAAATACTAGGTGGCACGTTCCCAATGCCGGCCATTCCCACAAAGCGAGAGAGAAAGAAGAGTGAAAACATCTCTTTTTTATATTGTTGGCTTGAAAAACACACAACAGCTCTCTTAGGGAGATCGTTGGTGCGACACTTTACTTAAACTGCGGAATTCGTGATTGGTTTGGTTGCAGATGCCGAATAATGCGACCTCTATCCTTGGAGTAGCACGTTTCGTGTATTCGAATTTTGATATATTCCTTTTTTAATTTTCCATCGCGTCATTACATGGCGGTTTTATACAACATTGTTGGTTTGAGAGATCAGTGATTTCGCTGTTCTTTCTCACTCGCACTGTGGGAACGTTCAGGTATTCGGGAGGCAAAATGTAGTATTTCTTATCTCCCGCCGAAAACATCCGAAAGCGTACACTTATTAAGCGGAAATTATGGATTAAACCAAGATGTTGAATGTTAGTTACCTTTACTAATTTTTAGTTGGGACTATGAACAAATGAAAGTAAAGAGTATCAGGAAAAATTGCCAAGTATATCAAAATAGAAAAAATAATGTTACAAGCAAAGAAAATTTAATAAAAATGTGTCATAAAACAGTCGAGATACTTTAAAATAAAATTAGTTAAACAATTACAATTGAAAAGCAAAAAATTTACGTTTTACTTTTAGGTTAAAGTATAAATGAACGATTTTGATTGGTCATCTTTAATTTTTACTAATTGTTAAATTTTGAAGTACGAACGACGCATTTTTATTTTGTGGTGTAAGTGGTAATTTAGTGAAAATTCTTAGTGTTATTTGTTAATTTTTGAAAGTATGATCAGACCATTATGGTTGTTTTATACTTTCAGAAATTAACAACTTACACTAAAAATTTACATTAACAATTTTCATTTGCAGGTTAAATGATAGATACACTATACTTTTATCTGTTTATAGTACCGACCATAAATCAACAATTTACAACTTGACGAACATTCAACTTCTTAGTTTAATTTTGAATTTCGGTCTAGTTCGTGTCTGCTTTCGGATGTTTTCGGCTGGAGGAAAAATTGACAAGTACATCAAAATAGAAAAAATAACATTATAAACAAATAAAACTTAGGATATTGTGTCATAAAATACACTTTAGAATAAAATTAAACTGATTGAATGAAAAGAAGAAAATTTACGTTTTACTTTTAGTTTAGAATATTAATGGACGATTTTGATTGGTTTAATTTTTATTAATTATTAAATTTTAGACTATGAACAATACATTTTTACTCTGGAGTATAAATATTAGTTTAGTAGAAATTCTTAGTGTTAATTGTTAAGAGAGAATTGAAATTGTGCTGATATGTGTGATTTTAGTAGTTTTCCCCCCGTTGTTGCTGTGTTAAAGAAGAAAATTGCAGAAAACTCTGTGAAAATCAGCCTTTTAAATAATATGCGTGTAACAAACCGTTGTTATATAATACGTACTTGAATGCTTTCGTTTAGTTTCGTTATGAAAAGCAAGAACGAGTAAATACATTGAACAAAATTGTTTCAAAGATACCCTGAATTTATCACGATATATTAGATGATGAAAACTTTATAAATACATGTTTTTCTAATGCTCGATAATGTCATAATACTAAAAAAAGTTAATGTTGTAATGAATGTTGTGTTAATCAATTTAAAAGGCAGTCTTTTCTGTCTGTTCGTAGGTCATTAGCACTAACACCCATCAAGCCGGTGTTGCGAAAACACGGCAAGCTGATAACGTTCTTTAGGAGTTTTATTTTGAACAGGCCGTCGAGGAGGCGACTGAAACAGAGCGGCATCCTCAAGGAGCGGGTGTTCGGGTGTGACCTCGGAGAACACCTGCTGAACTCCGGGAGGGATGTGCCGACGGTGCTTCGGAGCTGCGCCGAGTTCATCGAGGCCAATGGGATTGTTGATGGTATTTATAGGTCCGTATCGATTTGTTAATTTTCTTTGTTCTGTTAGATTAAAATATATTTTTTTTTGTAGACTTTCCGGTATAACCTCAAATATTCAAAAATTAAGAAACGCTTTTGATGAAGACAGAATTCCTGACTTGTATACGGAGGATATTTTAAAGGATATACATTCGGTGGCTTCGCTGCTTAAGATGTATTTTCGGTAAGTATTTGGAAAATACTATAAAATAGTTTTCCGAGAAAATATATAAAAAATTTTCAGTATGTTTTCATTAATTTATACAGGATATTCGGAAAAAAGGGGGCAGTCCGTTCCTTGAGATAAAAAAATATAAGTTGCTTATATTTATTCTCTTTTAAAGCAGTTAAAAGAAAGAATTTATGCAATAGTTAATAAATATATAGTTAATATATATATATATATATATATATATATATATATATATATATATATATATATATATATATATATATATAGGGTTATTCACCCTATACGGCACGAAATATTGCGGCCAAAATATGTGACTTGCAAAAAGTTTTACTTTTGGGATATATGGGGTCTAATATAGTTACTTTTTCAAATTATTTTCACATTATACAGAGTGTCCCAAAAGCTCTGAAAGTGTCAAAGTTGTGTTTTTTTTTTTAAATGGAACCCCCTGTATATTATTGCATTTTTGGATTCTTCGATCAAAATAAGTGGCTGTTTTTAATAAGGTTTATAGAACCTAAACCTTAAGAGGTTTTAAATAATTTGAATTTTGACAAAATCTAACCTAATTTTCATGTTTCAAATACTTAAGAAGTATTTCAGTTATGTACTCGAAATTTACAGTGAAGTATAACAATAAATCACATTTTGTATCCAAATTCTAATAAATTTGCTGTATTATACACGGTGTCCAAAAATTAAAACTAATCATACAAGAAGTTTAAGTGGCTATAATTTGATTAATTTAAATAGAACATTATACTTTTTAACTTACCAGAAAATGTACCTTTTAAATACCTATCAAATGGTATAAGGGTGTTCTATAGCTAAGTATTCGCGTTTTTACAGAATACGCCAAATAATCGTTTTCTGCACCATTTTGTGTTTTTTGAATGAATGTTCTAATGTATCTAGTTGCCTATGGCATTTGGAAATGACCGGTAATTTACAACTATAAGAATAATAATCAAGAATATCTTTACAAATGTTCAAAAACTGGGAACGCGGTTTATAGTCTTCCAACAGGCTATAATGGTAATAACATATTGACGATAGCACAAAACAGAAGCCAAATATTTATAGTAGATGTTCGAAATGTCGACCATCCATTTTCAAACACTTAAATATTCTTTTTTCGAAACCACTGCTAACTCTGGACAACATTTGCGGGGGTTACAGTTTGAAAAGCGTCTCTTATGCGTATTTTCATATCTTGTGGTGTTGTCGGGGGCGCATTCTAGATAATTCCTTTTATTTATCTCCATAAAAAGAAATCTGGTGGAGTTAGTCCGGAGATCTCGAGGGTCAATTTTGAAATCCATCTCTCCCTATCCACCTGTTTCGAAAGTTGACATTTAAAAATTGCTGAACCTCGCGATGATAATGAGGGGGAGCTTCATCCAATCGAAGCCACATAGTTGTTCTAATATTTAAAAGGACATATTCTAATAACATTGGAAGTTGATGTAAAAGAAAATCGCGAAACATCAAACCATTTAAAGGTCCTTCATAAAAGTAGGTTCCACTTAAGTATGGATCTAGTATTGCTCCTCACACATAAATTGATCACCTATTCTGGTTTGTCATAACTTTGTATTCATGCGGATTCGAATCAGAATAGTAATGGAAGTTGTGTCTATTCACGAAACCATTATTATGAAAAATACATCCATCACTAAACAACACATTATCACAAAAATGCTCATTTTCTGCCACTTTATCTAACACCCACAAGCAGAAATCAGTTCGGCTGTCAAAATCATTTCCGCGAAGCTCTTAACAAAGCTGGATTTTATAAGGATGAAACCTATATTTGTTACGAATCCTTGAAACACGTGCTTGGCTAATGTTAGTATTTTAGGATATATGATTCTGACTAATATTGGGATTTTCGATCACTGAACCAAGTACAGTAAATAAGTTATAAGTTATTAACAGGTTATACACCGAAGAAATCAAGAAATTGACGGATTTTGTATTTCAGTGTATATTTGAAATTATTACAATCGGCCAAGCGCTTTCGGTCTATCTATCGGACCATTCTCAGGGCTCAGACCTTGTCAAAGGGCACACCTCAACCCTGCCAGTTTGAGAAAAGTGGCGAGCGTAGCCTCCACACAGAACAAGATGTATACAATTAAAAAATTTTAGAAACTTTTAAAATTAAAACTAGAACATTCAACACACTGTGCACATTGACATTATTAAAACAATAAACCTTTTTAATAACAACCCAAAAGGGTGAGGTTATGCATGGCATAGTTTGTGAAATAGTTGGTACTACACTTCATTTGACTCATGCGGAGTGTATGGAGTACAAATTTTAGATTATTAGAGATTAAAATAATAAATCGCTTTAAAAACAATCAAATGTAACAAAAAGTTAATATTAACAAAAAATAAATTGGCTTATGGATTAAAAATAGGTATTTCCAAAGGTTATTATTTCAGAAGCATCATTCACGAGTACACCGGGATAATAATAATAATATTTATGCCATCTTATTTTTTAAAGGATCATTTGGATAAAAATTAATAATTTTAGGAAGCATCATTCACGAGTATACCGGGATAACAATAATAATATTTATACCATTTTATTTTTTAAAAGCATGATTTGGATAAAAATAAATAATTTTGCATAATTTTGTAATAAAAAACACGCACTAAATATTAAAAAGGTGTTGGTCTAAAAAATATTCTATATGGTCTTCAGTATTTTGTGTACACACACATCCGAACTGTTTTTAATAAAAAAATCTCATACTTTGAAAAAAATTGGCTTCAATCTAAACTGCCTGCCAGCTTCAATAATTTTTGCCCTGATTCTCGCTTAATATCGGAACCATGCACACAAAATCCTTCATACATCTCCAGATTGAATAGTCGATGGGGGTAAGGTCTGGAGAACGAGCTGCCCATTGAACAGGAGTATGTTGAGCCAATACAGTGATTAGGAAATGTTTGGTGTTGATAATATTTATAGCTAAATGTGAAGGACTTGAAACGATATATTTTGTTGTACCTGTAGAGGCACACCATGATGTAAATTACTCAGGATATTTTCAAAAAATTGCAAAAATTAATCACCTATCCATCAGGGGCGGATCTCTTTTGGGGGGGGGGGGATATCACAAAAGTACAGTATGGCAAGCGAAAGCAAGTTGTCGACGAGGGGGGGGAGACAGCAGCAACATCCCCATGTCTAGTGTAAAAGGCAGGGTCGGGTCCTTTTGTCTGAATTTGAAGCTCTTGGAAAGTGAGGGGGGGGCGATCATAAGAAAAAACAATTTGCCGACGGGGGGGGGGGATGCGAACAGCATACACATTTTAAGTATAGGAGGCAGAATCAGGTCTATCATCCTAAATTCAAAGCTCTTGGGGGGGGGGGGGGGGCTATAGCAAGAAAAACAAGTTGCCAACAGGGGGGGGGGGGGGAGTGCTAGCAGCATACACATTCCCAATATAAAATGCAGAATCGGTCCTATTTTCCTGAACTCAAAGCTCTTGGGAAGGGGAGGGGCGATCGCAAGCATACACATTCCTATACTCTATTCAAGAACTAGAGAGTAATGAAAGTGTTACTGAAACCTTCAACATACCTGCTCCAGTGCCGCAGGTAACTGAGGACTGCCGTAAATCTAATTATATTTAAATATTATAAGCTTTTATAAATTTACTGCAACAATAAAATTTCTGATAGTTCAAATTAATTTCTGTCAGTGAGCAAAGTACACCTTACACCTTAGTGATTTAATTTGTTTGTGCTTGTTTTTATATATTATTTGAGGTTAGCGAGATACCCAAAAGATATGGCTTCCACATCTATATTTATTCCAGAATCGTTAAACCATGGCATTTTTTCCTCAACGAAAAACTTATTACGATGAATGTATATGATGCCTTAAGATATTAATATCTAGATAATAATGTTAAAGTTATTAACAGGTTGTACACCGAAGAAATCAAGAAATTGACAGACTTTGTATTTCAGTGTATATTTGAATTATTACAATCGGCCAAGCGCTTTCGGTCTCTATCGGACCATCCTCAGGGCTCAGACCCTAAAAACGAGAGAATATGGTCAGCAAATAAGTTTACTCAGTACTCACCAGCCACACTCACTCGTCAAAGGGCACACCTCAACCCTGCCAGTTTGAGAAAAGTCGCGAGCTTAGCCTCCACACAGGACAAGATGTATACAATTTAAAAAATTTTCAGAAACATTTAAAATTAAAATTAAAACCAGAACATTCAATACACAGTGCACGTTGACATGATTAAAACAATAAACATTTTCAATAACAACCCAAAAGGGTGAGGTTATGCCACACACAGTCATAGTATAACACGGCAATAAAACTTTCCAAAAATCAAAACCACATACAAGTGTGTGAAAGCCTGAGTAGGGATTTTCTGTATGAATTTCCATTCTTGAATTCAATGTCAGTTGTATTTAAAATCAGTAAATTATTGGCAATGAGCAAACACTGAAATACAAAGTCTGTCAATTTCTTAATAATGTTAAAAGCTCTGTTGAGATGTTTTCCAACATGACAGGAGTTGGAAAATCTACTATGTACCGAATACTGAAGGAGAAGAGAACGACTGGAATTGTTAGTACTTCCAAGCTACATTCGATCACAGGCAGACGAAAAACCTCGTTGGAAGAAGAGATATAAACTGCAACGAAAGGAGTCGCACATACATTTTATTATGAGAAGCAGATCCCAACCGTCGACAAACTTCTAACTAAAATCAATTCAGATCGGGATTTACCTGAAATTAAAAGAACTGAGCTTTGGAAATTGAGAGAGAACTTAATTTTTGCTGCAAAAACCAGATAGGAAATCTGTTCTTATAAATCGTCCGGAAAAGAAAATATCTCTCTCAAGTAAAAGGTAGAGTTGTTAGAAATAACACAACTTACAAAATTAGTAATTTAACTGAACTTTTGAAAGATTTTTTTGAATAAAGTTAGTGCAAAAAATTGGGAAAAATCCATATAATAAAAGAATAAAAGAAAATGTGGAAATTCGTTAAGTATAAGATTTCCTTGTGGATACAACTTTACTATGGCTTCAGCTCTCCTTTCGCATGCTCACATCATTGTTATGTTCTTTTCATTCAATGTTTAACAAAAAAGATTGTCAATAAGCTCCTCACTTACAAACTTGTAGGCGTCATCACTTTGCTGACGTAAGAATGAATGGAATCGGTCATAGGTCTTTGTGAAAGATTGTTAATCCCCTATAAGATTCTGATAATTCCGTGACATAATTTTTATTTCCATAGGCCTATGTAATATAGAACATTTGGTGAGATCGTGATAAAAAAGTTTATGCGGACCATAAATTAAATTTCGTGTTTTTTTATCTATTTTATTTCCACCTGCCTTACCTTAACAATTTCTTAATTATCGATTATCTATCGATTGTAAGAATAATTGAAATTTTTTTTAGCTATTTTTATTGATTGTCTAATTTTTGCAACGTAATATAAGCTTATAATAAGTAATATTTATGATTGATTAAATTTTCAGACAGTCGTATAAACAAAATCGTAATTATTAAACGATTATCCTCTACTAGACACATGATTCAACTAATCCAATTCGAAATTTTGATTAATCCATTCACGGAAAGAATAGTATATTGTACCACATGTTTGAAGGAGTAGAAAAACCCAAGATGAATGGAAAATTTAAAGTTTGCGTCCGAGACGTAATTTGTAATTTAGTGTTTGTTTTGATGAAAAAATACTTTGAATAACTTCCATAGATTTCCATGTTGAAAGATCGTCGTTTTATATTTTCACATTTGGTAGCAGTACACGGGTGTTGAAACACATCCCCATAATTCACTAAAATGATCTAACTTTAAAACTAATTGGCAATAAATGATTTAACTTGATAAGTGAAATAATTAGTCAACCGAGTTTTAAACGTTATATGTATGTATCAGATCGACAACAAAGTAATTTCGGTTGTGTAGAGTGAAATAAAACTAATTTTTTTTATACAAAGAATAAACTTTAATCAGTTATATATTTTTCATTTTTTTCAATGACCTTTTGTCATCTTTTTTACAGTTTTATGATTCCACGCTCGTAGAAATTTTGGTCTTTATTAGAAAAAAAAACTGAACCAAATGCAGTTTAAGTTTATCATCAGTTGTAAAAGTTTTACCATTTAAAGAGTTTTCCAAACTTCGGAATAAATGGTGATCATCACATTCAAACCAACCTTCAATAATTTCCGATGAGTTACCAAATATGAGCGAAGCTGCATTATCATGATGGAACACAATGCCTTTGAGATTTACCAATTCTAGCCGTTTTTCTTTGATTGCTTCATCCAGTTTCATTAGTTGTTGACAGTAACATATGAATTGATCGTCTAGCCTCTTGGAAGTAGCTCAAAATACACAACACTATTGTAGTTCCACTAAATTGACAGCATGACTTTTCTTTGGATGCAATTCAGCTTTAGATGTAGTTTATGCTGGTTCACCAAGCTTGGATCATGGTCGTTTTCTAATGATGTTACTATGGATGACCCATTTTTCATCACCATTGAAGATTGTTTCCACAAAAGGCTTAGTTTCATTGCCCGTGAGATGCATATGGCAAATATTGATTCTTTGGTATCATATGGAATCCAGATATCGAACTTCTTAGTGAATCCAAAACATTTTAAATGAATTGCATTTGTTATGTGCTATACATTTAACCACTCTACAATCTCTCGAATCTCTCTCTTCAATTATGGCTTTGATTTGGTCATCATTAATTTCAGTAGGTCGACCAGAACGTTGGTCATGTTTAAGTGAAAAATCTCAACGGTTTTTTTAATACCAATTCTGACAGGTGCATCCTGTTATGGAATCAGCACCATAAACTTCCCATATCTCTTTGTGTTCCTAAAGAGTTTTTTTTTACGGAAATAAAAAAGTAAAATATACCAAAAATGTTCGTTTCTACACTTCATGTTAAAATGGACCCTAAATTAACAGCTACAAATAAAATTACACACAAGTTGCTTCTAAAGCAACTTAAATGTGACTGATATCAAGAGTCAAAAGGAAAACATTATACGATTAACGGAAGTTTTTCAAAACAATTACGACGCTCTGTTCATATGACTACCAAAAATAGTTTTTTTGTCGACCCAGTATGTTAAAATGCACCTGAAAAATCTATTGTGCCCTCTTTTGGCTGAGGGCACCTCGCGGACTAAAGTAGGTCCTTCAAATCTATTCCTTTTGTGAATCTTAGAATGTGGACCACTTTAAACTGCATAGATCTCCCTCTTTGATATGCTCCCAGGTTAGTTCAGGTTAGTTATGGATAGAGGTTTCATACTCTTCCTCGCAAAATCTCATTCTTTTCTCTCAGTCAGTCTGAGCTTCTTAAGATGTTCTTTCAGGTGGCATTGCTTTGTTTTTATTAAAATTCCAAGTTAGTTTTATATATATATATATATATATATATATATATATATATATATATATATATATATATAGGGTGTTTTTTTATAGAGGTATAGAACTTTTAAATGGAATAAAACAAAGATGAATTTTTTAAATTGGCATGAAATTTACTTTATTCGAAAGATTCTTCTGGCATTATAATTTAAATATGACTTCTGGCATATGACCGCCACGGTGGCTCGGACGTAGTCTAATCTGGAGGTCCAATTTTCGATGACTTTTTCCAACATTTGTGGCCGTATATCGGCAATAACGCGGCGAATGTTGTCCTCCAAGTGAACAATCGTTCCCAATGATCCCACCAGCCCATAAAGCACACCAAACAATCAGTTTTTCTGGATGTAACGGTGTCTCAACATACACTTGAGGATTATCATCACTCCAAATACGGCAGTTTTGTTTATTGACGTATCCATTCAAACAAAAGTGAGCTTCATCGCTAAACACAATTCGCTTATGAAAATCGGGATCAACGGCAATCTTGTTTTGGGCCCATTCACCGAATCTACGCCTTGCTAGGTGATCGTGTGGCTTCAATTCTTGCACGAGTTGGATTTTGTAAGCACGCAAACCAAGATCTTTCCGCAAAATCTTCCATAAAGTGAGTGGACACATATCCAATTCCTGTGCACGATGGCGGATAGACTGATTCGGGTCTTCCTCTATGCTGCGCTCTACAGCAGCAATGACTTCTTCTGTACGCACTGTACGACGTCTCTGTGGATGCGTATTATCATTTAGAGTAAACGTGATACGAAAACGTTCCATAGTTAATCGAATTAATTGCTCTGATGGACGATTATGTTGACCGTCAAATGGACGTAGTGCGCGATACGTATTTCGAATAGAACCATGATTATTCAAAATAAATTTGCACAATTTGGAAGCGTTGTTCAGGCGTCAGTCTATTTATGTTGAAATGCCAAACCAAACTAAACATAAATCACTTGACAGCTGACAAAATGGCCGCCAGTTAAAAAAGTGTTACCAACTTAAAGTTCTATACCTCTATAAAAAAAACACCCTTTATATATAAGAAAAATAATTGGGTGCCAAATCGGGGCTGTACGGCGGGTCGAAGTTACTGTAAACAACAAAAAAAGCACTCATATGTCAAAAGGTTCTGAATACGTATTCTTTCTAAAATGTCAAGCTTTACAAGGCAGATGGCACTTAGTAAGCTCCAATGTTGCCAGTTCCCGAAATATAAATAGCTACTCTCGTACATTCCTTGAATATCTTCTGATTATAGTTTCCAAAACATTTCTTCGCTTGTCTCAGTCCTTATAGATTTGCGCAATAATTGGATCTCTTATTATCGTCTTCCTTTTTTAGCCCTTCTAATATTGCACAGTTACTAACCCCACAAAAGGATTCTGGCCCCAATAATTGTGTTTCAACCCCTTTTTTGCGAATTTGCCTACTGTTTCATTTCGTTCTATTCCGGTGTGTTCCGGAACCAACAGGAGGGAAGCCGTGTTCTTGCGTAGTTCATTTAATTCTTCCCAGCATTCCCAAACCATGTTGGAGCTGGTTACATAAGAGCTCAACGCATTGATAAGTGCTCCAAGAGCTTTGAACTTTAAAAACACTAGAATAAAAAATAATTTTTTTTTATAACTAAATCGACAAAAGTGGAAAATTTCATTTATTTTTTGGCAACAACTATTCTTCTTCCAGCATTCAAGGCTTTGTATAACCATGTCATAATCGCAACAAAACGGACCAATGAGAAAGTCTAACTTCCTTGTGGTGGTTCGGTGTATTGCATTAAGAGACTCCGAGCATGCAGACAAATAATTTGTGTGAAGTCATTTTTAAAAAGTCAATTTCTGTCAGGATAAAGAAAAATAACCCATAAGTATGTTTGGCACCGAAGCTCACTGATGTCTAGATCCGCTACTGGTTTAAAAGTTACACCTTTTTAGTGAATCTGGCTGTTAATATCGTCATCGCATATCCTTTAAAACCCTCTTACACCAAATAACATTAAAATCAATAAACTGATTTTTAGAATACGGCTGCAAACAAGTTTACTTCTTGAAATTAATTTTCCAGAAAAACAATGAAACTTTATTTTTATTTTAAGTAACATTCCAAAAACTAATATTTTGTTTAACTTTGTTAAAGTTTGTTTCCAGCTTCTAGAAAATAAAATAAGATTATGTTAAGGAAAAATATTTCTTTAAATTATAATTTTCCCTCGGGTTTCGAATTTATTTGGCAAATAGTACTTTTCTTAAGCTAAAATCTCGCTTGTGCGAACGAAGAGATTTGGTAAATCGATTTTTATTATCAGTATATTTAAATCCGTTCCCATAATAACCCGAAAATATTGAAAAATAATCTGTTTACAATAAAATTCATTTGTATGCATTATTTTTAAGCTAATTTAGAATCTGCGGTTGCCATATGTAACCCTTTTTTAGATAGGAATATCTAAAGATAAAGTTGTGGAATCGGTATCAACTGAAAATTTTAAAAAATTCCATTTCTGCTGCCTATAATAATACTAGGAAGCAATTTGTCATTCTAATATTTTAAGATTGAAAAGTTGGTTGACCTTTTTCGTCTTCTTCCTAGCCGTTTTGTATCTTTTGGATATAAGGCTCTCTTATATCTTCCAGGTATCCCTGTTCTGTACCACCTGATACCAGTTCAATCCCGCTGTCCTTTTGATATCGTCGTACCATCGTTATTGTGGTCTGCCGGTGCTTCTCTTACTTTCCGATGGTCTCCATGTTGTCATTTTTCTATTGTAGTTTTTTTGTGTTCTGACAACATCCCCAATTCAGTTCCATTTTTGAGTGCATATTCTTCTTGCTCTGTCTTCGACTTTAGTTTTGTTTTTTGTCCACCCATTGGTTTAAGATTATTAGCGTTCTTCGTTCCGAGAAGAAAGTCAAAGCTTACCCTCCCCACCACAGTGATACGGCAGAGGTACATGTTTCGTCTCTCACTAGACTCAGGAAGTATGCAATACTGAACGCGGCTTCGCCGCCGGATCGCGTATATATGTTTATATGGCTTTCACGGATTCCTCCGTGTGAGATGCATTAGCAGTGGTTATATCCACATTATGCTCTTGTAGTGCTGAAATCACATTCAGCAAACGTACAACTATATGCAACTCCGTATGTAAATGAAGTAAAATGCGAAACAGTAAATGCAAACCTCTCTTCATCATATTTCTCTGTGTTAGAGGTTGCACATTTAGAATAAATTGTTATAAAACACAATTTATCCTATTCCACCACCATCGAGATGTGCAACCTCTAACACAGATAGGATATGATGAAGAGAGGTTTGCATTTACTATTTCGCATTTTACTTCATTTACATACGGAGTTGCATATAGTTGTACGTTTGCTGAATGTGATTTCAGCACTACAACAGCATAATGTGGATATGACCACTGCTAATGCATCTCACACGGAGGAATCCGTGAAAGCCGTATAAACATATATACGCCATCCGGCGAGAGGTCGGCGAAGCCGCGTTCAGTATTGCATACTTCCTTCCGATCTGTCCTTTGGACAGCCAGGTGCACGTCGGTACCCTGATGAGTCTAGTGAGAGACGAAACATGTGCCTCTGCCGTATTACTGTGGTGGGGAGGGTAAGCTTTGACTTTCTTCTCGGTATGGTGGTACAGGTAGGCCCCAATGTCGATGGTGGTGGAATAGGATAAATTGTGTTTTATAACAATTTATTCTAATTGTGAAACCTCTAACACAGATAGGATATGATGAAGAGAGGTTTGCATTTACTGTTTCGCATTTTACTTCATTTACATACGGAGTTGCATATAGTTGTACGTTTGCTGAATGTGATTTCAGCAGACAACAGCATAATGTGAATATAACCACTGCTAATGCATCTCACACGGAGGAATCCGTGAAAGCCTTTTATATATATATATATATATATATATATATATATATATATATATATATATATATACACTTTGATTTCTAATTTTAGGGGAAGGTTGGAGTTGAAGATATGTTTCATTTTACCATATGCAACCAATCCCAAGCGTATTCTATGGTTTATTTTGAGCTTTTGATTGTGCTTTTCCATTGTTATTTCTTGGCCTAGATAAATATATGAATTAGCCTTTCCTACTTGGCGTCCATCTATATCGTTTCTATGTTTGTATGTTGGTTTGTCATAAGTTTGGTTTTTGTGATGTTCATTTCTAGGCTGAATTTCCTTGCTTCAGTCGTATTTCTTTATGCATGTCACTTAGTTCCGCACAGTCTGTGGCAAAGGCAACTATATCATCTGCTATATTCATACCTTTCTTTTCCGAGTGCAGACATTTGAATATACCCTTCAGTAAATAATTTTTGAATATATCATTCAGTAAATAATTTAGAGGATGTAATTTGCTCTCTGTGGATTTCTGTCGCTGGTCTATCCTTGCTCTTTTCATAGGTCTTATAATTACCCAAAATTTTACTGTACCGAAGGCCTTCCTGAAGTCTATAAATGCAATCCACATTTCGATAATGTACTCTGTTGCCTTTTCTATTAGGATTCTGACAGTGTAAAGGTGTTGTATTGGACTATAGCCTTTTCAGAAGGCAGCTTTTTTGTAAGGTTGATATCAGGCGCAGAGCAAAGGGGCAATCCCCCCTCCCCAGAGCTTCGAATTCAGAAAATAGACCCGCTTGTCTACTACATAAGGAACGTAAATATAGCTACAGTCTTTACAATAGAGATGGTAAATCTAACTTTAAAATAATATTCGTCAAGAATACTTGATGTACATCTTTCAGGTAATTTTTGAGTGTCATAAATTTTATCCAGGGATGTTAGAATATTAACAACTAAGATACATGGATAAAAATTAGTGGAAAGAACGACACACTATATATGATGTTCTGTATTGAAAAAAAAAACAATAAAATATTTTGTTCATATCTTTATTAATTTTATTTGTCATGGACATATGTAATATATCAAATTTTATAATCTTTTACATTTTCTTCTTAAGGAATCACCCACCATAGTTGCCCCGAAAAGTAGTATTATTTTGGTGAATCCTTTATCACCAAGACCTTTTGTGCAGCATCAAAGAAATCCGTTTGTTTTATATACCTAAGAGCTATCAATCTCCCAAGTACTCCAAATAACAACACTCGTTTCTACAACTAAGAACTTTATTCAAAACCCCATGGCTTAGCGCAAATTTCCAGATCTATGCTAAAAATCATCCCTTCGTCACAAAACACAAGATTCCTCACTCCATTTTCAATCTTGTAATAAGCACTTTGATCATTTTCATGGGGTATGTAGACAAATTTCGTGGTTTCAGTGGTCGTTACAGTCCCGTCCGACGTGGTTTTATCCTCAACGTCTAAATTATTATCAACTTTTTTATTGATGAAAGTTTTTCCGGTAAGATGTTCGATAGCTTCCTCTAAGTTTTGTAAATTATGACCTTCGTCGTCACTCGCTTTTTCAATGTTGGGACACTCGACGTTATAGTATAAATCACAGTTGCCTATTTCAGGATTGAAAAGCATTTTTTCCGGGCATATTTTCGGGACTCTTTTGCCGTAGACGCAACGGTAGTACTTTGAGCAATCTGATTCGTGAGGTAAGTTCTGATCTTCGAGGGTATGATCGCAGAGATTTGAATCAACGCTTGTTTTTGGAATCTGAATCGGGGAAGCTTCTGTAACAAAAGAGAAACATTTAGTGTAAGTTTTGTTTTGGTATATATATATATATATATATATATATATATATATATATATATATATATATAAATGTTTATGCAAATGAGTTAGACAATACAGGCTGACAAAATTTCGTCGACCCTTAGAACCAAAAACCATACTCTTTTTTTCCAAAAGTTTTTAACATGCTGAATCCGAATTGGGATTCAAAATTGACTTGTTGTTTCGGGTTTTCGCAATATCAGCTCGTTTCATCCACTCCTGAATGTAGGCCTCTTCCATATTTTTCCATTTCTGTCGGTCCGTAGCGATCCCCATCCAGTTTTTTCCGGCAATTTTCTGGATGTCGTCACGCCATCTCTTTTGGGGCCTGCCAACACTTCTCTTGTTCTCTCTTGGCCGCTATGCTGTTATCTTGTATGTCCATCTGTCTATGTCATGTCTTGCGATATGTCCAGCCCATCTCCATTTTAGCTGCGCTACTCGTTTGCTCACATCTGTTATTTTCGTTCTTCTTCTGATTTCTTCATTTGGAACTCTATCTCATAAACTAATTCCCAGCATAGCCCTTTCCATTGCTCGTTGTGTAACCCGAAGCTTATTAATGGCTTTACATGTTAGAGAGGTTGTTTCAATACCATAAGTAAGAACTGGCAGGATGCACGACTCGTAGACTTTTCTTTTCAGACTTATGGGGGTGTTACTGGATTTAAGAATGAATCCGAGTTTGCCAAAAGCTGCCCAGCTGAGACTTATTCTTCTGGGAATTTCAGCCGATTGGTTTTCCTTCCCTATTTGTATTTTATGACCTAGATATATGTATTCTCTTACGTTTTCTATTATTTTATCTTCAACTTTAATTTGTATTTGTTCTAGACTCATTATTTTTGTTTTTGACAAGTTCATTTTGAGTCCTATCCTAGCTGATGCTTGATGAAGTTCTTGTTTCATACATTGGAGTTGTTCTGGTGAATCACTGATTATAACAATATCATCAGCAAATCTTAAGTGGTTTAGTCGTGTTCCGTCTATGTTAATTCCCTTGTCATGCCAGTCCAAGCCCCTAAATACATCTTCAAGTGCCAACGTGAATAATTTTGGAGAGGTTTTTATATCCTCGTCTATTGTAACTTGCATGTAAGCGTTTTCATATATATGCTGAATCAGAGCAGAGTATCTTGAATCAATCCGAGCATTGTCTAGTGCTTTGAGAACTGCCCACGATTCGGTAGAATCGAACGCCTTCTGGTAATCAACGAAAGCCAAATGCAGAGGTATATTATATTCCGTGGTTTTTTCGATAAGCGTGTGTACTGTCTGTAGATGGTCTATTGTACTGAAGTTCCTGCGAAATCCGGCTTGTTCTGAAGGTTGGTATGCGTCCAACTTTTTTTCGCAATATTCTTAGCTAAAAGTGCGAAAATCGCGTTTTTTTTTGCAATTTTTGAGGTTATGCAACATTCTTAATTTAAGGTTTCTGATCGGACTTTTAAACTGAAGCAAAAATTACGACCTCGAAGCGAGATCCAAGTTTTAGTCGAGGATTTTCGAGGTATATATGTCAAAATGAAAATGTAATCAGCATTTTAAAACTGTCCAAGATGGCGAATTCAATATGGCATACTAAGATTTTTGAAAAACCCGAATTTATAACTGGAACTTTTTACTAAGGGGTGTCAGGTCGCTGAAGAGGAAAATCAACTCAAGTTTCTCAAATTTTCATATTTATAATGGCGTATTCCATTTAGTTCATAAGATAGAAGATTTCGCTCACGTATAGCATCGGGCGAAATCTGCCATCTTGTGAATTGAAGTGACTAAGCCATCTTAATTTGTATTGATTTCCTTATTCAGCGACCCTAAATACAAAGTTTCATACATAAATTTGGGTTTTTCAAAAATTTAAACCCGCTATATTGAATCGGCCATCTTAGAAATAAGAGTTTTACGATATTTTAGAGATGAAAAAGGAATTGAAACATAAGTTTTGACGGGGAGATTAGTAGTTTCAACTACCATATATAATTTAGCGATAAAAGTTAAACTTGACCTGTTACATAAACCTCAGAAATAGCGACAAGCGATTTTTGCACTTTTAGTTAGAATATCACGGATAACCCAAAGCAACAGATCAATTCTATCTTCAGCATGTCGAAAACCTTCGCAAAAGTAGAGTTTCGTTTTTAGTTTTGAAATTTGTGACTCTGTGTAATTTTTTTCCATACTATCTTATGATAACTTTAATTGGTTTTTAATTTTAAACATAAAAAAGTTAAACACTTTTAATTGCCTACTTAACCTAAAAATAAAATATTTATCAATTTAAAATAATATTATTGAATATACGCGGATATACATAATTTATACTATTGTTTTTTCCATATTATTATATTGAAAAACAATAACTTAAGATATTTATCTTATTCCGTCTAATAAGTACATGCTTTAGAAAAATCACTGTTCCAGGAACTCATTTAATCATTCATTGAAACAAAGAAAGCGCTTGTGCTTGAAATTTGTTAAAAAAAAATATAAAATTTTAATTTTGACTTTCTATATCTTAAAAGTACTGAAAAATATTAATATAAGAAAACCATTTTTTCAAATTGTTAAACGTAACAAAATTAGCTAAAAATAAAAATGTAAAAAGATGGCCAAAGTTTTCTTTACCAGTGTGTTTATACCGGATGGATAAGATCAGTCCGATTGTCAAACAAAAATGATTTATTTATGGAATACAAATTCTGAGAAAAACTTCGATGTAGTATATACAAATATTCCTGAACTTACCTATTCATCTTATTTACGAAATGAAGCCGAAATATAATTAGTTTACTCAGAGGACTTAACAGAATAGAAACCTAAGAGAGTGATACTGTATCATATTTATTTCAGAATTTATGCTCCATTTATAAGTTTTCCCGTTTAGCATTGGTATAAATAAACAGGTGTATGAGAACTTGTTTTAGTCGTTCGTATTTACGTTTGTGCTGGTATAACATCTATATAATCGTTTTTACTTACTTGTTGTAATAAAATAGAGACCCATCAATATCACAGTCACAGCTTTGAGAGTATTTGCCATATTTCTGAAACAAAAAATCAACTTTTATTGATCGTAAATTTTTTAAAATAATTTTATGCTCCTTAACGCATGAATAATAAAGTACTGACTCGTAATAACATAAAATTGCTTTTATTTATAGAAAAAGTTTTATTATCTTTCAAAAATATCGCATGGAAGCTATCAGGTAATTTTATTTTTTTTTATTAGCAGATAATTATGATATATGTATATTATTGAAGCGTGCAGTCGATATTTACAAAATTGCATAACCTAAATAATATTATCTTTTCCCTTGAGGAATTATTTTTGAGTATGTACTCTTGATTTTCGTACCCAATAATAAAAAATAAACAATGGTATTGCGGATTTGCTAAAATTGTGGTTGAATTTTAATTCTTATTAGTTTTATTTTTATGAATTTTGATCATTTTAAAATAACATTTACTCGCTTTAATCTGCTATAAAAATTTTATAATGTGGATTAAATAATAAATAGTTTAGTCTGACCGATAAGCATCAGGTAATCAGTGAAATAATTTTGTATTTTAAGTTTCTTTCGAAATTCTGAACATTTTGGGTTGAATTTCTCGCAGAGGGTAGCGATTTATGCTTTAGGAACTGGCAACATTGGTGCTATTTGACATATCCATTGTAATGTTTCACATTTTAGATGGTATACGTACTTAAAATCTTTTAACATGCGATGAACTTAGTTTTTTGTACAAAGATCACTGTATATAGCTGATTAAGTGAATTCAATCGTGTTCGTCATTCGCTTAAGGACGAGCCGCGCGAAAGTCGTCCAGAACCGATTGTAGTACAAGAAAACATCGATGCTGTCCGTGAATTGATATAGTAGGATCGTCACGTGGTATATCGTGAAATTGTGACATCCCTGGGTTTTAGTAATACTGGCGTAATATATTGCATGAATATTTGGTGGTGAAGAAATTGTGTTCGTGTTGAATCCCACATAATTAGACAATCGCTCAAAAAAAAAGCTCTTCCATTTGTTTGCTGGAAATTATCGGTGATTTGAGGAAAACAAACCGGAGATGATGGACCATTTTGTACCATGACAATGTCAGCTCTCACATATCGGTTCAAACAAGTGACTTTGAGAACTCACAACGTGGAATTGACGGATTATCCGCCGTACGGCCCTGATTTGGCACCCAATGATTTATTTGAAGAACAAAATTCATGTTTTGGGGATACCACTGGCAGATGCTTTTCGAATTGGATCAAATGCATGTAAATTTGTATTGATCATCGTAAAGAACCCATTTACAATGATAAATATTTGTTTTTGTTTGTTATTCTCGAGATACAAACGGTTATCCTTGTATAGCATTCTTTTTTAGGTTCCGATAAACATTAAATATATATGGTGTATGTCAGAGGACTTCTTTAAACATAAATTACAGAGCTTGCAGATAAAGTATTACACAGTTAAATTTAGACAGTCCACACTGTCGAAATATTAAATTTGTTCCCAAATAAATGATTTATCAAGCTGTGATAACTATTTTTGGTTCAATATTTTAAAATGTATTTTGAATATTCTCTATTTATACTAAATTATAATGAATAATTTTAAGACAACCAACAATATATGTATTTTTTGATTGATGGTGTAAATTGATGACATTAGATAGTTTTATTTTACTCACCGGTATTTTTTTATTAAAAATAATCCTTTATTTCGAAATGGGTTTTTGTAAGAAAATCACTTTGTATATTTGTTATACGGTTTCAGCGTCTTCGTTACGAGTCAGTTTTACAAAACTGTTTTGTAAAATTCTACTCGCACAAGGACAACTCGAAACTTATTCAGGCGGCGAGATATCAAAGTTCTCACTGTTGCGACACTGACAGAACGAACATCTTTTATAATAATAATTTTCTTATCAGTCGGTACAGGTGCGGCTTTAGCCGCATGCAAAAAGTACAGCGGGTGTGATCTCGAGTTCTGTTGATCCCTTTTAGCAATGATTAAATTAGAGGCCCAAATTTATTGAGAGTGACGATGGTTCCAAGTTTTACTATCCAAATTTTGGGAATATTGTATCTGATATTTATGTATCTCAAACAGTACATCACAGAATAAATCTAAGTAGTACATTCCTTATTGTTTGTTACCTAAATAAAATAAAAAAAAGTTTTCTGATGCTTAACGGTGATACAAACCTTTAACAAAGAATACACCATCAGAAAGAAGAGAAAAAGGACTATACATAAAACAAAATAATACCTGAATATTCAAGTATTATATAAAAGTGATTTTAGTTTCATTTTGAACGTAGGCAGAGAGCATTCAAGATCGATAATATATGTGTTGAAATGTTGCGTAATACGATTCATCATATTATTTCTACCAACTTCAGTCCTGCTTCTCTTAACCGAGAACATGTGGAAAAGGCAAGTGACGCGTGAAGGAACGTAGAAGTTAATCAGTTCAAGAAGGCCAGAACAGTCAGTGCTATTCCTAATTATATTAAATCCAAAAAGAATAGTTAAATAAGTTCTACGCAATTCCAGGCTTTCCATACATAATAGTTGCAATCTTTAAGAATGGTAAGAAGATTTCTGTCGATGCCGAGCTTATAGAGCATAAAATTCACAAACTTTAACTGTATGCGTTCAATCCACTTAATATACGTTATGTAACAAAGACTTCAAACAACACAGCAATATCCTAGGTGGCCACGCACAAGTGAATAATATAAAGACTTGAAAATCCCTGCAGCGTCTCCTTATAAATCTTGCCATTTTGTAGGACGTTGCTAAAATATAATTAATGTGGCCATTAAATCGTAATTCTGTGTCAAAAATAACGCCTAAGTTATCGATTAAGGAAACTCTGGTTACAAGGGCATTAGAGATGATGTAAGGATGTAAAATTGGAAATTTCTTCTTAGAAAATGAAATGATCTTACATTTTGAGTTGTTGAGTTGCATCTGGTTTGCCTCACACCATTCTGTTAATTTGTTGATTTCAGATTGTAGAAGCAGGTAATCATCGGTATTGTTTACTCTCTTACATATCTTTAAGTTGTAGCTGAGATCATTTATAAACATGAGAAATAATGTAGATCCCAAGTGCGACCCTTGAGGTACACCGGATGTTACATTTATCAGTTTGGATAAAGTATTATTGAATTTAACTACTTGTGTTCGATTAGTAAGATAACTAGAAATCCACGATAGTAGGTAACACCGAGTGAGTATAGTTTGTCGAGCAATATAGAGTCGAATGCGTTTTTAAAATCAAAGTAAACTGAGTCGACTTGAACGCCTGAGTCCACAGCTGTAGTTAGATAGTTAGTTAGCACGAGTGTCCTGGCAGAACCATGTTGATGTTCTGATAAAATTCTATGGAAATTTAATAATAATTGATCAACTATTATGGATTCAAGAACCTTGCCTATACAGTGAAGACCAGATATCGGGCGATAGTTACCAATATCTTGTCTATCCCCACCCTTATGAATTGCTGTGACATAGGCGGTTTTCCATATGTTAAGAAACTGGTCCGAATTCAATGAGAGCTGATAAAGATAACAAAGCGGCAACGCTAAAGTTGCGCGACATTTTTTAATAAGAATGGTGAAATTCCGTTGGGTCCAGCACTCTTATTTTCGTCGAGCTTAACCAGTTTTTCAAACACCATAGAGGTATTAATATTTATGTTTGATTGATTTGAGTTAGTGATATATGGAGAATATGGGCAGTTGGTTATTATAGCGTCAGTATAGGTGAAAACTGATTGAAAAAGTCAGCAAACATGTTGGTGATTATTTTTGGATCACTTGATTCACATTATTAAGCTCCATTATTGTTGAGTATCCTGTTGAGATTTAATATAAGACCAGAAAGCCGAAACCTTGAAACAGGCCGTCACAGAATGAAAAGCAACATAGAGCTTGCGCAAATATATCAAAGCCCTGACATCATTCAAGAAATAAAGTCCAGAAGACTACGATGAGCAGGTCATATACAAAGGAGTCAAAACGATCGACTAATAAAACGGGTATGGGAGGAAGCACCACAAGGAAAAAGACCACTGGGAAGACCTAGGCTTAGATGGAGAGATAACATCCACAAGGATCTAGCTATCCTTGAAGTTGACCAGCGAGAATGGAGGGAGCTGGCACAAGACCGTTCTAGGTGGAGGCAGATAGTCGAGGCAGCCAAGACCCACCCTGGGTTATAGTGCTACGGAGTCAGTCAGTCAGTCAGAAAGCTTTGACTTTTTCAGGATATCATTTTCTGTAGACCGAATGAAAATATTTGTAGACAGTTTTTATCGCGATCTTTGACTTTTGCATTCGTTCTCGTGCGCTAAAAATCGAGTACGTCTATACTTTTTGAATGCTTTATTTTTATTTTTTACCAAATTAATTGTCCCCGTTGAAAAGTAGACTTTGGAACATACAAAACAAACGCATTGTTTAAAACAGTATAAAACATTTCAACTGCGCCGTCAATATTGTTACAACTGATATAAGATTCGGCCTGTTACAATATCTGTACTTAACATTAGGAACTCGGAAATGTTAGTTTGCTGGAAAATTGTCTGATTTTGTACTTAATTTTGTTTCGTCGATATTACAAAAATATTTTCTTTGGAAAGTTCATGCAGAAAATTAAACTTTCATTATTTTATCCGCTTATTTGAAATAGTAATAAAAAGTAGAGTGTTCATTTAAATGTAATTTTTAACAATACATTTCTTTAATAGGAACGCGTTGTTTGTATTGCATTTTTTAAGTTTGTACCTCAGTTTAATACTTTCACCGATTGTTATGTTTAATATACTAATGAACTCTATATCTCCCTCTTACTTATTATGCCTTAGAAATTTTTGTTGAAAATCAGTTTCTCTGAGCCGGTCCTGCTTTAATAGGATAAATAATAATTCAGAATAATCATTGTGTAGTTAAACAAGTAGAAAATGTTTTGATTCCATGAACACGATTTCGCGTAGGTTCATATTCAGGTTGGGGATTTATTTTATTTGATATGCACTTTTTACGCGTATATACCTGTTTGTTTAAATTTAATAATGATTTACTAAGTAAGCTATCACAAAAACCCTTTTTTTATATAAAGAATAAACTTTAATCAAATCGATATATTTTCCATTTTGTTCAAAATCCTTTTGCCATCTTTTTTGCAGCTTCATGATTCTGCGCTCATAGAAATGTTGGTTCGTACCAGCAAAAAACTGAAACAAGTGCGATTTAAGGCCACCATCATTTGCGAAACCTTTACCATTCAAAGAGTTTGGCAAACTTCGAAATAAGTGGTAATCAGATGGTGTCATCAGGGCTGGATAGAGGATGCGACATCACCTTCCAACCACGCTCCAATAATTTCTCACGAATTACTAAAGATGAGTGAGACTTTGCATTATCATGTGGAACACGATTCCTTTGTGATTTGCTGATTCCGACTGTTTTTCTTTGATTGATGTAAATTGTAAACATTTGAATCGTCCGACCACTTGGAAGCAGCTCAAAATACACGACACCTTTGTAGTCTCCGAGAATTGACAACATGTCCTTTTATGGACCCAATTCAACTTTAGATGTGATTTGTGCTGGTTTATTACGCTCGTTTTCGAATGATGTTACTGCAGATCAGCGGTTTCCAACCTTTTTCTTCTTGCGAGCCCCTTCTAAAATAACCGGCGAACCCCTTTGTAGCTATTAGGAACAATGAATGAAACATCTAAAACATACATCATACGCCATACATCTGGTTTCCACATTTCAGTTAAGTCAATGCAGTTAAAAATGTAGTGTCCATATATATATATATATATATATATATATATATATATATATATATATATATATATATATATATATATATATATATATATATATATAATAAAAAATTCTCGGCTATGCGGACAAACACCGTTGATAAATATCACTCTCATGCTAAAAAGTGCGGAGAATTCCAAAGACCATGGAAAAACTCCGGGTCTGAAAAACCACTTTTAGCATGAGAGTAATACTTATCAATAGTCTTTGTCCGCATAGCCGAGAATTTCTTATTTTATTTTAAAATTACACGGACGAGAACTTCTCTTTTTTCTTTATATTTGTTGGCTTAAAAAATACACAACAGCTCTTTTAGGGATCTCGTTGGTGCAATACTTTACTCAAACTGTGGAATTCACAGCTGGTTTGGTTGCCGATGCCGAATAATGCGACCTCTATCTTTAGAGTAGCAAGTTTCGTATGCCGAGTTTTGATATATTTCTTTTTTAATTTACGGTCGTCGCACCACCACATGGCAGTCTTAACAACACTGTTGATTTGTGTTATTCTTATGTTATTGAGTGGGCCATCGAGATGTCGCCACTGTGTCTTATTAACTATTTTTCAACCGTGAAATCTGTTTATAGGACACAGATGTGAGATGATGGTTTGTACCGAATGCAGTGGCTTGATGAGTCCCATACTAGGACGAAACAGCGCTGCCGTCATTTTTCGGACCCGGAGTTTTCCATGTTTTTTGGAAATCTCCGCACTTTTTAGCATGAGAATAATATTTATCAACGGTCTTTGTCCGCATAGCCGAAAATATATGTATATATATATATATATATATATATATATATATATATGTATATATATATATATATATATATATATATATATATATATATATGTATATATATATATATATATATATATATATATATATATATATATATATATATATATATATATATATATATATATATATGTCTAATAGACCCTTAAACTAAAAACGTTCTTGAAAAAATGAGAATTAAGGTATTTAGTTTATTGTTTGCTTTAAATTAATTTAAACTCAAATGTTTGGAGGTAAAGTGCGTAAAATATTTTAGAAAATATTTGGCTTAACGTATACCAGCCTAGCAGAATTCTTTGAATAATTGTTACGTAAATAAAGATAAAATTTTTGTTCATCAAATTTAATAAATTACAGGATAGTCTTTTATCGCTAATCCTCTTTATTTGTATAAGGATTTTTTTGACATCTAGCCACACATGCATTGTCTGAGGTCGGAGATTTCTAGTTTATTAACATTAAAAAGCAAATATCAACTATTTGCTTATACATATTATTATATTATGTAGACGCCTACATATACAAATTATTTAATAGAAAACCGAATATTTCACGAATCAAGGACTAAAAGATTAAAGAATAACAAAACCTTTTGTTACATTTTTTAGCATTTTTCTGGGTATTTGTGTTTTTATCAGAAAACATGTCGAAAAGATTAAAAGTCACACGTAGATTTTGGAATTAGTTTTCAAGCCATTTTTTTTCGTATCGTTGTAGTTTATCAATATATTTATTTTATTTATTATTTTTTAATTATGTAAAAACTAAGTAAATACAAAGTTATCAGATTATAAATTCCTATTGCATGTATCGAATATTCTGGCATATAACACGAAATGCAGAGTAAATAGGGGTGTATATAGGCTATGAAAAACATAAAAGCAGATTAGCAAATGTAAAAACCTAAAAAGCAAATCATTAACTTGCACTGTGTAAAAATCAAAAAAAAAAATAAAATAAATAACATCCTTTAATGGCAATCAGGTTAATTTAGGTTTCGAGAAGCGTACATATTTTAAAAGTTTAAATAAAAACAATTAAAAGATTTATCCTGCAAGAATTTCTGAATCGATTTTGTTTTCAGTGTGAGCTATATTTGTTGATAACAATCTATATGCTTTGCAACACAATAATAAGATCCTCTCTCAAAAACATTCCTATTTATACTACATCAGCCCTGTTTCCAGTAACAATTTTCTTTGAATTAGAAAAAATTTATGAAAAATAGACAAATATTTTTTCATAAACGTTACTAAAACCACGAAATACAGACGGGGCACAGTCAGACTTACTCTATCAAAATGGGATGTGCAAGAAGTTCGTGTGTGTAATTTAAGAATAATAGGCTTCTATAGCATTTTTTAATTTATCTTTATTTCCAAGTTGAGCTATATGTGTTGATAGCAATTTATATGGTTTGACTACAGCATAATAGTAAGGTCGTCTCTCAAAAAATTTCCATTTATGACTGGTATTACTTCAGCGCTGTTTCCAGTAACATTTGTCTTTGATTTAGAAAAACAAATCTAAGTTTGCGCTGAATAATCAAATATTTTTTTTCATAAACGTTACTAAAACCAGGAAACACAGACGAGGCACACAGTCAGACCTAATCTATTAAAATGGGATTGCAGGAAGTTCGTGTGTGCAATTTTAGAATGATAGGCTTCTATAGCATTTCTACATCAGCTCTGTTTCCAGTAACAATTGCCTTTGATTTAAAAAAAAAAATGCTTAATAAACAAATATTTTTTTATAAACGTTACCAAAACCAAGAAATACAGACGGAGCACAATCAGACCTATCAAAATGGGATTTGCAAGAAGTTCGTATATGTAATTTAAGAATGATAAGTTTTTATAGCATTTCTGAATCTTTGTTTTCAGTTTGAGCTATATTTGTTGATAACAATCTATATGTTTTGACAATAGCACAATAATAAGGTCATGTATCAAAAAATTCTGATTTAGGAGTGGTTTACTACATCAGTCTTGTTTCCAGTAACAATTGTCTTTAATTTAGAAAAAAAAAACATGAGTTTACGCTGTATAAACAAATATTTTCTTCATAAACGTTACTAAAACTAAGAAATATAGACGGGGCATAGCCAGACTTAATCTATCAAAATGGGATCTACAAAATGTTCGTGTGTGTAATTGAGAAATGATAGGCTTCTGTAGCATTTCTGCATCAGTTTTGTTTCCAGTAACAATTACCTTTGATTTAGAAAAAAAATCTGAGTTTACGCTGAATAAACAAGTATTTTTTCATAAACGTTACTAAAACCAAGAAATACAGACGGAGCATAATAAGACCTAATCTTTCAAAATGGGATTTGCAAGAAGTTCGTATATGTAATTTAGGAGTGATAAGCTTTTATAGCATTTCTGAATCTTGTTTTCAGTTTGAGCTATATTTGTTGATAACAATCTATATTTTTTGAGTGCAGCACAATAATAAGGTCATCTCTCAAAAAATTCTGATTTATGAGTGGTATACTATATCAGTTCTGTTTCCAGTAACAATTGTCTTTGATCTAGAAAAAAAATCTGAGTTTACGCTGAATGAACAAATATTTTTTTCATAAACGTTACTAAATCCAAGAAATACAGACGGGGCACACAGTCAGATCAAAATAGGTTCTACAAGAAATTCGTGTGGGTGTAATTTAAGAATTATACGCTACTGTGCTCGAAATACATTAACAGCATGTTTTGACGAACCCCAAAATATAATTCCATAATTTACGAGTGATTGCGTGAAGCAAAATAGAATTCACATATACAGTCTGTAAAAAGTAAATCCTATAATCTGCGGATTAAAGCCACACATACAGTTTAGGCTCATTTGTTGAGTTTAGATATGAGTTTCCCAGATTAGAGCCAAATCGATAATAACTTCAAAAAAGTTTTTATTGTTTACAACTGACACTGACTTTGCGTTTAGTTTGGCTTAAATTGAATAATTTTTTGCTGATATCTTGTCAAATGTTATGGGAATCGTCTTATGTTTACATTTGCTCTACTCCCTCACCTTCTCGATGGCGACGTATCATCGGCATATTAACAAACTCAGAGGGAAACTGTCATAGAGAAGAAAAAAAATGGGACACAATATAAAACCTTCTGGGACATTTTTATAATGAGAAACAATTTTACCTGCGAATGAGACTGTTCATCTGACTTAAACATATTAACTAGTTTTATCCAGAATTAAATTAAATATCAATTTAAAATAGAATAATTTGCCTGTATCTAACACAAAAAAACTACTGATATTTGACAGTCGTAAATACCTAAAGTGACCATACGTTCCGTTTTTAACGAGACAGTACCGTTTTTAAATGTATTGTCCCGGTGTTTCCAAAGAGTCTGTTGGGACACTAAAAAGTCTCGTTTCATAACAATTTTGCAAACATTAGCGAGAATTTAAAATGTTTTGTTAGTTGCGTAAACGATCGGGGCCCAGCTCTCTTAACAGTAGTGAAAAAGCAATCTGCATGTGTAGGGTGCGTATATTATGACTGAAAACGCGAATGAATTCTAATCGTCGAAACTCGTTGATCCCGCCTCCCACTGCCGCGTATTTTCCCGTATATTCAGGTCAGTTCTTTGCATGGTCTAGAACGGAGCGCGAGTACTATCTATGCAAGTCGACAGACGACGTGGACATATTTCTCATCGAGTTACAGATAGAGAGTCAGCGGTAATAATAGAGGTAAAGTAGTTGAATCTCGGACTAAAATTTCTTTAATACATCGGAATAAGTTTCAAGTACGATTTTGTAAACAAATATAAACTGGCAATAGTTTCGTTTACGACACTAAAGCGAAACTGCGTTTTTAATGCAAACTTACAAAGAAAATATCCTTTTATAAAACAACAAAATAACATTCTCTCAGATGTTAGTTATATAGAACAATATTTACGGTCGGATAAACACAGAATATCTGAACTTCATCTTGAAGCACATTAATTGTTGATTTATTTAACAAAAGCGAAGCGTCAGCTTCTAAAGCTATGGATGTTTTTTATTTGTGTATTATTTACGCTGTTCACCATAAACAATAGACAATTATTAATTTACATTTATCGTGTTAAAATGGCAAATACCCTGACAATATTTTCTTGCCTAGTCCATTTAAACCCCTTTTTGTGTCCAAACAATTTTGGGTCACTTTATAAAAACTAGATGTCCGTTTTAAAATTTTTGAAGAAAAAATAAATCATAATGTATGTGTGTGTATTTATATTCGTTGTTCGAATACTCTTGGAAAAAACAAACGAATTGTGAAAGTCCGTGTTATCGAGGTGACTTGCTTCGAATTCATAAAATTAATAGTTATTATTAATTTTTCTTTTTTTCAGAGAATTGCCGAATCCGCTTTGCACGTACCAGTTGTACCAGAGTTTCGTGAACGCTGTTCAAGGGTGCAGTACGGCCAATAGGAACACAGAGACTGACCACGAAAGACTACTTAAGATGAGGGAGGCTGTACAGAAACTACCCCCACCACATTATAGGTTAGTAACTGCAGAGTCTAAGTTTTTTTCAAAAAATAATGGGTTTTCGTTTAATTTTTATGCGAACACGTTTTTCTTTATTAATTTTTAATGATTTATAAACAACTGCGTAACCGTAACATAATGTATGTTCGACATGTACTTGGCCGATTTCCTGCTATTATGTTGCAGTAATCCGATTTGTAAACTGCTAATAAACATTTTAATATGCTTTATTCGTTTTTTGACATTTTTATTACCACACGTTGCAAAGTATCTGACAATCGGGCTATTATCTAAAGATTTAATTAAATATTGTACATCAAAAAGTTATATTATAAAACAAATATAATTATTTCCTCTTTGGTCCGGGAATTATTATTACTTTACAATCAGATTTTAAAAAAATATTTACCTACTTTTATATATTTTTCGTTTTAAATTGGTTAATAGTCGTTTTTACGACTTAAAATTTGCGTATATTTAATGTGCGAAAATAATCTTTTTTAGCGAATTTTATTCTTGGATTATTACATAATTATCTTTAACAAAATGCAGTAATGTAAGCAATTGGGATGTTGACTATTTTTGGGAAACTGTTTAAAACCATGCATAAATACCTATTGTAGCCCAAAATATTCAAATTTCTTTTTTAATACTATTACTTTAAAAATCATAAATTTTAAATTCCTTTTACAATTTCCCGCCAATACTTGTCACTTGACCGATGTGACGTCACACTGGTAAACTGACAAGGATATATAAATTTTTTCGTAATTTATGTGATATAAGAGGAATTCTAAGTTATTTTAAGTGCTGTGCGGTGTATCAGTGTACAAGTACTACAATTAAAACACCTAAAAAGTTATTTATTCACGTTCTATATTCGGGAAATAATAGGAAAATGTGGCTTCAGCTAACCCGGCACAGCTCGTTTTATTTTAGTTTTGAGCTCATAAATACCTATAATTATATTTCTAAATTCAGCAGATCAAAAGTTACTGTTTGTTGCGAAGAAATTGGCCATCATAAAACAATCAATTCTCAGCAAATTCGAACTATTTGCCTTAATAAATTTACTTTCCATCAGGGAAAAACTTCATAGAAACGTTTTCAAAGGGAGTAGTAAGCAAATTTCGAAGAAGTTGCATGAAAATGACTATAAAATAATAACTAGGCAACGTAGCCCTTGACAGCGATCAGGAATGTGAAATAATTCAAAAAAATTATATGTCAAGTTCGTGACAACGATGACGTTGGCTGTATTCTTTAGAGTAATTATCAAGTAATCGAAGTAAAAAAAGTGAAACTGATAACTTCACGTTCTTTTGAATATGCATATTTACTTGTTATTAGGTCGAAGTGATCATGATTACTTCAAGTGATAGAACTGAAAGTAATAATGCCTCAAAAGAATAACCGTATCAGGACGGAGCGTCAGCGATGATGTTAGTATGGAGTGACATCATTCACTTTGATTGGTGTTCGCTGTCACGTGACTTGACGGAGATTTAATTAAATTTTTCTTATTAAATAAAAATAAAATTCTTTAAACACAAAATATTGTGTTTTTTAGGATTTCTATTGTGGAAACTGCCGTTTCGCGGCAAAATTATATTTTTATTTGAATACAGTCAACATCTCAGTTATTTACCCAGAAACTTTTCTTTGATTTTATTGAAAAATTATTAGGTATAATCTTAAATTGTAGCATTATTCAAATATCACCTTATTACCTGTTCTAATTATTAACAGGTGGTGTAAAAAGTTCCAAGAATGGTATATAGATGGAGATGGAGATAATAACATATTCTTACAATTGTAGATAGTACCAATCTTCAAACTATACGTGTCAAAATGCAATGACATTTCAATCATTAGTCATTAAGATATTTAAGTTTTAGTGACGCATCTTTTGATATTTTCAAAACAAGGAAAAAACGAGTTTCATAAGTTGATAAAACACTTGTTATTTGTTGGAAAAAAATACCGTTAAAGCTTAAGAATAGCTTGAAAAGTGTTATAAGGAATCTGCTCCATCGAAAACAACCATTTGTCGCTAGTTTGTTGAATTCGAACGCGGTCATGCAGACACAGATGATGCTGAACGCTCTGATCGCCCAAATGAGGCTGTTAAACGGGAAAATAAGCTAATTTTTTTTTATTGTAAAACACATTATAAAATGTAAAATATTAAACTATTTGTAATAAAATTTGGCACACAAAACGAAAAACGTGTTACTATTGAGCTTTACTTAGCAACACTCAGTCAGTTATTACTATAATTCGCTGGTAGATATTTATTAGGATCCCTCGTAGTTTTACCACAGTTCAATGAATTTTCTACTTATTTTGTATGTTGTGAAGATACCGGCAATGTAGTGCGCATTTTTCGTATTAGTGTGTAGAAAAAAACAATCGGATAATGTTTCATAGTGACAAGGGAGCGGCATGACAGACATTAAAGAGGGCCATACAACGTTGTATTGCCTGGTGAGTGAAGGAAAAAGGAAGGTTTCGGAAAAAATCCGTTTTAGGCAGTATAATTTGTGGGGATTTTCGAAAGATTTTCACCGATCTTGTGCGATGTTATGAATGTTATCAATGTGTCTATTAAATTCTTTATAGTTGAGCAGGGGGAGAAAGGGGGTTCCTTTAAGTATCGCAGACTTAGCTTGCATGTCTACCACTTTGTTCCCATAAAAACCAATATGGCTGGGGGCCCATATAAAGGATATAAGGAGGTTACGTTGATTTCCCTTTTTTAAGATATCAAAAACTTGGTTCATGATAGGGTGGGACGTGTTTTGAGATAAAATGGATTTGAGGCAACTTAGGGAATAGAAGGTATAGCTTTGTTTTACTGCTGAAGGAGCCTATAATAGCAGCTGTTGTGTTGATTAGGTTTAGCAAATATTGTTTAATGATAAAGGGAGAGAGGTATTTTTTTGTCGTGCTGAAGGAGATCGAGGTTAACTTCAAAGGAGGGAAGCTCTCAAGGGAGGGAAATCTGCCGGAACATGGAAACGGTATTGGGGATGGTTATGCTGTGTGCGATCATGAAGGAGAAAGCTCGATCATGCGTACCCAGGGTGACGCTTGAGAGAGCCGGGAAGTTTGAGGGATTAAGGATTTTGCGGTGAGCAATAAGAAAAGGCCTAGATGTGTCAGATATTTCATGAATAGGATAAGACGTCATAGGAACACAGAAGGGGTGTTGGTTAGGCTGATTTTTAACGATCTCCACGCGACTCGTCCATCAGCAAACGACGGCTACGATTGAATTCGTTAAACATCGATATACAATGTTTAAGTCTAAAGCGTCAAACCTTACAATGAATATGTCAGATGACACCTAGCAATGCCAGTGTTGCCATTCGAAATCTCATTTAGATTTGTAACGTATAAACAATCTTAATATATCGTGTTGGGACGTTAGACACCACAAATTTATTTCGTTTTCATATGCTTGTTATGTTCTGGTTCAAATTTCACTACTTGGGTTGCTAAATTGTACTCAGTCTCCTGACGTACCCCTTCATTTACAAATTCGTGAATTCTATTAAACTAAATTAAATAAATATTATTCTCTAATGACACTTATCTTTGATGCACACATGTTTATTTCGCAAGATTTTTATTGCCCTTGTGGCATAATAAAATTGTAACACGACGTTCAGTCGTAAGTTTTTATGTCCTGGTTACCTTATGAATCATTGTATGTAACTTTTACGAGCTCATTAATATTTATTATGACAGAGAATTAATTAAAACGTATCTTCTGTGAATCACTCTTAATAAAAAGATTAATTTTGAGTTAATTATAAATGAATAATAAACGAAAAATGACATGTGTTAAAATAATAAGAGATTTACGAGGAAAGTTTATTCAATATAAGCTTTTTTGTAAAGTAAACTAAATTTAACTGTGTTTTGCATTGGGGCAAGGACGTTTTCATGCTTCGCAAATACCAGTAACCAAAGCTCTTCAATAAAATTATTTTTGTTTTTCGAAAATATTGCGATGTTTGAATTGAATACACAGTAATGAATAATGTTTTAATATTTAAGTTTCTAGATTACACATGACACAGCGTTATTTAATAATAGAAAGAAAATACGTTGATTCTTCAATATAATTTCTCTTGAGTTCAATACACTTTTTCATATAACATTTGTATCTGTGAATGTTGCTCTCGGTTCGATACAGCTCCACTGACCATAAGGTGGTCGAAACACGTATAGAGAGAGGACCAGTGTGATATTTTCAGGAACTAAACTGAATATATTTGTTGCAAACGTAGGTCCCTTACTACGATTTACAAACTTAAATTTACCACGTAAAATTTGGGTGTTTCGTCCTCAGTCACCGCCGATGGATTCATCAGTGGGTCTACCGGTGCCTTTCTCAGACACCCGTCAGCGTACTTTACCATTTTTGGAATTTATATTTGAACTAACTTGGCGGCGGAAATCGACTGTGAGATATTACAATTCTTTGGTTTTTCTCAGCTTGAAAGGATAACACACCATTATTGGAAGTAGTTACAACCTTTCCACTTGCCTTCTGTCATTCCTGCTCTAACCGTGTGTGACTTCCATGTCTCAGGATATGTCAAATTATCTTATCTCGTATTAAACATAGCTTTCTTTGACTTGATTTATCCTGTTTGTCCAACTAATTTTCGGCATACTTCTATAGAACTACGTATCTAGTGCCTGTATATAATATACTGGGTGGTCAAATAAGAGATGATATCGGCTACATCTCGGAAACTGTTAATCGAACAGCTTTCGCAAAAAATATTTATTGTAAAAGAAGTCCTGAAAAATCGCTGTAAATTATTCCAAGTTTCTGCGACAATCGCTAGGGGAAGTAACACCTATAGTCAGTTAGGAAAAAGTTTTTTCGGTAACCTGTCCTACGAAGTTGTATTAAAAATTATTGTCTCCTAACCTTGAGAAGATTTTAAACTTTTTCTGTTTCATATTTGTAACTCTATCCTTTAAAATAAAGTAGTAGAAAAAGGTCAAACTCGTTTTCATTAAAGTGCCGATAACTCCGATTTGGACAAAACTGGCTTTTCTTGCTTTATCTTCCCTATTGTGAATTGTGTTTATGCCTGTTTAAGAGTAGTCAATAGAAGGTGCTGTTTCACAGTTCAACAAATATATTTTCTCTAGTTCCTATCTAGTTAAATAGAGAACAAAAATCCTCAAGTTCCATCTAAAATCGCGACTTCAAATCTTCCTCACCAGAGATATTAACAAAAAATATATAATTATAAAATAATACTTGGTTTTCAGTTTGAGGTACAAATTCGACCCTGGATTGTCAGTGTATTATTAATACCTAAAAACAATATTGCAAGCAAAACTTAAATCAGAATTTTTCGTAATTTTTCATAATCTTTTGGAACAAAAGAGGCAATGCATGGGGTGTCTCCTGATAACTTGTTACTTCAAAATATTATTGTCCTGGAAAACTGTTCAACAGGAGGACCCTAATACTGCTAGACACAGCAGGCAAACCTCTCATTGATTAACAAGAAATCCTTAATGCCTGGTAATCCTACATAACTGAATTATTTGAAGACCACAAATCAAATATATCAAAGATGTGCATGTAGGTGAAGGACTGGAAATTCTGATGTCAGAGGTTCTTCATGGCATAAGATGTGCAAAATGTAGAAAAGCAACCGGTCCAGACGGCATTCCAGTGGAATTCCTGCATTTGATTCATGAAGACAATATCTATATACTGGTTAAGTTTTTTAATTCTCTGTACAAAACTGAAGAAATAGAAGAATGGCTGATATCTGTTTTTATACCGGTATAAAAAAAACAACCTGCCAAAAGATGTAACAAATTCACGTTAATACGTCTCATGAGTCACACCTTGAAGGTGTGGTACTAGCGAAGCGCTATTTGCTCTAAATATACTTCTTCAAAAAGTGTCGAGACCAACGTAACGAGATTTTCGTACACTTTATCGATTACGAGAAAGCGTTTGACAAGGTACAATATGTGAAACTTACAGATATATTGAAGAGTGCTGGTGTGGATAGCAAGGATATGCGGATTATAGAGAATCTATATTGACGTCGGAGGGCTGTGGTTTGAGTTAATAGTAAGCTTACCAAAGAATGCCAATTTTAACGAGGCTTTCGACAGGGATGTATTCTCTCTCCAATGCTGTTTAATTTATATTCGGATAAAATTTTTAAGGAAGCCCTACATAACAAAATATTTGGGGTTAAAATCAACGGCGAGCTAATAAACACGATTCGTTATGCCGATGATACGGCCATCACAAGTGATAGCCTTCAGGATCTACAACAACTCTTAGATTCTGTTGGAAAAGATAAGGGACTCAACACAAATGTTGCTAAAACTAAATTTGCGGTTTTCAGTCGTCTACCATATCCACATGCTTCGCTGCTAATAAATGGAGAAATCGTTGAAAGAGTGTCCCACTTCAAGTTCCTTGTATGGTATTTTACTGAACAGTTTGACCCATATAAAGAAGTTAAATGCAGAATCGAATCATCCCACACAACTTTTCTAAAAATACGATCGCTTGTCTGCAATGATCAGAGTTGTTGTATGGAGCGGAGGTGTGGACACTGAAGGCTGCCACGATCAATTGTGTGGAGGCGTTTAAGATGTGATTGCATAGGCGAATGCTTCAAATACCCTGGGTAGCGATGCGGTTTTAGATTAGGCAGATGCCAGTCGTGAATTGCTGACAACTGTAAAATGCAGAAAACTATCATAGCCATGGTCTCAGAGGGGATCTGTAAAGAATTCTTGAGTTGATAATGAAGGGTAAGACCGAGGGTTGTAGAGGTGTTGGAAGGAAACAGATCTCTTGGCTGAGGAACATCCGAGAGTAATCAGGAATACACAGTGTTGAACAGTTATTTAGAATGGCAGAGAACCGTGATAAACTCGCCATTGTAATTACCAATGTCAGGGGGACCTGACACAGGAAGAAGAAGAAGGAAAATTTGGTCATAAGCATTTGATTTGGTTGCAATTTATTTTGAATGCATCCAGAAAACGATCATTGCTGGAAGAGTATAGTTAGGTATCCCCGAAGGCGCCTTTACCCTTCATCAGAGATTCAAATTGTGTCCAATTTGTTCACATTGAATAAAAATAACCTAATTTTACGCAGTATAATGTGGAGGATTACATTATTTGCTGACGACACCTCCATAGGTTAGGTGGATGGAAATAATGAGAACTTTAAGATATAAATAAATAATGATTTAAACATTATAAACAACTGGTTTGCGAATGATAGATTTCCTTTGTATCAAAAGTAAAAATTAAGATAAATTTCAGTTCACAAATCCTACTTACTTACTACTGTCTTGAATATTCTAGCATTGGAATCGCATTTTTGCTCGTTTTTCGTACCGTGCTGTACATTTTTTTTATATTAAATTATTTTTTTGTCCGTGACAGTTTTACTATCATTTACTTTTGTTAAAGTATGGGTATTAAATGATTATAAGTCGGTTGCACTTGCATGATACTGATAATAAATGCATAATTAATTTTAAAGCGAGTCATGACGGAATAAAAACTGTTCTAGACTATGTATACATTTGAAATTTACGAAGTTAGTACTTTTCCACATTTGCTAAACAATAGAATACAGAATAAACATACCACTATTATGTCATTCTGAAAAAAAAAACCGTATTTCAGATTATGTACACATTTGAAATTGACTAAGTTGGTACTTTTCCAAATTTGCTAAACAATAGAATACAGAATAAACATGCCACCATTATTTTACTTTGATTCAGATGACATATACATTTTAAGGGGTTCCAGAAAGGAAATTATTTACATATACTAGATTTTTTTTTCGGGCCTATTTTCTAAAATGAAATAGATCTATTATTTTTCAAAGTACAAAATCCTAAAAACTGCATAGAAAAACTCATATTTTTAAGCTATAAAAAGTAATAATAAGCAAAATTCCGTAGAAAGATTAGTTTTAAGATATTTGGTGTTATCCCTTTATTTTTTTTTCGAAAATAAGTAAATTTTAATTATTTAAATGTATTACTCTTGTATTACGCTTATTTTCATTTGTATGAATTTTATCAGGTGGCGCAAACACAGTGGACTTGAAAAATCAGCACTTGTTCAGTTGGGATGTTGACTATTTTTGGGAGTGTTTAAAACCATATAAAAGAACCTAATGTAGCCAAATATATATATATATATATATATATATATATATATATATATATATATATATATATGTATATATATATATATATATATATATATATATATATATATATATATATATATATATACAGTGCACGAACTTGTGGATATTAAAATATGCCTTAATAACAAGGCAAAAACACATTGCTTTTCAAATTGTTTTATGTATTTACAAAAGTAACAAACTAAATTTACTAAAACAAAACAAAAATTTCCAACATTTGTTATGAAAACCAACAAAACCATATTTCATAATTAACAATACTTTATGCGACAAAACAATAGCACATTTTTAGGTTATTCCATTTAAATAAAAATTTAACTAATATTTAGTTGCGTAGCCCTTATTTTTTAAAACCTCCTCGCATCTGCGTGGCATGGGCTCTATAAGGTTAGATAAAATTTCATCGGAAATTCCATTCCATGCAATTTCCGCTTGTCGGAAAAGGTCATCCGCATTTTTGCAATTATCGCGATTTATTTTGCGATCTACAATATCCCATAGATTTTCTATGGGATTGAGATCAGGCGATTGCGCTGGCCGTTTCAAAACGTCAATCTTGTTGTTTACGAACCACTCTTTCACACATTTAGCAGTGTGTTTTGGGTCGTTATTATGTTGATACCTCCACTTAAATGGCATTTCTTCCTCTGCGTGTGGCAACATAACAGTATTTAGGATATCCTTATACACAAAACGATCCATTATACCATTAATTTTGTGAATTGGTCCGATTCCATGTCCAGAAAAGCATCCCCAGACCAAAACATTTCCTCCTCCGTGCTTAACTGTGCCGTGCGTATAGCGAGGGTTAAGACATTGATTGCCCTTTAGATCTGCGTACTAACCGAAATCCTCGTCAGAAAAGAGTACGGTCTTCCATTGGGTTGTACTCCAATTTAAGTGTTCCTTTGCAAATTGAATTCTAGCTAGTCTATTTTTGGCGGAAATAAATGGTTTTTTGGCACTTCGGTATGATTTCAATCCACCTTCAACAGCTCGTCTTTGGATGGATCTTTCAGAAATATATAGTGGTAATCGATTTGCAATTGACCTTGCTGATATGAACGGATCTTTTTTTTATTAATCTAATTATTGTCTGGTCATCCCGTTTACTGGTTTTCCGTGGACGACCCCCTTTATGGATAGTGGTCAACGAGCCTGAAGAACGAAAGCGGCTTATAATTCGCGAAATTACGCTGATGAATTCCAAATTTCTTTGCAGTTGATGTCACTGATTCACCACTATTATAATATTTAATTATTTTTTCCTTTACTTGCACTGAGTACTTATTATTAGCCATTTTTTTTTACTAAAAACTTGTACCATATTACCGATGACTTTGAAAGACCAGGAACGACTATAAACGCGTGGAAATTTTCTATAAACATTCTTACAATGTTGAAAAGAGAGTTATTAGTTATTTAACGGTACTTGTTGATAATTTTTTATAATTCATAAACATATGTAAATTCCTGTTATTTCGTGCATATGGTTTGTCATAAACAAAAAGTGATGTTGTAAACAAAACTAATTTTTTTCTGATACAAAAAAAATAGTTTTGTTTGTGTCTTTTTTTAGCAGACGAGTCCATCGCGATAAGTAAAAAGAATTTAAATTTAAGTGCATTTGACTATGTTATTTAGCCATATATTAGCGAGTAGAAATTCCTGCATTTGTTTTGTCGTACACTGTATATATATATATATATATATATATATATATATATATATATATATATATATATATATATATTTAATGCAGCTAGTACTTTAAAAATCATAAATTTTAAATTCCGTTTAAAATTTCCCCCCAAAAAGCCAATACTTGCTATTTGACTGATCTGACGTCACACTGGTAAACTGACAAGGATATTCTAATTTTTTTCGTAATTTTTGTAATAAAAGATGAGTTCTAAGTTATTTTAACTGTTGTACGGTGCCTCAGTGTACAAATATTACAATTAAAACACCTGAAAATGTGGCTTCAGCTAGTCCGGCATTACTCGTTTTATTTTGGTTTTGAGCTTCTAAATACCTATGTAGTAAGCAAATTTCGAAGAAATTATCTGGAAATAACTATAAAATAGTAACCAAGCTAAATATCCGTTGACAGCAATCACGAACGTGACATAAAACCAAAAAATTTATATGTCAAGTTCGTGATAGCGATGACGTTAGCTGTATTCTTTAGAGTAATTAATTATGATCAAATGAAAAAAGTCAAAGTGATAACGTCATGTTCTTTTGAATATTCATTTACTTGTCATTAGGTCGAAGCGATCATGATTACTTCAAGTGATAGAACTGAAAGTAATATTAACTCAAAAGAATAACCGTATCAGGGCGGAGTGCTAGACATGACGTTAGTATGGAGTAACATCATTCACTTTGATTGGTGTTCATTATCACGTGACTCGAAGGAGATTCAATTGCATTTTTATTATTAAATAAAAATGAAATTCCTTTTTTGGGATTCCCATTGTGGAAACTACCGCTCCGTGGCAAAATAATATTTTTATTTGAATACAGTCAACATCCCAATTAAATTCAAAATTAAATTAGAACTCTTAGAAAACGAAAATTTTCAAAATGAATGAATAGTATGATTGAAAGAATTAGCAAAGCCGGTCCTGTTTTAAATTATCAAATTTATAAAGTAAATATGGAACAATATAGCATGTAATTATCAAGTGGAATCATAAGATAGATACTAAATGAAGCAAACCCAAGATGTGCATTGCTTAGAGGAAACCCCTTGGGTCGAATAAAAACAAGGAAAAAAGATTTAAATCTATTTATGACAAATCGCCCAAAAATGTTGATAAAAAAAGTGATTTGGACTGATAAAACCTAGATTAATTTATTTGAAAATGTATATACGTTATACCATAATGCACGATGGAGGATCTGTTATGGCTTCGGAAGTAATGTCACGGGAAGGAGTTGGGTTTATTTTTCGAAATGAGAGAGGACAGTAGTAAATTCGGCGCGTAAATAAACCTTTTACCTATATTTCTTAAAGGGTATGTCATCACAACATGTAAATTCGGCGCAGATCCTTCTTGAAGTACCATAAACAAAGACCAACCTGAACTACCCCCGTATATTTTATGTAGTATTTTAGTTTAGTTGTTTAATAAACCGATTTAAAAGTAATTTCTGTAAAAACTTGAATTGCCTCTTTACAATAATTTATTTTCGCGCCGAATTTACTTGTAGGATTAAAATGACCCTAAAATTCGTGCGCTGAGTTTACCTGTTCTTGTTATGCAGCAGGTAACCTAAGCGCCGAATTTACCACCACCGATCCGGGGATTAATTTCTTTGCAAAAACGTTCTTCAGAATGTGATGGAACTATAACGACCCAAAACACGCATTAAAACTTATGAAGAAATATCTGAAATACAATATGGCCCAGACCTGATCTCATTGAGAATCTTTGGGAACATCTAAACCGAATATATATATATATATATATATATATATATATATATATATATATATATATATATATATATATATATATATATATATATTTCTGGAATTCTTGGGTATAGGTAAATCAAAAAACGACAATTTTTCTGACGTTTCGCTCTAACATAGTGAGCTTCTTCAAAGTTATTTTATATTCATGTTGAATCTTGACAGCAGCTTTGTTTGAATGTTTTTGATTTTCAAATAAAAAACCTATACCCAAGAATTTCAGAAAAATATTAACGAAGGTTTAAGATGCAAAAATAAATTATATATATATATATATATATATATATATATACATATATATATATATATATATATATATATATATATATATATATATATATATATATATATGTATATATATATATATATATATATATATATATGTTATATCGTAGATTTTCACGGATGGTCGAATGAATAGTTTGGTTATTCCGGGTTTCAATCCGTTCGTTCAAAAAATCGTTTTCACGACGTTTCGCCAAAATCTCAAAACCGCACTTGAAAATGCCAAATGAGATTTTGGCGAAACGTCGTGAAAACGATTTTTTGAACGAACGGATTGAAACCCGGAATAACCAAACTATTCATATATATATATATATATATATATATATATATATATATATATATATATATATATATATATATATATATAAATTTACTCTCTAATATATGCTCTTCACAAGAAAAATAATGTGTGCTCTCTATGACACCACGACTGTAGATCTCACTCTTACAATTATTCTATTGGGAGTTGCCGCAAGAATTGCATAGATTAGTTAAATCTTTAATATAAAACAGAAGAGTTAAAAAAATCTATAGATAACCGGCAGGTCCGTAATAAGGCCTTTCTTCAACATTTTTTTTTAAATTTCAGAACCTTAGAATACCTCATGCGTCACCTGGCCAGGGTGTCCAATCACAGCAGTAGTACTGGAATGACGACGCGAAATCTGGCAATTGTGTGGGCACCTAATTTACTACGATGCGAGGCTTTGGAAATAGGGGGCGTGGCTGCCCTCCAGGGTGTTGGTGTTCAGGTAAGTTTGTGTTGAGTTTTGTTTCGGAATAGAGAGTATTATTTGGAAAATTTTTTTTGCGTTGTATGATCTGATCTTAATGTTACTTTCTGGTGTCAGATTTTTGGGAAAATTTGACCCAAGAATGCTAAAAATTATAACATTTTCAGTTATGTCTTTAAGACTTCACAAGTGATTTTTATTTTCGCGACTCTGACAAAGACATCCCCATATATAATTATTAATGCAGTTTCTTACCTACATATAAAAAAAAATCACTGTAAATGTTCACTTTTTGAATAAGAAAGCTTCACTTGATAACGTACGAATCTCACGGTGAAAATTACAATACTAAATAAACCAGGGTTATCGTTTTATTATTATTATATTTGTGTTGTATTGACGATGACGTGAGTGATGGCAATATAGTTGATAGTAGGAAGAAAAATTTTTTTTTAGCGGGAATTAGCTAAACATACATCATCTGTTATTTATTGTTCATTTATCTAAGCGGTTGTGAAAGGAATGTGAAGGATACGAAGAACAGGTTTTTCGTGCAATTATTTTAATTAATGTTTTTCTTTGTAATAATAAAGTAGGGCGATGTTGCCTTAAAATTCTGATTGTAATTAAATATTTTTTTATAACAAAATTCTTTTATATACGGGGTATATAGAAACAACAGCAGGAAACTTGAAGCTATAATTCTAAACGATAAATCAAAAGGTGGTAGGAAAGATTTTTAGGTAAAGTGTCATCCGATACGCAACTGTAGGTTCGTCTTGGCTAAATTACGTAAAATATTGAATAATATACGGGATTATTCACTCGAAATATTGCATCCAAAATACGTGACTTTAAAAAAGTTTTACATTTGGGATATATGGGGGACCTAATATAATTACTTTTTAAAATTATTTTCATATTATACAGGATATTCCAAAAGTTTTGAAAGTATCAGAGTTGTGTTTTTTTTAAATGGAACCCCCTGTATATTATTGCATTTTTGGATTCTCTGATCAAAATAAGTGCCTTGTTTAATAAGGTTTATAGTACCTAAACCTTAAGACTTTTTAAATAATTTGAATTTTGACAAAATCTAACCTAATTTTCATGTTTCAAATACTTAAGAAGTATTTCAGTTATGGACTCGAAATTTACAGTGAAATGTAACAATAAATCATATTTTATATCCCAATTATAATAAACTTGTTAGATTATACAGGGTGTCTAAAAATTAAGACTAATCAAATAAGAACTTTAAGTAGCTATAACTTGATTAATTTAAATAGAACGCTATACGTTTTACCTTACCAGAAAATGTACCTTTTAAATACCTATCGAATGGTATAAGGGTGTTCTATAGCTAATTCTTCGCGTTTTCACTGAATACGCCAAATAATCGTTTTCTGCACCATTTTGAGTTTTTTGAATAGATGTTTTAATGTATCTACTTGTCTATGGCATTTGGAAACGACAGGTAATTTACAACTATAAGAATAATAATCATATCTTTACAAATGTTCAGAAACTGGAAACGCAATTTATAATAACAGGGGGTTCCATTTAAAAAAAAACAACTTTGATACTTTCAGAGCTTTTGGGACACCCTGTATAATATGAAAATAATTTTAAAAAGTCACTATAGACATGTTTTGGCGTTTACCAGGTAACGGCTTGGTTACAGAATTCGTTACCAACCACGTTTCAGCGCAATTTTTGTGATTCGGTAAACGAAAACGGCAACATCGCTTTGGCTTACCGGGTTACGAATATCGTTACCCAGTTGGTAACGATCGTGGTTAAGATGAATTATAACCTTAAAATTTTTTGTTTGTGTTCTTCTATTTTAAAGAGGAAATTTTCTTTCCTTTTGCCATGTTTTCTGATGAACTTTATCCAGCAAAAGTAAAGTGATCCATATCCAATGATAGTAAACAAGTAGTGTTATCTGTTCATTCATCATTCGTTACTTTTTAAAAAAATATTGCTGCCC